>OU896711.1:38585640-38993645 GCA_918026855.4 Phaedon cochleariae
CTTCAGAAGATAATGCATGATTATATAAAGCATCTAATCATGCATTATCTTTTGGAAATATTGCATGTTTGCTTCATGTTCTTTCCATTTCTATTGGATAATCTTGGAATAATGCATGATCAACATAATAAAAATTGATATAGGGTGATCCTATAGCGTTGAAAGTTGCTACGAGAACAAATTTGCTGAGTATAGATTTTTGATTTTGTTTTCATGAAATCCTGAGTGAACATTCAAATAATATAATCATCAAGAGAGCACATACTTACAGAGAGAGCACTAAGTTCAAAGATCAAATGAACATCTCCCACAAGATGAAACATTTATTGATAGGTAAAACACTCATACACAGTTTTCTAATATCATTTCAACAGATATCACGATTCTTCAGACGTTCAGTTCATCTGTAGGGAGTGATGAAAGACTCGAGCTGTGCTGATCCAAGTAAACAGGTTCCGAAAATGAAGAAAGTGAGTTAGTATTCTGTATATTCATTTGAGTCCTATGCTTGCCTGATTCAATGATTGTTGCTAATGAAAAGCTGTTGACTTACCTGTAGTGTTCTCCAGCGGTAATGATGTGAACAATTGATTGTTTATTTTTAGGATTATTTGGGTATATTTCTTTGAATAATTTGTAGTTTTTCTGATATGTTGATTTAATTGGAGTGATAGGTTATGTATTCCTTTCGCACGTCAGCGCCAACGCTGTCACTTACTGTAATGAAGTGGTATTAATTATTATTGAGCCTGTATATATTGACAAGTGATTGTAATTGATGATAGGTGACTGTGGTTACTAATTATATTTCATTTACCATTACTTGTAAGTTCTGTTTAATAAATAAATTGTGAAATTTTGATCTCCGATTCTCAATCTGTGACTTTACCTTCTACAAACCCACTTGGGTCATTTCATTTGGCGACGAGGACGTAAAAACGACTGGTTTATTGAATAGCATTATGGCGGCCATTGGATTCATCAAGGAATTCAATCCAAGTCAAGAAAATTGGATGCTCTACCAGGAGCAGTTGGAAATGTTCTTCAATATCAATAAGATAACAGATAGTGAGACGGATAATCGAAGAGTAGCAGCTTTACTCAGTTTAGTCGGATCGACCACTTACAAGGTATTGAGAGATCAATGTACACCATTTCTACCAAAATATAAAACATATGATGAACTATGTAAATTGCTGAAGACGGATTGAATATTTTGAAGCGAAACAGGAAGAAACTGAAAGTATCAGTACTTGGTATGCCAGAATTCATAACTCAGCTGCCAATTGTGAATTTGGTTCCAATCTCCAATCGTATCTCAAAGGTAAATTCATTTGCTCAATGAGAAGAGGACCGATCAGGGATCGACTTTGTGAAGAAAAGTTGGACGCGAATTTGGAAAGAATCCTGGATTTGGCTTTGACAAAGGAATCTTCATTGACTAGTGGAAATGTGACAACAACTGTCAACGTTTTTAAGCCTAATCAAAATACGAAGCGAAATTTTGTCAAAGAAAATCAAAAACATCTTCAGCAGAGAGAAAAGGTCAACAAAGGCCGTTGGAAGTGTAAGGCTTGTCTTGTAAAAGGATGATGAAGTGGAATAAATCGGTGAACACTTGGAAGAATCAAATTGAACCTTTTAGGAACGTGACAGATTATATATTTTACATAAACAACTGAACTACATTATATCAAAACAACATCAAGACCATCTTAGATGATATTATATGGATGAATACAGGGTGGATTTAGTTCTCATTTCTGTATCCTTCCTAGAACTGAATCTTCTTTAAACCCATATTAGTCGAACAAAATAATAATTTCTTCTTTTCTACAGACTTCGTTAGCATATCAGCTAACATACTTTCTGTTCGAATATATTTCAATTTGATAAGCCCATCATTGATTTTTTCACGAATGAAATGATGTTTTATGTCTATATGTTTAGTACGGGCATGATGAATGTTACTCGTGGAGAGTTGGAGTGCACTTTTGTTATCACCAAATATCACTACACCAGAAGAATCTCTCTTGCTCTTGTAAATTTCCTCATCTAGTGTTTTTAACCAAAGTGCTTCCTGCGTGGCTGCTGCGAGGGACATGTATTCAGCCTCTGTTGTAGTGAGCGCTACAGTTGGTTGTCGTTTGCAATGCCATGAAACTGCTCCAGATTGCATGATGAAAACATAGCCAGAAGTGGATCTCCTCTCATCAGTATCTGCTGCCCAATCAGCATCACAGTAGCCTAGTATATCAGTATTTCCTTTTATATCATATACAAGTTTATAATCCATTGTTCCAATTAAATATCTGAGAACCCTTTTTGCTGCTGTCCAATGTTGTTTACCAGGATCATTATTGTATCTGCTCAACAACGAAACTGCATAACAAATGTCTGGTCTTGTAACCTGTGCAGCGAACATTAGTGAACCAATGAGTTCTTGATAAGGGTATTGTTTCATTTCACGAATTTCACTTTCATCCGTCGGGCACATCTCTTTCGACAGCTTTTGATTGCTATCAAGAGGTGTTGCACAAGGATTGCTCCCTTCCATGCCGAATTTGGTGAGTATTTTCTTGATGTACTGGGTTTGATCTACAGCTATGGTACCTTTTGAGGAATCATAAGTCAACTGTAAACCTAACACAAAGCGAGCTTCCCCAATATACTTCATCTTGAAAAAAGTGAATAAATTATCTTTGAGAATGTCCATCTTCTGTTGATTATTGGAGAAAATCAGAAGATCGTCCACGTCAATAGCAACAATCAACATTTGTTCGGCTTGATCATCCAAATAAACGCATGGATCAGCAGTTGATGGAATCATTCCGAATTTCTTCAAAGCTGTGTCCAATTTCTTGTTCCAAACCCTGCTAGCTTGTTTCAGTCCATATAAAGATTTATTTAGACGACATACTCTCGAAGATCTATCAGAGAAATATTCCGGTTGAAGCATGAATATCTCTTCTTCGAGTTCTCCTTGCAGAAACGCTGTCACAGCATCCATTTGTTCGATTTTGAGTTTGAATCTGACTGAGAGTGCCAACAAGAATCGTATTGACGTATATCTGACAACTGGTGAATATGTCTCTTCATAGTCAATACCTTTCTTTTGTGCATATCCTTTGATGACGAGTCGAGCCTTGTAACGACTGATTTTACCACTACAATCTTGTTTTGTTTTGAAAACCCACTTGCAATCGATTGCTTCTCGATTCGGAGGAAGATCAGTCAAAATCCATGTCTCGTTTTCTAGAAGAGCGCCGTATTCTTCCTTCATTGCACTTTTCCATAACTCACAGTCACTTCTTGACAAAGCTTCGCTGACGGTTTCCGGATCATCAATTCCTGGATTTTCCAGTCTGGCACTATAGATCACATAATTGTCCATATTCACTGGCCTGCGAAGTCTTGACGATTTTCGGGTGGTTTCGGTGGATACTGTAATGTTTTCAGGATTTTCTTGATTGGTTATTGAACCTTCAGCAGGAGGATTGTCAGTATTTTCTTTATTGGATAAAAAATCTTCAATCACTTGAACCTTTTCTGGCATCGAACATATTATGTCTTCAGTAGATATCGCTTCTTCAGGAAGAGCATTTGATTGGCCTTCAGTCTGCTTTCCATCGAAAATATTGGTAGAAATAGTGGCATCAACCATTTCACCTTTCGATTGAAAATTCATCTGTGGATGACAGTTTTCAAAAGATATGACGTCTCTACTAATCAAAATTTTTCTGGTTACAGGGTGATACAGTCGATATGCCTTAGACTGTTCACTATACCCAAGCATTATACACTCATCGGACTTGGAATCGAGCTTCTTTCTCTTCTGTTTTGGTACGTGTACCATTGCTTTGCACCCAAAAACGTGAAGATGATTTAAGTTTGGTATTTTTCCGGTCCAAATTTCTTCCGGCGTTTTTCCAGATGTAACTCGACTTGGAGAACGATTTATCAGATAGACAGCGGTAGATACTGCTTCAGCCCAGAAACTGGTTTCAAGTTCTGCATCAAATAACAAAGGGTTCTCAGATATTTAATTGGAACAATGGATTATAAACTTGTATATGATATAAAAGGAAATACTGATATACTAGGCTACTGTGATGCTGATTGGGCAGCAGATACTTGTAGCATGTAAATTTTCATTACTGTATATTTTGTCTGATTCTATAATATTCTGTAATGCTGAGCACATCTGACAGGATATTTTGTCACAATAACATGGTTAACATTTTTCAATAACATAAATTGAACTCAATCTGTTTTATATTATTTAATTATTCTCAAACCTGATATGTGGATACACACCTGAGATTTCACACTGTACATAAAATAAAAATACAATTTCTATAAATACACTGATATCTCTTGCTATATCTGCTTTGTTGTGATCCAAGTAGAAGGATGATTCGGATGGTTTTTACAGAAACTTATCTGAAAGAGATAAATAATATAAAGTAATATGAAATACCATTTCAGAGACATTCTCATACTCACTTTTCACACTGCTATTTCCACTTGAAACTTCATCACAGTAGGACAATAGGTATTGGATTTTCCAGGAACGCTGATGATGCGGATGGTTTCACTAGGAATCGACCATGGTGAATCAATTAACTTCGTTTGGCATTATTTCCTTGATTGATGCATTTGATAAATTCAGGTTGATGTTTTGATTTTGTTGATAATCTGTTATTTCGCTTTACGTCAATTAGCTGTCGGTCATGACACCATGTCAACAGTGTCAAACTTGTCATGCGCCAAACGCCGATTCGGATTGATATGTCCTTAGATCATCATCGTCGAACCAACAAGCCGAGTATGCGTGAAGAAAGGTGTGACGTCATTTTAGTCATCAATTCTGATTGGTTCAGATAGTCATCTGGGAAGAATCAAGTCTCTGGAGGGAGTAGCGATAACGTCTTTTATTTTGGATATTCAAATTTTCCGCCAATTTGAAAAGCGGAAACTGTTAAGTTGTTCTCGAAGTTTCTGGAAATTTGGAGAAGGGATTTCCTTTCTGGTCGTGAGACAAGAGCTCACTTCAGAAAATTCTTCGTGGTGGTCAAGTGCCATTTTTGTGGTGTGAACCGGCTTCTGAAGTCCTGTACCGCCTGGCGTTCTGGATCACATCAGGATATCCTGGATTTGCTGCTGATCTACAAGGACTGCTGGACTCTACAGATTTTTCTGGTTTTGGTTTAAGAGGCAGGATCTTCATGGTTCATCACCCAGGCAGCCACGTGCCTACCTTCATCGTCATTTCAATCCCTAACCCTTCATAGAAGGTGAGTCTCGCTTTATTTCCACGATTTTTCTCTCTGCAGTCCAGAAATTCAGAACCTCATTTTCATGAAATATTTAAGGGTTTTTTCACCGGGAGTTTTTCACCGGGAGTTTTCTACCGGAAGTTCTACAACGGGAGTTATCCTACCAGGAGCACTATTCTTCCCAGGAGTCATTGCTCGACCAGGATCTGTTAATTCTACAAGGCCTTTGGTGGCTAAATAGTAGTCTGGAATCTGGAATCTGGATATCGTCCCCTGCTTCTTCCTGATATGATGGATTTTCAAGGTGGAAATACGACAACTCTGTCAATGTCATCTGACATCCAGGGATGTGAAGTCAGCACCCCGCTCTCCGCCAACCTTTCCCGCAGCAGCTTCATCTGGTGGCACTAAAGCCATTTATCAAGGATAACTGGTGTAGGACACACCATACAGGTTTTTGATATAAAAATATATTTTTATTTTTCATTTTTATTCACTCATAATGCCCATTGCTAGTGTGTATAATGGACCATTTTTAAATCATAGCCAGGTCATAAATTGATGAAATCACACATGAAAGGTATATACTCCCCCTCCACATAGTATACTATGCGCTGGTAGAATTCTCCCATTTTCAATATTTTTTTAAATCTGCTATGACCATAAAACGTCCTTACAGGAGCTCTTGATTTTTCAAGTACAATATAAAGTTGATTTATATATATTTTCATCCACATAGTAGCAGGCAACAGTGTAGTTTCTGAACAGGAAATAGGTATCTAATATTTTTTTGATTATGCATATTTGTCAAAACCTGTGATGTGATATATGGTCCTATCATCATAATTAAATGTTTTGGGTATTGTATATGACTGTTTTATTTGTTTATTGACATGACACTCCAACTCACAACATCTCTAAGGTAAATTTAGGTCTTTTAGTCTGGGAGAACAACTAATATTATTCATTATCTGGTTGCTCAACTTTCCAGGTAACATTTCATTTGAAGTAAAAGTTGCAGTGGCGCCCCATCTTTTTTGTTTAACCTTATGATTGCTAGATAACTGAATTTTTGCTATTTTAACTCATTTTGATAACTCGAACCCATAGTGCCTACTGACGAAGAGCTGCCGTTCGCAATTGCACCTATTTTTCATAAAAGTAGGGCTGCAAAGATGACGTCCGAACGTGGGGGCCCGAGATTTTAGTTAGGTTATTAGTAATCAACAGTTGTGAGTGTCTTGTTGATGAATGAATAAAATTTATGGTTTGGAAACAGCTGATAGTTTGACGGAGAGCCAGGAGAGTTGTTTTTACCACATTTTGTTTTGGTAGGTAAAAAATTTATGGGTTTTTATGAACTGAATGGTGAGTATACACATATCAGGTTTCATAATATTTGAGAATCCAGTTTTTTGATTTGACATTTAATTAAATAAGCTGCTTCAGACAGTGCCTGAGATAATACTACGTACAGTGTTGCCACATTTAAATAATTTCCTTAGAAGTTGGAACAACAGTTTTGATATTTGATTTTGAACTGATTCAAAATGGATCAAAATTTTAAAGCTAATCACTTGCTGCAGGCTGAACTGAATTATGAGTTGAGAATTCGAGGTGTAATTTCTGAACGGAATCAAGATGAAAAACGTAAAATTCTTGGAAGACTTCTGTTTAAAGAAAAACAAAGTGGTACGAATGTAATGACTTTAGTTGATGAAGCTTATAACTTTGATACAGAGCGAGTAGAAATTCAGTCCACTTTAGATTCTATAAAATCACTTATTGAAGGTTTTGAAGGTCCTTCATCAGATTCTGTTTACAAAAGAGCAACCTCTAGAATAAATCATATCAGTTTTCGCATAAACAGAATTAAGTTACAGCGGGAAGATTCAAATTATAGGGACGTATTGAACTTTAAGAATGAAGCTTATGCTACAGCCCTGCAATTTGATGCTGAATTAAATGAAAATGTTCAGGATGATGTTAATGTCACTATTTCAACACCACAAGCTAGTCCTTCTACTACTGCTAACACTTTTAGTAATACAAATGTGAATTCTCATAAATCAGTTCCTGTCTATAAATTGAATATTCAATTTGATGGTGAACCAAAAAATCTCCTTTCATTTATAGAACGCATAGAAGAAGTAGCTCAGGCAAGGCATGTTAGTAAAGCTGAACTTTTTGAATCTGCTAGTGACTTATTCAGTGGTAAGGCTACATTTTGGTTCAGACAAATCAGAACACAAGTTAATAGTTGGGAAACTTTGGTCATAAAATTGAAGAAGGATTTTTTGATGTCAGACTTTGATGATGAAGTGTGGAACCAAATAAAATCACGAAAACAAGGAAGAAATGAACCTGTAGTAATTTTCATAGCTTGTATGGAAACTTTATTCAGTAGACTCAGTCGTGGAGCCGCAGAGCTCACAAAGGTTAAATATATTAAAATGGGACTACAGGGTGAATACCTTAAAAGACTTGCACTTAGTGATATTGATAGTGTTTCTACCTTGAGTACACTTTGTAAAAAGCTTGAAGAAGCTGATATTCTTAGCTTAGCATCTGGTTCACAGTCACATCACTATCAGAAACCTTTTCAATGTATGATTGATCCTGAGTTGACACATTTTTCAGATACCCTTTCTCAAACTTCTCGCAATGATCAGAATTTTCGGAGGAATTTTCAACCTCGAAAGCGAAATTTCAACATAAAGAAATCGAATAAAAATGTCAGTACAAATAAACAAGTTAATAATGTTACTAGTTCAAATGCAAATTCATCAAGTTCATCAGTATTATGTTGGAGGTGTTTACAACCAAACCATACTTTTAGGAACTGTAGAGCTACTGACAATATCATCAAGAAATTTTGTTTTAAATGCGGTTGTGCAGATGTAACTTCAAGGGAATGTACAAAATGTCAGGGAAACTAGTAAGGGAGGTGAAGTATTACGACTCTTGTTTCCCTCCATTATTTAAAAGAGTCAACCCAAGTTCAAGATCAAATTTTTTCAATCCCAAGGAATGGAATGATTGGAAAAATACCGTTAGAGATTTTTATAAAAATTATGTTTTCCATAAAAATTTGAATGTCGCACCCCTTTTTGTACAGAAGTCACGTGATAACAGACCATATATTTCTGTAAAGATTTTTGATCAGAAAGTAGTTTGTCTTTTGGACAGTGGTGCCAATGTTTCGGTTTGTGGTCAAAAATCAGTAGATTTACTGAAAAAACTTATTCTGAAATGGAATAAATCTTTTTTGAAACATGTGACAACAGTTGATGGAACTGGACGGGAAGTCAAGGGTGTTGTTGATCTACCAGTTTGTGTAGATAACATTGTTCAGGTTGTTCCTACTATAGTAGTGCCTTCACTGCCCCACTCAATTATTTTTGGAAGCGATTTTTGCAATCAGTTCAAGATCAAGATCGACTTCAAAAATAGGATTTGGAATGTGCATAGTGCAGTAACGCATAATTCTATACAGGTTGTCTCTAGTCATGTTAAAGAGATTGAAACTTCAGATTCAAGTAATTTGTCAGATTTATCTCCTTCAGAGAGTGTTCAAGCAGAACAAATTATAGAACACTTTAAGGAAATTAGCAGTGAAAGTCGTATTGGTCTTACAGATAAAATTAAAATGACAATTGACACTGGTGATTCAAAGCCATTTCGAGTTAAGCAGTACCTTATGTCACCATTTATGTTGAAAATTTTAAATAGAGAACTTGATGACATGCTCAAGTTAAAGGTGGTTGAACCATCTCAGAGTCCCTATAATAGTCCAGTCCTTTTAGTGAAAAAGTCATCCGGTGAGTACAGATTTTGTTTTGACGGGAGAAAACTCAATGAAGTAACTAAGCACGATAGCTATCCACTACCTCGCATAGACAGAATTTTGAATTTGCTCAGAGATGCAAAATACATCTCGAGTATTGATCTACGTAAAGCTTTTTGGCAAATCCCTTTGGATGTGTCGTCACGTGAGAAAACTTCATTCAGTGTGCCTGGTAGAGGATCTTTTCAATTCACAGTCATGCCATTCGGCTTATGTAATAGTGCTCAGACTCAGCAGAGGCTCTGTGACGCTCTATTTGGACCTAAGTTTGAACCACATATTTTCACATATCTGGATGATATAATTATTACTTCAAAAACTTTTGATGAACATGTATCACTTCTTGCTGAGGTGAAGAATATTTTAGAAAATGCAAATTTAACAGTGAACATTAAAAAATGTGAATTTTTTAAAACATCCCTCAAGTATCTTGGTTATGTTATTGATAGAGAAGGACTCCGCACAGATACTGATAAAGTAGCAGTCATGGTCAATTATTCTCGCCCTACTACCAGCACTGAAATCAAACGTTTTATCGGAATGTGTTCATGGTATAGAAGATTCATCGCAAATTTTTCAAGTTTGATAGCACCTATCTCAGGCCTCCTCAAAGGGAAAAAGAAGGGGCAACCAATAACTTGGTCTCCAGAGGCGGAAGATGCTTTCATCCGTGTTAAAAATGCTTTGATATCGTCTCCTATACTAAGTTCACCAGACTTTGATCAACCTTTTGTAATACAGTGTGATGCCAGTGATTATGGTATTGGAGGTGTTTTGACTCAGAATATTGATTCACAAGAAAGAGTTATAGCTTATGCTTCTCGTTCCTTATCTCGTGCAGAACGTAATTATACTGTGACGGAAAGAGAACTTCTCAGTTTGATATTTGTGATAGATAAATTTCGACCTTATGTAGAAGGCACAAAATTCAAAGTAATCACTGACCACAGTAGCCTTTTGTGGATCAACAATCTCAAGGATCCTTGTGGAAGACTTGCTAGGTGGGCTGTGAAGCTCAGACAACATAATTTTGAACTAATACACAAGCCCGGAGCTTCAAATGTCTTACCTGATTTTTTGTCTAGAATTCCTCCTAGTGATTTGCCTGATGATAACCAAGAAATTTTGTTGATAGACATAAAGGCCGAAATATCTGATTCATGGTACACTTCACTTAAGAGGAGAATTTTAGAGAAACCGGAACTGTTTCCACAATGGAAAGTTTCAGGAAATTTGCTTTTCAAATTTATTCCCTCAAAGGGCATAATTCAAACTAATGAAAAAGAATGGAAGACCGTTGTTCCTAAGTCCCAAAGGAACGATGTTATTAGAAACTCTCATGATCCACCTACATGTTCACATTTTGGTTTTTACAAAACTTTTAGTAGAATTCAGGAAAATTATTATTGGCCAAAGATGCGCCCTGATATTTTGAGATACATTCGTCAATGTAAAGTTTGTCAATCACAAAAGTTAACTAACACATCACGTTTAGGTTTAATGGGCTGTGAAAAGCAGGTAAACTTTCCTTTTCAAGTCCTAGCTGTCGATCTTATGGGACCATTTCCTCGATCACCCCGTGGATTTACATATTTACTCGTAATTGGAGACTGGTTTTCGAAATATACCATTCTATGTCCCCTAAGAGACGCGACAGCACCAAACATAGTTAAATTTCTAGAAAATCAAGTGTTTTTAGTATACGGTGTACCTCAGATTATCATTGCGGACAATGGTACCCAATTTGCAGGAAAAATCTTTAAAAAATTAACAGATACGTATAAAGTAAAAATTTGGTTTACGCCTCGCTATTCAGCGCAGTGCAACTTTGTTGAACGTAATAACAAGACAGTTGGACAAGCAATACGTAGCTATATAGTTGAACATAAGGATTGGGACAAAGAGTTATCTAAGATTCAATTTGCTATTAATACATCTGTACATGAAGTGCATAATTATGCCCCAGCATTTTTGAATTTTGCTAGAAATATTCCTCACTCAGGTAACTATTATAGTAATATATCTGATACAGTAGGGATAGAGTTAAATCCTCAAAGTAGATCTGAGTTTGTGGAAAATATTTCTAATTTAGATACAATTTTTAAAGAAGTTAAGAATAAATTGCATCAGGCTTACCAACGAAATTTGAGAAAGAAAAATTATTCTTTTAATATTGGAGATAAAGTTTGGCGTCGAAACAAGGTACTTTCAGAAGCTGCAGTAAAATTTAGTTCAAAACTAGCACCCAAATATGTTTTGTGTGTAGTTAAAAGAAAGGTTTCACGTTTAGTTTATTCTCTGGAATATGAGAATGGTAGTCCAGCAGGAGACTGGCATATTAAGGATTTGAAACCTTATTTTGGGTCTAACTCGGACATTTCTGTCGGTTAGTTTTTTGAGATTTTTTGAGATATATTTTCGAATTTTTTTGAAAATTTTTTTGCAAGTTTTTTGGAACTTTTTGGTAGCTACCGTGAATATGGAAGTTCACAAAACCACCCTTGGAATGTTCTAAATTGTGACATTCAGTATTTTGTATTTAGCATTTCGAATTTTTTGAAATTTGAAAATTTAGCCCCTGAATTGAAACTGTCAGATTGCAACAGTTTTCAATTTTTTTCATTGCTGACGAGTAATGAGATTTTTTTCTTTTCGTACAGTATTTAGAGTTAGTTATGTAAATATTATGTAAATATCTCTGTTCCGGATAATTTTGGATAGACTTTCCCGATTTTGTAAATTTACTCGATTATGAATTCCACCGACTTAGACTTCCCGATCGTGACCTCCCTTAGGATGTTTAGTACGCATAGCTACTACCCCAAGTTAATCCCTGAATAGAGGTATGCATTTGATCTTCATGGTCATATTTTTTTGGGGTAAAGGTTGGTGATCCCTGGATTATTCCTAAAGCTACCTGAACTTGGACATGTTCCCAACTAGTGTTATCACGACAGTAACACCGCTGTTATTTATTTCCACTGCGTTATGTGGACAGACATAACCAGTGATGGTCCAATTACTGTTCCATTTCTTTTTCGGTTGGGCTAAGAGCTGGTTATCCCTGGAATTGTTCCTAAAGCTACCTGGACTTGGACATGTTCCCAGCTAGTGATTCTATCACGGCAGTAACATCGCTGTTTTTCATTTTTGCCACTGGTTATGTGGACAGTCATAACCTGTGATGGTCCATGCACTGCTCCACCTTAGAGTTTTGGAAGTGATCAGCACTTTTGATGCTGATACTTCACATTTGCTGTGGGATATTATTTTCAATTTTGATACTTACATTTCCCACAGTATTTTTGAGTAAATTTTGAAAAGCCAAGAGCTATTTTTTGTCTGTAGGGACCTTGGAAGCGTAGGGGTCGTGGACAACGTGATGTGGGTCGTCATAGTTGTCTCATGACAGGTTGGGCTGACGAGATATATGTCTTGTTGAATTTTTGTTTAGGCGGGTTCAATGGGCATATTTCTCGAAAGTACCGCTCTTTTGTTTTCGCACTTGAGTAGTCTCTAGGGACGACCTAACTCTACGTGAATGGGAATACTCCCGAACGTTTTTTGTTGAATCTTTTTGTTTCAGGTTTGGCCTGTTTAAGGTTGGTGGCCGTATGTCACCCCAGTTGAACGGTGGACAGCTGGTTAAATCAAAATTTTAAATTTTAAACTTTCTTTTTTGTTTCCACCTTGGGATTCTTTAGTGAGTTGCCTTCGTTCTTTTAGGAGTTGACATCTCACTGAATGATTCTAAATGCAATTTCAATATTTGGATACTGATATTCGTCTCGGTGATCTGAAGTACTTATCCCTCTGTATCCATTGTTGATATTGTAATTTTTTTGAAAATTTAAATCAATCCAGATTCAAATTTTTTCTTGGGAGAGAGGTGATGTAGCATGTAAATTTTCATTACTGTATATTTTGTCTGATTCTATAATATTCTGTAATGCTGAGCACATCTGACAGGATATTTTGTCACAATAACATGGTTAACATTTTTCAATAACATAAATTGAACTCAATCTGTTTTATATTATTTAATTATTCTCAAACCTGATATGTGGATACACACCTGAGATTTCACACTGTACATAAAATAAAAATACAATTTCTATAAATACACTGATATCTCTTGCTATATCTGCTTTGTTGTGATCCAAGTAGAAGGATGATTCGGATGGTTTTTACAGAAACTTATCTGAAAGAGATAAATAATATAAAGTAATATGAAATACCATTTCAGAGACATTCTCATACTCACTTTTCACACTGCTATTTCCACTTGAAACTTCATCACAGTAGGACAATAGGTATTGGATTTTCCAGGAACGCTGATGATGCGGATGGTTTCACTAGGAATCGACCATGGTGAATCAATTAACTTCGTTTGGCATTATTTCCTTGATTGATGCATTTGATAAATTCAGGTTGATGTTTTGATTTTGTTGATAATCTGTTATTTCGCTTTACGTCAATTAGCTGTCGGTCATGACACCATGTCAACAGTGTCAAACTTGTCATGCGCCAAACGCCGATTCGGATTGATATGTCCTTAGATCATCATCGTCGAACCAACAAGCCGAGTATGCGTGAAGAAAGGTGTGACGTCATTTTAGTCATCAATTCTGATTGGTTCAGATAGTCATCTGGGAAGAATCAAGTCTCTGGAGGGAGTAGCGATAACGTCTTTTATTTTGGATATTCAAATTTTCCGCCAATTTGAAAAGCGGAAACTGTTAAGTTGTTCTCGAAGTTTCTGGAAATTTGGAGAAGGGATTTCCTTTCTGGTCGTGAGACAAGAGCTCACTTCAGAAAATTCTTCGTGGTGGTCAAGTGCCATTTTTGTGGTGTGAACCGGCTTCTGAAGTCCTGTACCGCCTGGCGTTCTGGATCACATCAGGATATCCTGGATTTGCTGCTGATCTACAAGGACTGCTGGACTCTACAGATTTTTCTGGTTTTGGTTTAAGAGGCAGGATCTTCATGGTTCATCACCCAGGCAGCCACGTGCCTACCTTCATCGTCATTTCAATCCCTAACCCTTCATAGAAGGTGAGTCTCGCTTTATTTCCACGATTTTTCTCTCTGCAGTCCAGAAATTCAGAACCTCATTTTCATGAAATATTTAAGGGTTTTTTCACCGGGAGTTTTTCACCGGGAGTTTTCTACCGGAAGTTCTACAACGGGAGTTATCCTACCAGGAGCACTATTCTTCCCAGGAGTCATTGCTCGACCAGGATCTGTTAATTCTACAAGGCCTTTGGTGGCTAAATAGTAGTCTGGAATCTGGAATCTGGATATCGTCCCCTGCTTCTTCCTGATATGATGGATTTTCAAGGTGGAAATACGACAACTCTGTCAATGTCATCTGACATCCAGGGATGTGAAGTCAGCACCCCGCTCTCCGCCAACCTTTCCCGCAGCAGCTTCATCTGGTGGCACTAAAGCCATTTATCAAGGATAACTGGTGTAGGACACACCATACAGGTTTTTGATATAAAAATATATTTTTATTTTTCATTTTTATTCACTCATAATGCCCATTGCTAGTGTGTATAATGGACCATTTTTAAATCATAGCCAGGTCATAAATTGATGAAATCACACATGAAAGGTATATACTTCCCCTCCACATAGTATACTATGCGCTGGTAGAATTCTCCCATTTTCAATATTTTTTTAAATCTGCTATGACCATAAAACGTCCTTACAGGAGCTCTTGATTTTTCAAGTACAATATAAAGTTGATTTATATATATTTTCATCCACATAGTAGCAGGCAACAGTGTAGTTTCTGAACAGGAAATAGGTATCTAATATTTTTTTGATTATGCATATTTGTCAAAACCTGTGATGTGATATATGGTCCTATCATCATAATTAAATGTTTTGGGTATTGTATATGACTGTTTTATTTGTTTATTGACATGACACTCCAACTCACAACATCTCTAAGGTAAATTTAGGTCTTTTAGTCTGGGAGAACAACTAATATTATTCATTATCTGGTTGCTCAACTTTCCAGGTAACATTTCATTTGAAGTAAAAGTTGCAGTGGCGCCCCATCTTTTTTGTTTAACCTTATGATTGCTAGATAACTGAATTTTTGCTATTTTAACTCATTTTGATAACTCGAACCCATAGTGCCTACTGACGAAGAGCTGCCGTTCGCAATTGCACCTATTTTTCATAAAAGTAGGGCTGCAAAGATGACGTCCGAACGTGGGGGCCCGAGATTTTAGTTAGGTTATTAGTAATCAACAGTTGTGAGTGTCTTGTTGATGAATGAATAAAATTTATGGTTTGGAAACAGCTGATAGTTTGACGGAGAGCCAGGAGAGTTGTTTTTACCACATTTTGTTTTGGTAGGTAAAAAATTTATGGGTTTTTATGAACTGAATGGTGAGTATACACATATCAGGTTTCATAATATTTGAGAATCCAGTTTTTTGATTTGACATTTAATTAAATAAGCTGCTTCAGACAGTGCCTGAGATAATACTACGTACAGTGTTGCCACATTTAAATAATTTCCTTAGAAGTTGGAACAACAGTTTTGATATTTGATTTTGAACTGATTCAAAATGGATCAAAATTTTAAAGCTAATCACTTGCTGCAGGCTGAACTGAATTATGAGTTGAGAATTCGAGGTGTAATTTCTGAACGGAATCAAGATGAAAAACGTAAAATTCTTGGAAGACTTCTGTTTAAAGAAAAACAAAGTGGTACGAATGTAATGACTTTAGTTGATGAAGCTTATAACTTTGATACAGAGCGAGTAGAAATTCAGTCCACTTTAGATTCTATAAAATCACTTATTGAAGGTTTTGAAGGTCCTTCATCAGATTCTGTTTACAAAAGAGCAACCTCTAGAATAAATCATATCAGTTTTCGCATAAACAGAATTAAGTTACAGCGGGAAGATTCAAATTATAGGGACGTATTGAACTTTAAGAATGAAGCTTATGCTACAGCCCTGCAATTTGATGCTGAATTAAATGAAAATGTTCAGGATGATGTTAATGTCACTATTTCAACACCACAAGCTAGTCCTTCTACTACTGCTAACACTTTTAGTAATACAAATGTGAATTCTCATAAATCAGTTCCTGTCTATAAATTGAATATTCAATTTGATGGTGAACCAAAAAATCTCCTTTCATTTATAGAACGCATAGAAGAAGTAGCTCAGGCAAGGCATGTTAGTAAAGCTGAACTTTTTGAATCTGCTAGTGACTTATTCAGTGGTAAGGCTACATTTTGGTTCAGACAAATCAGAACACAAGTTAATAGTTGGGAAACTTTGGTCATAAAATTGAAGAAGGATTTTTTGATGTCAGACTTTGATGATGAAGTGTGGAACCAAATAAAATCACGAAAACAAGGAAGAAATGAACCTGTAGTAATTTTCATAGCTTGTATGGAAACTTTATTCAGTAGACTCAGTCGTGGAGCCGCAGAGCTCACAAAGGTTAAATATATTAAAATGGGACTACAGGGTGAATACCTTAAAAGACTTGCACTTAGTGATATTGATAGTGTTTCTACCTTGAGTACACTTTGTAAAAAGCTTGAAGAAGCTGATATTCTTAGCTTAGCATCTGGTTCACAGTCACATCACTATCAGAAACCTTTTCAATGTATGATTGATCCTGAGTTGACACATTTTTCAGATACCCTTTCTCAAACTTCTCGCAATGATCAGAATTTTCGGAGGAATTTTCAACCTCGAAAGCGAAATTTCAACATAAAGAAATCGAATAAAAATGTCAGTACAAATAAACAAGTTAATAATGTTACTAGTTCAAATGCAAATTCATCAAGTTCATCAGTATTATGTTGGAGGTGTTTACAACCAAACCATACTTTTAGGAACTGTAGAGCTACTGACAATATCATCAAGAAATTTTGTTTTAAATGCGGTTGTGCAGATGTAACTTCAAGGGAATGTACAAAATGTCAGGGAAACTAGTAAGGGAGGTGAAGTATTACGACTCTTGTTTCCCTCCATTATTTAAAAGAGTCAACCCAAGTTCAAGATCAAATTTTTTCAATCCCAAGGAATGGAATGATTGGAAAAATACCGTTAGAGATTTTTATAAAAATTATGTTTTCCATAAAAATTTGAATGTCGCACCCCTTTTTGTACAGAAGTCACGTGATAACAGACCATATATTTCTGTAAAAATTTTTGATCAGAAAGTAGTTTGTCTTTTGGACAGTGGTGCCAATGTTTCGGTTTGTGGTCAAAAATCAGTAGATTTACTGAAAAAACTTATTCTGAAATGGAATAAATCTTTTTTGAAACATGTGACAACAGTTGATGGAACTGGACGGGAAGTCAAGGGTGTTGTTGATCTACCAGTTTGTGTAGATAACATTGTTCAGGTTGTTCCTACTATAGTAGTGCCTTCACTGCCCCACTCAATTATTTTTGGAAGCGATTTTTGCAATCAGTTCAAGATCAAGATCGACTTCAAAAATAGGATTTGGAATGTGCATAGTGCAGTAACGCATAATTCTATACAGGTTGTCTCTAGTCATGTTAAAGAGATTGAAACTTCAGATTCAAGTAATTTGTCAGATTTATCTCCTTCAGAGAGTGTTCAAGCAGAACAAATTATAGAACACTTTAAGGAAATTAGCAGTGAAAGTCGTATTGGTCTTACAGATAAAATTAAAATGACAATTGACACTGGTGATTCAAAGCCATTTCGAGTTAAGCAGTACCTTATGTCACCATTTATGTTGAAAATTTTAAATAGAGAACTTGATGACATGCTCAAGTTAAAGGTGGTTGAACCATCTCAGAGTCCCTATAATAGTCCAGTCCTTTTAGTGAAAAAGTCATCCGGTGAGTACAGATTTTGTTTTGACGGGAGAAAACTCAATGAAGTAACTAAGCACGATAGCTATCCACTACCTCGCATAGACAGAATTTTGAATTTGCTCAGAGATGCAAAATACATCTCGAGTATTGATCTACGTAAAGCTTTTTGGCAAATCCCTTTGGATGTGTCGTCACGTGAGAAAACTTCATTCAGTGTGCCTGGTAGAGGATCTTTTCAATTCACAGTCATGCCATTTGGCTTATGTAATAGTGCTCAGACTCAGCAGAGGCTCTGTGACGCTCTATTTGGACCTAAGTTTGAACCACATATTTTCACATATCTGGATGATATAATTATTACTTCAAAAACTTTTGATGAACATGTATCACTTCTTGCTGAGGTGAAGAATATTTTAGAAAATGCAAATTTAACAGTGAACATTAAAAAATGTGAATTTTTTAAAACATCCCTCAAGTATCTTGGTTATGGTATGTCTCCATGCGTCTGTTGAAATAGACGTGTTTAGCACGGTGTGACATTTATGCCAGAATTTGTGGTAAATCGGCAACTAAAAAAGCTGATTTTTTGAGTGCAATCATAATTAGGGACTGTCAATCATCCATCAGTGTTTCAAACTTGTTGATGCATCAGAAGTTGCAGTAAGTGGAAATATTTTTTCATAATGAGCAGATCAACAAGGAAGGGTGAAGATGAACTGCACTCAACTATCAAAAGTGTAGTTATCAAGCTATGTAATTCTGAAGAATTCATAAATAGCATAACAGCCTCAATTACCGAAACAATAACTCAAAAATTTAACAAGGAAATTGAAAATCTAAGACGGGAGAACAAGGAATTGGTGAAAAAAGTGCAGAATCAAGATATTCTGTTACAATCGCTTGCTGAAAAGGAGGAGAAACATGAACAACATCTGAGAAGTCGAAATATCCGATTTTATGGCGTCAAAGAGGATGGAAATGAGAATTGTGCAGCAGCTATCCAAGAAATTTTGTCAAGTAAAATGAATATAGATATAGAAAGTTGGCATCTCGACAGCTGCTACAGAGTTGGGAAATATGTAAGAGATAAAAATAGGCCAATTATGGTGAGATTCTCAACATTATTTCATAAAAACATAGTATACCAAAACAAGAAAAAACTGAAAAGTACCGGCGTCATTGTTAAAGAAGACCTCACTGTCGAACAGATGAAAGTATTTAAAGCTGCTATTGCCAAAGTTGCCAACAATGGGAGAGTATGGACGAATTTCGGAAATATCTTCGCCAAATTCAATGGTGAAAATGACTTGATAAAATTAAAATGTTTCGATGATGTACATAATATGTGAAACCAAATTGTAATACTACCTCCCATTTTATTTTACGATTCAGGTAACAAATATTTAGGAATATATCATTGTTTTCAATTTTCCAAGGATCATTTTTCACTATTTCATATCTATTACGATTTATATACCTACATTTTTAAATATTTTCTAATCATGGTTAAGTGAGCCGAATACGAAAATATGTGAAGATGTCACGCTATGTGCAATTGACCCGAACCCGTATTCAATTTATTTGAAATTTCTTCTCACTATTTTTTTTTTTGTATTATCTCTTTTGTCGTGATAAGGATAACAAAGAAACTTGTACTTATTTTATTTTGGGAATATAAAACATTCACATTTTCAACGCTATAATAAACTCATGAACTCAATAAAAGTAGGTTTCATCAATGTTAGGTCATTATTACCATCTCTCCAAGAAGTTAAATTGTTGATATCTGATAATAGTTTTGATTTGCTTCTGATTTGTGAGACGTGGCTCAGAAACGATATTTCTGATGCGGTAGTCAGCATAGATGGGTTCAAATTATATAGAAATGATCGTGAAACTAGGGGAGGAGGCCTTTGTATATATTGTAAAAATACTATTAAAAGTCAGCGAATGAATGATACTGATAATAATGATAATACTGAACAACTCTGGATTAAAATTATAATTGGAAAAAAGAATGTTGCCATTGGTAATACATATAGACCTCCTCGTCAGGATATAAACCAATTTTTAAACGACTTTGAAGATACTCTCAGTATAATCTGCCCTTCTGTTGACGAATTAATATGTTGTGGGGATCTGAATATCAATCTTTTAGAAGAGAATTCTAGTAATGTGAAAAAACTTGTTTCGATCATAGAGTCGTTTGAATTATTTCAAGTTGTGGACAGTCCTACTAGAATAACAGATACATCAAATACGCTGTTGGATGTTATCATTACTAATATGAATGAATATGTAACAGAGAAGGGTGTAGTTGATTCTAATGGAATATCTGATCATTTGCTTGTGTACTGTGTGTTCAAAGTTAGCAGTAACGAACAGAGTTCTAGATTTCATACATACAGAAGCTTCAAAAATTTCAATGATGAACTATTTCAAAGGGATCTGTTCAATACCCCATTTTTTGGAATTTTTGATCAAGAAAACGTGGATGAAAAGGTATCTCTATTGGTGAATTACTTGCTCAATATATTAGATAGGCATGCACCTATTGTAACTTCTAGAATAACTAAACCAAGAGCTCCGTGGTTGACAGACACTTTGAGAGACATGATGACTTTGCGAGATAATGCACTCAAAAAATATAAAAGAACGAAATCTGATAATCATTTTCAATTCTATAAAAATATGCGCAACTATGTGAATAAAGCTATAATAAGAGAAAAGAGGGCATATTTTGTGCAGCAATTCAATACCACTGATAAGAAGAAAATGTGGAAAACTCTTAAAAACAATAAAATGGTTGCTGATAAGTCGAGAGATTTGCCGAATGACCTCAAAAAAGTAGATGAAATTAATGATTTCTTAGTTAACAATATTCCACTGAGGTCGCCACCTCAAGAACTTCTAAGTTTTTATGAAACCAACAGATTGACCGATTCTGAATTTGTTTTCGAAGAGATAAATGACCTTTTTGTATATGAAACAATCTGTGGAATCAGAACTAATGCTATTGGGTGCGACTATTTAAATATAAAACTAATAAAATTATGTTGTCCTCATATAGTACCATATATCACCCATATAATAAATTTCTGCTTAACAAAAAATATATTTCCTGAAGCGTGGAAAAGAGCAGTGGTTAAAGTTATTCCAAAAATCCAAAATCCAATTGCATATAAAGATCTGAGAGGCTTGAGTATTCTCCCTGTGCTTTCCAAAGTACTGGAGCGAGCAATAGACTTTCAACTACGGAAACACCTTTCAGACTTTTCACTGTTACCTTCGATACAATCTGGATTTCGTAAAGGGTATAGTTGCACGACTGCTCTACTCCACGTTGTAGATGATATCTGCAGAGCTACTGACCAAGGCTTATGCACAGCTTTAGTTTTACTTGACTTCAGTAGGGCCTTCGACACCATCAATTATAATCTGATGCTCGCAATTTTTCACTATCTGGGACTTTCGCAAAATTCAATAAATTTGCTGAGGTCATATCTCTCAAATAGGCAACAAAAAGTGGTTATAGGTGATGCTAGCTCTACTTATCTGACTCTGAAATCTGGAGTGCCCCAAGGATCCATCTTAGGGCCTCTTCTATTCACAATGTATACGGCTCACTTGGTTAAATGCTTACAACATTGCTCTGTCCATCTTTACGCAGATGATACACAACTTTATTATAGTTTTCATCATCAAAACATTGCCAATGCCTGTATTTTCATCAATAGTGATATCGATTCTTTTGTAAAATCTGCAACCGATCACTGCTTACTCATAAATCCAAGTAAGTCAAATATGATAATATTCACTACTAAAAATGAACGTCGAATTGCAGATGATATTGATATAAGAATTCACAATGAGTCACTCGCTTCAGTTAATGAAGCGAAAAGTCTTGGTGTTCTACTTGATGTGGATCTGAGGTTTGAAAAACATGTCAATAAACTGATACAACGTGCATATTCATCCTTAAAACTCATATATGGCAATCGAAATTTTTTAACAACCGCAGTAAAAATCATATTGACTGAATCACTTGTTTTATCCTTATTCAACTATGCCGACACCCTATATGGCCCTAATTTGACATATACATATAAAAACAAAATTCAAAAAGTACAAAACTCTTGTCTACGATTGATTTATGGGATCAGAAAGCGTGAAAGAATTTCACATAAGCTACGCCAGGCAGGCTGGTTGAATATGGAAAACAGAAGACTTCTTCACGATGCTTGTTTATTCCATAAAATTCTCACAACAAAAATGCCATCTTATTTGCATCGGAAAGTTACTCACAGAACGGATGTCCACAACTTGAATATCAGATTCAAAGGTACTCTCACACCACCTTTTTTCAGAACACAAAAGTTTACACGTTCATTTAGCTATCGAATCACTAAAGTCTACAATTTCATCCCCCATCATATTAAAAAAGATAAGCTCAATGTATTCAAAGTAAAACTGAAGAAATACTTATTTGAGAATAATCAATGAGAAATTGTAACTGATTTTATTTCCCAATTTTCTTTTCTTTTTTAATTTATTATCATAGTACCTTATTCATCGATATAGATACACATTTATATATATATATATTCTTTTTATTTATGTTTTTACGATCGGTTATTTTGTTTGTATTCTTAAATAGACCTTCGGAGACATTTTTTGGGTTAAGTGGAAGAACAACTCATTTAGTGGAGTTTTCGCTGAATGAGCTGAACTTCGCCCTTTATTTTCACATAATTCTAATTGTTATTTCAATCATTGTAATTATTGTGTTGAAAATAAAAAAGACCTTTATTATTATTATTATTATTATTATTATGTTATTGATAGAGAAGGACTCCGCACAGATACTGATAAAGTAGCAGTCATGGTCAATTATTCTCGCCCTACTACCAGCACTGAAATCAAACGTTTTATCGGAATGTGTTCATGGTATAGAAGATTCATCGCAAATTTTTCAAGTTTGATAGCACCTATCTCAGGCCTCCTCAAAGGGAAAAAGAAGGGGCAACCAATAACTTGGTCTCCAGAGGCGGAAGATGCTTTCATCCGTGTTAAAAATGCTTTGATATCGTCTCCTATACTAAGTTCACCAGACTTTGATCAACCTTTTGTAATACAGTGTGATGCCAGTGATTATGGTATTGGAGGTGTTTTGACTCAGAATATTGATTCACAAGAAAGAGTTATAGCTTATGCTTCTCGTTCCTTATCTCGTGCAGAACGTAATTATACTGTGACGGAAAGAGAACTTCTCAGTTTGATATTTGTGATAGATAAATTTCGACCTTATGTAGAAGGCACAAAATTCAAAGTAATCACTGACCACAGTAGCCTTTTGTGGATCAACAATCTCAAGGATCCTTGTGGAAGACTTGCTAGGTGGGCTGTGAAGCTCAGACAACATAATTTTGAACTAATACACAAGCCCGGAGCTTCAAATGTCTTACCTGATTTTTTGTCTAGAATTCCTCCTAGTGATTTGCCTGATGATAACCAAGAAATTTTGTTGATAGACATAAAGGCCGAAATATCTGATTCATGGTACACTTCACTTAAGAGGAGAATTTTAGAGAAACCGGAACTGTTTCCACAATGGAAAGTTTCAGGAAATTTGCTTTTCAAATTTATTCCCTCAAAGGGCATAATTCAAACTAATGAAAAAGAATGGAAGACCGTTGTTCCTAAGTCCCAAAGGAACGATGTTATTAGAAACTCTCATGATCCACCTACATGTTCACATTTTGGTTTTTACAAAACTTTTAGTAGAATTCAGGAAAATTATTATTGGCCAAAGATGCGCCCTGATATTTTGAGAAACATTCGTCAATGTAAAGTTTGTCAATCACAAAAGTTAACTAACACATCACGTTTAGGTTTAATGGGCTGTGAAAAGCAGGTAAACTTTCCTTTTCAAGTCCTAGCTGTCGATCTTATGGGACCATTTCCTCGATCACCCCGTGGATTTACATATTTACTCGTAATTGGAGACTGGTTTTCGAAATATACCATTCTATGTCCCCTAAGAGACGCGACAGCACCAAACATAGTTAAATTTCTAGAAAATCAAGTGTTTTTAGTATACGGTGTACCTCAGATTATCATTGCGGACAATGGTACCCAATTTGCAGGAAAAATCTTTAAAAAATTAACAGATACGTATAAAGTAAAAATTTGGTTTACGCCTCGCTATTCAGCGCAGTGCAACTTTGTTGAACGTAATAACAAGACAGTTGGACAAGCAATACGTAGCTATATAGTTGAACATAAGGATTGGGACAAAGAGTTATCTAAGATTCAATTTGCTATTAATACATCTGTACATGAAGTGCATAATTATGCCCCAGCATTTTTGAATTTTGCTAGAAATATTCCTCACTCAGGTAACTATTATAGTAATATATCTGATACAGTAGGGATAGAGTTAAATCCTCAAAGTAGATCTGAGTTTGTGGAAAATATTTCTAATTTAGATACAATTTTTAAAGAAGTTAAGAATAAATTGCATCAGGCTTACCAACGAAATTTGAGAAAGAAAAATTATTCTTTTAATATTGGAGATAAAGTTTGGCGTCGAAACAAGGTACTTTCAGAAGCTGCAGTAAAATTTAGTTCAAAACTAGCACCCAAATATGTTTTGTGTGTAGTTAAAAGAAAGGTTTCACGTTTAGTTTATTCTCTGGAATATGAGAATGGTAGTCCAGCAGGAGACTGGCATATTAAGGATTTGAAACCTTATTTTGGGTCTAACTCGGACATTTCTGTCGGTTAGTTTTTTGAGATTTTTTGAGATATATTTTCGAATTTTTTTGAAAATTTTTTTGCAAGTTTTTTGGAACTTTTTGGTAGCTACCGTGAATATGGAAGTTCACAAAACCACCCTTGGAATGTTCTAAATTGTGACATTCAGTATTTTGTATTTAGCATTTCGAATTTTTTGAAATTTGAAAATTTAGCCCCTGAATTGAAACTGTCAGATTGCAACAGTTTTCAATTTTTTTCATTGCTGACGAGTAATGAGATTTTTTTCTTTTCGTACAGTATTTAGAGTTAGTTATGTAAATATTATGTAAATATCTCTGTTCCGGATAATTTTGGATAGACTTTCCCGATTTTGTAAATTTACTCGATTATGAATTCCACCGACTTAGACTTCCCGATCGTGACCTCCCTTAGGATGTTTAGTACGCATAGCTACTACCCCAAGTTAATCCCTGAATAGAGGTATGCATTTGATCTTCATGGTCATATTTTTTTGGGGTAAAGGTTGGTTATCCCTGGATTATTCCTAAAGCTACCTGAACTTGGACATGTTCCCAACTAGTGTTATCACGACAGTAACACCGCTGTTATTTATTTCCACTGCGTTATGTGGACAGACATAACCAGTGATGGTCCAATTACTGTTCCATTTCTTTTTCGGTTGGGCTAAGAGCTGGTTATCCCTGGAATTGTTCCTAAAGCTACCTGGACTTGGACATGTTCCCAGCTAGTGATTCTATCACGGCAGTAACATCGCTGTTTTTCATTTTTGCCACTGGTTATGTGGACAGTCATAACCTGTGATGGTCCATGCACTGCTCCACCTTAGAGTTTTGGAAGTGATCAGCACTTTTGATGCTGATACTTCACATTTGCTGTGGGATATTATTTTCAATTTTGATACTTACATTTCCCACAGTATTTTTGAGTAAATTTTGAAAAGCCAAGAGCTATTTTTTGTCTGTAGGGACCTTGGAAGCGTAGGGGTCGTGGACAACGTGATGTGGGTCGTCATAGTTGTCTCATGACAGGTTGGGCTGACGAGATATATGTCTTGTTGAATTTTTGTTTAGGCGGGTTCAATGGGCATATTTCTCGAAAGTACCGCTCTTTTGTTTTCGCACTTGAGTAGTCTCTAGGGACGACCTAACTCTACGTGAATGGGAATACTCCCGAACGTTTTTTGTTGAATCTTTTTGTTTCAGGTTTGGCCTGTTTAAGGTTGGTGGCCGTATGTCACCCCAGTTGAACGGTGGACAGCTGGTTAAATCAAAATTTTAAATTTTAAACTTTCTTTTTTGTTTCCACCTTGGGATTCTTTAGTGAGTTGCCTTCGTTCTTTTAGGAGTTGACATCTCACTGAATGATTCTAAATGCAATTTCAATATTTGGATACTGATATTCGTCTCGGTGATCTGAAGTACTTATCCCTCTGTATCCATTGTTGATATTGTAATTTTTTTGAAAATTTAAATCAATCCAGATTCAAATTTTTTCTTGGGAGAGAGGTGATGTAGCATGTAAATTTTCATTACTGTATATTTTGTCTGATTCTATAATATTCTGTAATGCTGAGCACATCTGACAGGATATTTTGTCACAATAACATGGTTAACATTTTTCAATAACATAAATTGAACTCAATCTGTTTTATATTATTTAATTATTCTCAAACCTGATATGTGGATACACACCTGAGATTTCACACTGTACATAAAATAAAAATACAATTTCTATAAATACACTGATATCTCTTGCTATATCTGCTTTGTTGTGATCCAAGTAGAAGGATGATTCGGATGGTTTTTACAGAAACTTATCTGAAAGAGATAAATAATATAAAGTAATATGAAATACCATTTCAGAGACATTCTCATACTCACTTTTCACACTGCTATTTCCACTTGAAACTTCATCACAGTAGGACAATAGGTATTGGATTTTCCAGGAACGCTGATGATGCGGATGGTTTCACTAGGAATCGACCATGGTGAATCAATTAACTTCGTTTGGCATTATTTCCTTGATTGATGCATTTGATAAATTCAGGTTGATGTTTTGATTTTGTTGATAATCTGTTATTTCGCTTTACGTCAATTAGCTGTCGGTCATGACACCATGTCAACAGTGTCAAACTTGTCATGCGCCAAACGCCGATTCGGATTGATATGTCCTTAGATCATCATCGTCGAACCAACAAGCCGAGTATGCGTGAAGAAAGGTGTGACGTCATTTTAGTCATCAATTCTGATTGGTTCAGATAGTCATCTGGGAAGAATCAAGTCTCTGGAGGGAGTAGCGATAACGTCTTTTATTTTGGATATTCAAATTTTCCGCCAATTTGAAAAGCGGAAACTGTTAAGTTGTTCTCGAAGTTTCTGGAAATTTGGAGAAGGGATTTCCTTTCTGGTCGTGAGACAAGAGCTCACTTCAGAAAATTCTTCGTGGTGGTCAAGTGCCATTTTTGTGGTGTGAACCGGCTTCTGAAGTCCTGTACCGCCTGGCGTTCTGGATCACATCAGGATATCCTGGATTTGCTGCTGATCTACAAGGACTGCTGGACTCTACAGATTTTTCTGGTTTTGGTTTAAGAGGCAGGATCTTCATGGTTCATCACCCAGGCAGCCACGTGCCTACCTTCATCGTCATTTCAATCCCTAACCCTTCATAGAAGGTGAGTCTCGCTTTATTTCCACGATTTTTCTCTCTGCAGTCCAGAAATTCAGAACCTCATTTTCATGAAATATTTAAGGGTTTTTTCACCGGGAGTTTTTCACCGGGAGTTTTCTACCGGAAGTTCTACAACGGGAGTTATCCTACCAGGAGCACTATTCTTCCCAGGAGTCATTGCTCGACCAGGATCTGTTAATTCTACAAGGCCTTTGGTGGCTAAATAGTAGTCTGGAATCTGGAATCTGGATATCGTCCCCTGCTTCTTCCTGATATGATGGATTTTCAAGGTGGAAATACGACAACTCTGTCAATGTCATCTGACATCCAGGGATGTGAAGTCAGCACCCCGCTCTCCGCCAACCTTTCCCGCAGCAGCTTCATCTGGTGGCACTAAAGCCATTTATCAAGGATAACTGGTGTAGGACACACCATACAGGTTTTTGATATAAAAATATATTTTTATTTTTCATTTTTATTCACTCATAATGCCCATTGCTAGTGTGTATAATGGACCATTTTTAAATCATAGCCAGGTCATAAATTGATGAAATCACACATGAAAGGTATATACTTCCCCTCCACATAGTATACTATGCGCTGGTAGAATTCTCCCATTTTCAATATTTTTTTAAATCTGCTATGACCATAAAACGTCCTTACAGGAGCTCTTGATTTTTCAAGTACAATATAAAGTTGATTTATATATATTTTCATCCACATAGTAGCAGGCAACAGTGTAGTTTCTGAACAGGAAATAGGTATCTAATATTTTTTTGATTATGCATATTTGTCAAAACCTGTGATGTGATATATGGTCCTATCATCATAATTAAATGTTTTGGGTATTGTATATGACTGTTTTATTTGTTTATTGACATGACACTCCAACTCACAACATCTCTAAGGTAAATTTAGGTCTTTTAGTCTGGGAGAACAACTAATATTATTCATTATCTGGTTGCTCAACTTTCCAGGTAACATTTCATTTGAAGTAAAAGTTGCAGTGGCGCCCCATCTTTTTTGTTTAACCTTATGATTGCTAGATAACTGAATTTTTGCTATTTTAACTCATTTTGATAACTCGAACCCATAGTGCCTACTGACGAAGAGCTGCCGTTCGCAATTGCACCTATTTTTCATAAAAGTAGGGCTGCATACTGATGAGAGGAGATCCACTTCTGGCTATGTTTTCTTGAATCGGCTTCAACTTCTTATCAGGTATTTTGCAGTTACGAGAAATGTGACCATACTTGTTGCATTTGTAGCATCTCGGTCCTTTGCCTCTCGGTTGGAAATGTTTTCTTTGAGAATTTTTTCCGAATAAAGCTGTGGACTGAACGGAGCTACTATGACATTTCACATCTTGAAGGATTTTAGTTTTGATAGAATCGGAACTGATCACTATACCGGAACTCTCTATTCCCATTATCATAGGCTTGTATTCTTCAGGAAGTCCTGCTAAGAGTAACGTGCCAATCCAGTCATCACCAATCTTCATTCCAATGCCGGACAATTTGTGAGCGGTGGTGATGATTTTGTTTACGTATTCTTCAACTGAGGAATTATCTTCCAGTTTGGTTGTAATTAATGTTCGCAGTAATCCAACCTTTCTGGTGAGACCTGAATCTTGAAATGCATTCTGCAGGTTATCCCAAGCTTCCTTAGAAGTTTCTGCATCTTGGACATGAATGTAATTAACAGGATCGATTGACAGAATTATTTTTGACTTTGCTCTGACATCTTTCTTGCTGTTTTTCTCAATCCCAGTAAGAAAATTCCAGAGTTCTTCATATTTCAGGAGAGTTTTCATGGCGAATTTCCATGAATCATAATTTTCACGTCCTTTAAGTTTTTCAATGGTAGTAATTGATTGAATCGACATCGTTTCAACTTTCGGATCTTCTCTCAGAATCAATTTTATGCAAATTACTTGTCTGTTGCAAATCTTGATTTATGTTCTATCTGGGCCCATAACCTCTTGTAAAAGGATGATGAAGTGGAATAAATCGGTGAACACTTGGAAGAATTAAATTGAACCTTTTAGGAACGTGACAGATTATATATTTTACATAAACAACTGAACTACATTATATCAAAACAACATCAAGACCATCTTAGATGATATTATATGGATGAATACAGGGTGGATTTAGTTCTCATTCCTATAGCTTGTGGTAATTTTCATACTGGAAGACAGAATTGTAAGTAAGCGACTTACACATGTAGTGCCTGCCAGAAAGTTGGTCATCTTTCCAAAGTATGTTGGAAAAAGCAGAATTCATTGGAAGTTGAAGAAGACGAAGTAGATATTTTTAGTATTAGGTTTGATAATTGTAATCCGATCAACTTGAATGTTTTCGCTAATAATATCAATATCCCAATGCAATTAGATAGTGGTGCTGGCGTATCAGTTATCTCAGAACATTACTACCGGAAATATTTTTCGAGTAGTAAATTACAAAACAGTAGACTCAAATTGAAAAGTTTTTCAGGCTGCGTGATAAAACCACTTGGATTTATCGAGGTTGACTTGAAATATGAAGGAACAACTTGTGCAAATTTCATTTTGCATGTGGTAAGTAATGAAAACAACAGTCAAAATCTGTTAGGCAGAGATTTTCTTTCGAAATTCAATTTTAGTTTGACTTCTGAAATACTGAGTGTTGAGAATAAGTTTCCAAGTATCTTAGATGAGTATAAGAAATTATTCGACAATAGTTTGGGTTGCTACAAGTATCAAAAATTTCATTTAGAATTGAAGAACAACGGCAAACCTATTTTCAAAAAAGCTAGGCCCGTACCAATATCATTTAGAGAAAAAGTTGATATGGAGCTTGAGAGATTAGAGAATGATGGAGTCATTAGTTCAGTGGATTCTAGCGACTGGGCAACACCGATAGTCATTGTGCTAAAACCAGATGGTAGTTTACGCATTTGCGGTGATTACAAAATTACTGCTAACAAACATCTAGTTGACGTGAAATATCCTTTACCACGGGTTGTTGATATATTTTCTCAACTCAATGGTGGTGAATCATTTTCAGAATTAGATCTGAGTAATGCGTACAACCAACTTGTTCTAGATGACGAATCTTCGAAAATTGTTGCATGGAATACCCACAAAGGTTTATTTCGTTTGAACAGGGTTCCATTTGGAATAACACCCGCTAGTGCAATTTTTCAGCGAACCATTGAAACTCTTTCAAGTGGTATACCAGGTGTAGCGAATTTTCTGGATGATATAATAGTTACCGGAACATCAAGAGTCAATCACGAGGAAAATCTCAGAAAAGTTTTCACTAAACTTCGGGATGCCGGCCTTAGAATTAAGTTGACTAAGTGTTCGTTTTTCAAGGAAGAAGTGAATTATCTTGGACGTACTATTTTTAAGGAGGGCCTTAAGAAGAATATAGATAAAGTGAAAGCTATTCTGAATGCACCTAAACCTCGAGACAAAACTCAAGTACAAAGTTTTGCGGGATTGGACAACTATTATCGAAGGTTTGTTCCACATTTATCCACTATGATGAAACCCATTTATGATTTATTAAAGAAAAATGTTCAGTTTACATGGAATGAAAAGTGTAATGAAGCTTTTGAACGAATCAAAAAGATAATTGCTTCTGATGATATTTTAATGCATTTTAACCCTAATCTTTCTGTTGTACTATCAACAGATGCTTCACAAGAAGGAATATCCGCATGTTTATCTCATCAATTACCGAATGGGAATTTGAGACCTGTAGGATTTGTTTCGAGAACCTTAATGCAGGCTGAAAAGAATTATTCAGTAATTGATAGAGAGTCCTTAGCGATATACTGGGGGGTTAAAAAATTTTCACAATACTTATTGGGAATAAAATTTCTCATTCAAACAGATCATAAAGCACTGGTATACATTTTTGGTGAAAGTAAAGGTTTACCTCAAATGGCTGCAAGTAGGCTGCAACGATGGGCTGTTTATTTATCTGGATTTTCTTATAAAATAGTTTATATCAAAGAGTCAGATAATCAAGTTGCAGATATGCTATCCAGGCATCCTTTAGAAATGAAATATTTATCGGATGATTATAGTGAAAATTCAACTTATTTGAATTTAATCATATCGGAGGGCTTACCAGTTGATTATCATAAAGTTGGAATAGAAACTAGACGCGATCCAATCTTAACCCAAGTATATTCATTTGTTATGAATGGTTGGCCAGAAATAGTCACGAATCAGGAGTTGATACCATTTTTTAGACGAAAATTAGAATTGACTCCTGAACAGAACTGTGTTATGTGGGGTTATCGAGTAGTTATTCCTTAAAAATTGCAAAATCAGCTTCTCTTGGAGTTACATAATAGCCATTTAGGAATAATAAAAGTGAAATCAATAGCACGATCCTACTTTTGGTGGCCTAATTTGGATGAACAAATCAAAAACTTCGGTAAAGTATGTCGTTCTTGTTTATTAACATCTAACGATCCTCCAAAAGCACCGTTGTGTCCGTGGAGAAGATCAAGTAGGACATGGCAAAGAATCCATATTGATTTCCTTGGACCAGTTAATACCGAAATTATTTAATAATTCTTGATGCATTCAGTAAATGGCAAGAAATTTTTGAAATGAGAAATATCACATCAGAGAATACGATAAAGAAACTGAGAGAGACTTTTACTCGTTGGGGAATTCCTGAAGTGTTGGTTTCTGACAATGGTCCTCAACTGACTTTCGATTCTTTCAAAAAGTTTTTAACAAAAAACGGTATTCAGCATAAAACAATCTCACCCTATCATCCATCAACTAATGGAGCGGCTGAAAATGCTGTGAAGTCTTTTAAAAAAAGTTTGAAATCATCTTTGTTAGATCATAAAAATATCAATACTACTACTGATGTCCTTGTTAGTAGGTATTTATTCAATTATCGGAATTCTGTTCATTGTACAACTTATGAAACGCCAGCGAGGTTAATGAGAGGTAGAAATTTGAGATCTGTTTTTGATTTGATCAAACCCTGTAGGGAAGAAGTCAGCAAAGGGAAAATAGAAAAACAACAGGTTAATCACAAGTCAAAAAAGAGAGAGGAACTCAAAGAGGGAGCCGAGGTTGTAGTGAGAGATTATAGAGTAAATAATAAAAAAAATTGGATTGATGCTAAGAGAGTCAAGAAGATTGATAGTAGGAATTACTTATGCAAATTAAATGACGATACAGAGTGGCGAAGACATATTGATCAAATTAAGATGAAAGTATTTGATGAAATATCAGAAAATGACGATAACTCTGGGATAGCGGTATCTCTACCAAGATCTAAATATGCGCATTTAATTGATAATCCAAACACAATCGATAATACCAACGACAATGTCGATAATACTGATATAACTAACGCAGATGACATTATGAATACCGAAAATGAACAATCTACACCAACAAATATTTCCGGTAGTAATGATCAAACGATACGAACTGATGAAACTGTAGGCAGGGATATTTCAGGTAGTGCCGACACACTTTTAGGTAGACCGAAACGAAATATTGTACAACCGGCTCGTTATAGAACATAACAAATTTTTGTATTGTATCCGTAGTTGAAATAATTAATATGATATGGTGTGTCCTCAATTTGTGAGAGGGATATGTAGGGGAGAGTGTCCTAAAATGACATACATTTTTGAAAAAAATCATATTTCCAATATGGTTGCTCAAATCTTCTTGAGATTTGAACTAAACGTAATATACACCAATATGAATCGAGAGACTGAATGAAGATAAACAAATATTTATTCATTCAAACAAAAAATACAATAAAAAAAACTCATCGAGTGTGTCGTTTTATCTAACCCAGTACTTTAAAATGACATAGGGTATGTCATTTTATCGATCCTGCATTGACTGAATGAGAACTTATCGAAAATAACTAGGAACATAATTCACATACGAATTTTTTCACTTTATGTGATACATCTGCACAATCACAATGCGCCCAGTTCTTACAAGTCATACAACTTATCCATTTTTCTTTTGATCTTGAATTTTTATAGAGGTCGTTGCAGTAAAGACAAGCTACATCATTATCCTCATCGTTTTCATATGGGTCTCTGTCTTCATCATTCTCCAATTCACTATAATTTTTCAACTTCTCAAGTTGACAACTTCTATTTTTTTTTTCGGATATTGCGCGCTTCGCATTTCCTGCATTATTGGAAATATTTTTCTTTTGGGCTACTTCCTTCAGTTCTTCTATATTAGGTGAACATGTTAATATTGAATATTTATTCCGATTATTTTTTCTCTTCGTCATAGTTGAAGAAACTGATGGAAGTGGGCAGATGTCTTCAAATGATACCCTCTGCTTCTTTTGAATATTTGTTACGTCTTCAATAATTCTCCCTTCTACTCCTTCTTTCAATGCAACGATCTGCTCATTCATATCAAATTTATTTTTCTCAGGTGTTCGTGAAGTCTCCTCGTGTCTAGTCTTCCGTTCATCAATTTCTAACTCCTCAGCCTCCACTAAATCATTCGTCCCCTGAGTTTCTTCAGGTTTTTTTATATCTGTGGTATCCGCTGGCGCAAAAAGGTAATCAGGAAATATGTCAGGATTGAATGGGCTTATGCCTGTTTTAGAGAATCCAGTTACAGCATTTTTAACTGTTGCTGCTTTACAATAAGCTATAGCAAAAAGTTCACCTATCTGGTAGGATGTTATCACTCTGCCCGGATGATTTTTCAACCAAGTTGTGCATTCCTGATTATAATACACCTTCAGTGGACCAAAAAAAGTCACATCGAGTGGTTGCATTCGGTGCGTGCAATGTGGTGGAAAACACATAAGTATTATACCATTTTCTTTCGCATAAGTGACAGCTTCCAAAGACTTATGGCTAATATGTCCATCCAGAAGTAAGAGTACTTTCTTTTCTTTTGTTGGTTTTGCGTACGCGCAAAAATGTTTCAACCATTTGACAAAGAGTTCAGTGGTCATCCATCCGGTTTCCTGATAAAGTCCTATGGTACCAGGAGGGGCTTTATCCAAGAGTTCATCTTTTTTATTTTTTCTAGGAAATATCAGAGCAGGGGGTACGAAGTTACCAATAGAATTCATACAGCAAACAACTGTGATGTGTTGTCCCCTCTCGGCACTCGTTAATGAGCCTACTTGCTTACGACCGGTAGATGCCAGAATTTTTGGTGGCTTTTGAACAGTTGACAAGCCACTCTCATCCATATTATAAATTTGAAGCGGTTCAATGGATTCGGTATCCATAAGCGTTGCAAGAGTTTCAAAAAACTTCAATACTTGTGGTTTGTTGAAGGCCCTTGCTCTTGCAGCAGATGTTGGTTCTGGCTGTCTCAGTGATATATTTGGATTCCTTTTACGAAAGCCTCGGAGCCATTCTTTGCCAGCTATTCCATTATTGAATCTATGCTCAATATTATTTTTTTCCGCGAATGAAAAAGCAAGTTTTCTCACCTCTAATGGTGTCAGACCAAACAGTCTTGATTCCATTAGTGTGATATGTGCAACCAGATCTTGCTCAGTTGTCTTGTCCAATGTAATTGCAAAACGGCCTAGTGTTTTTTCTCACTCCTCTTGCTCTTTTGTTCTTGTCATTGGCACGTCTTCGTGAATTTGCTTGGGGAACATTGTACAATTTAGATGCCTTTAGCCATCCCATCCTTCCAGCTTTAACCGCATCAATTGCTTCTTGCATGGCTGCTTCATCCCAAGATTGTCGCGTAGATTTCCTCACATACTTGCTAGCCATTTTTTATCTGAAATAATAAATGAATCTTTGTTCAAAATGGTAGGTTCGATAAAATGACATAGTATGTCGTTTTATAAACTACATCCCTATGTCATTTTAAACGTTTCCTAACCTCATCCTACCTGTTTCGAAATCTCCACTGTCTCAAAGTATTTGAGTTATTTTCGTATCTGAGAATCTAATTAAAGAGTCCTTATTCCGATTGGGCACAAAAAAGTTCATGAAAGATATCGACTTAGTTTTAGAATTTCACTCGAAAGATCACAGTGGTGAATATTTTCGTTGGTCGCCTACACATGTACACGAGTGACTTCCACAGATCAACTGATAACTGCTTGGAAAATCAGGTGGCATGTCTATGCCCTTTATGCCCTACGGTCTGATGAAGATATACTAGATGGCGTTGCTCGTTCTATTTGAAATTGAAAGTATGTCATTTTACAAACTGTGTCATTTTGGAACACTCTCCCCTAATGAAGTGGTATTGATTATTATTAACCCTGTATATATTGACAAGTCATTGTAATTGATGATAAATGACTGTGGTTACTTGTAAGTTTTGTTTAATAAATAAAATTGTGAAATTTTGATCTCCGATTCTCAATCTGTGACTTCACCTTCTACAAACCCACTTGGGTCATTTCACTTCCTTTGGTTGGAAATCCAACATCGGCCAAGAAATATTCGAGTTATAGCTTATCAAAATTAGTCAATTTTTTGGCTGTCCCACTTCATCTGGTAAGTAGTTTAGTTAGTTTTAGGCACTCCACCCTGGTTTTAGGTAAGTATATTTCTCAATTTCTTCTGTGTATAATTAGAATAGATCATTTTGGTTTTATATATTAGTATAGGAACTCAGTAGATGTGAGTTCCTAGATAATTTCTAGACTCTATAGTAAGTAATTCTAAGTTCAACAAAGTTGCTAGTTTTGGTAGTATATATTAAGTATTTATAGCAAGTATTATTTATCCTGGTACCTAGCTTAAGTTAGGCATAGTTGTTATTAATCATTATTAGTTATAGTGTTTTTATAGATAAATTTAGTAGGTATTAGCTGAGAAATGCCTTCACACATTTGTGCTGTACCTTTTTGTCAATCCAGAAAGAGTGGATTTCCCAATGATGTTTCTCTGAGACATGAATGGTTGAATTCAATAGTGAAGACAACTGGTAAGAACATTAACATCAATATAATAGTTATGTCCTCAACTGAACAACACTTGTAAATATTTATTTACTTACCTACCTAATTTTTCTAGGTGTGGAACGGTATGAGATTGGAGAATATTCTGTCGTCTGCAGCAAACATTTCACTGAAGAATGCTTCCATGTTTCCAAAGATGGAAGAAAATTTCTTCCAAAGGGTTCATTACCAACAATTTTTGAAGTAAGTACCTATACCTTCTTTTATCAATTCGATATGAAACTTTGCTCAGTATATTTCATGCGTTAATCATCTATAAAAGTGTTCATGTATCTAGTATTGAAAAAGACAGAATACAAAATAGTGTTAGATATATGCTGATGTACTTTTCTCGAGTTCAATTTTAAATTATTGTATGCTGTATTTCTGATATTATTTGGATAAAATGAATGGATCCCACATCAGAGCTAACTATTCATTCTACTCATGTACATCAATTCTGATCTGTATTTTGTTGTAGAAAATTGTGTAGATATTCATAATAATTAAAACTAGGTACTGAGTAGTACCTACATAATTATATGAATATAATATAATCTTATAGAGAGAGGGTAGGTACCTATACCATATCAGGTACCATCAAATGGAAATTTTATTTCTTCTGAATCATTATCAAAGATTATGTATTGTTTTAATCAAGATCATTGTAACCAAGTACATAAAAACATTTTAGTTATTTTCATTTTGAAACAAACTAATTTTTGAAAATTATTTAGCAACCTACTGATGCTATCATGATGCCATCAACATCACATGGAAGGATTTTCAGAACCTCAGACTGGGCTTTTTCAGATGTAAGTAATGAAATAATTACATATATATACTTATTTTCTCCTCTAAATTTAGTTTATCAATGCATAATAAATTAACAAATCATATGAGCCCCTTTTCCAATACACAGGCAGTGTGATATTTTTACATATTTTTTGTGTTTCTCTAGTTTTCTCACTGAGTTTCATATAATACACCTTATGAAAACTTTCGATCATCTCAGATCTTATAGTCAATTATTAATAGATGTCTGATAGTTTTATCACAAGTAAATTAGTTTTGGCATTCATCTGGCCCAGTCCGATGTAGCATGTAAATTTTCATTACTGTATATTTTGTCTGATTCTATAATATTCTGTAATGCTGAGCACATCTGACAGGATATTTTGTCAAAATTAATAACATGGTTAACATGTTTCAATAACATAAATTGAACTCAATCTGCTTCACATTATTTAATTATTCTCAAACCTGATATGTGGATACACACCTGAGATTTCACACTGTACATAAAATAAAAATGTTATTTCTATAAATACGTTGATATCTCTTGCTATATCTGCTTTGTTGTGATCCAAGTAGAAGGATGATTCAGATGGTTTTTACAGGAACTTATCTGAAAGAGATAAATAATATAAAGTGATATGAAATACCATTTCAGAGACATTGTCATAGGTACTCACTTTTCACACTGCTATTTCCACTTGAAACTTCATCACAGTAGGACAATAGGTATTGGATTTTCCAGGAACGCTGATGCGGATGGTTTCACTAGGAATCGACCATGGTGAATCAATTAACTTCGTTTGGCATTATTTTCTTGATTGATGTATTTGATAAATTCAGGTTGATGTTTTGATCTTGTTGATCTGTTATTTCGCTTTACGTCAATTAGCTGTCGGTCATGACACCATGTCAACAGTGTCAAACTTGTCATGCGCCAAACGCCGATTCGGATTGATATGTCCTTAGATCATCATCGTCGAACCAACAAGACGAGTATTTGTGAAGAAAGGTGTGACGTCATTCTAGTCATCAATTCTGATTGGTTCAGATAGTCATCTGGGAAGAATCAAGTCTCTGGAGGGAGTAGCGATAACGTCTTTTATTTTGGATATTCAAATTTTCCGCCAATTTGAAAAACGGAAACCGTTAAGTTGTTCTCGAAGTTTCTGGAAATTTGGAGAAGGGATTTCCTTTCTGGTCGTGAGACAAGAGCTCACTTCAGAAAATTCTTCGTGGTGGTCAAGTGCCATTTTTGTGGTGTGAACCGGCTTCTGAAGTCCTGTACCGCCTGGCGTTCTGGATCACATCAGGATATCCTGGATTTGCTGCTGATCTACAAGGACTGCTGGACTCTACAGATTTCTTCTGGTTTTGGTTTAAGAGGCAGGATCTTCATGGTTCATCACCCAGGCAGCCACGTGCCTACCTTCATCGTCATTTCAATCCCTAACCCTTCATAGAAGGTGAGTCTCGCATTATTACGTTTTTTCTCTCTGCAGTCCAGAAATTCAGAACCTCATTTCATGAATTATTTAAGGGTTTTTTCACCGGGAGTTTTCTACCGGGAGCTCTACTGGAAGTTCTACAACGGGAGTTATCCTACCAGGAGCACTATTCTTCCCAGGAGTATAATTGCTCGACCAGGATCTGTTAATTCTACAAGGCCTTTGGTGGCTATATAGTAGTCTAGAATCTGGAATCTGGATATCGTCCCCTGTTTGTTCCTGATGTGATGGATTTTCAAGTTGGAAATACGACAACTCTGTCAATGTCATCTGACATCCAGGGATGTGAAGTCAGCACCCCGCTCTCCGCCAACCTTCCCCGCAGCAGCTTCATCTGGTGGCACTAAAGCCATTTATCAAGGATAACTGGTGTAGGACACACCATACAGGTTTTTGACATAAAAATATATTTTTATTTTTCATTTTTATTCACTCATAATGCCTATTGCTAGTGTGTATAATGGACCATTTTTAAATCATAGCTAGGTCAAAAATTGATGAAATCACACATGAGAGGTACATACTTCCCCTCCACATAGTATACTATGCGCTGGTAGAATTCTTCCATTTTCAATATTGTTTTAAAATCTGCTATGACTATAAAACGTCCTTACAGGAGCTCTTGATTTTTCAAGTACAATATAAGGTTGATTTATATATATTTTCATCCACATAATAGCAGGCAACAACAGTGTAGTTTCTTAACAGGAAATGAGTATCTAATATTTTTGATTATGCATATTTTGTCAAAACCTGTGATATGATATATGAGTCCTATCATCATAATTAAATGTTTTGGGTATTGTATATGACTGTTTTATTTGTTTATTGACATGACACTCCAACTCACAACATCTCTAAGGTAAATTTAGGTCTTTCAGTCTGGGAGAACAACTAATATTATTCATTATCTGGTTGCTCAACTTTCCAGGTAACATTTCATATGAATTAAAAGTTGCAGTGGCGCCCCATCCTTTTTGTTTAACCTTATGATTGCTAGATAACTGAATTTTTGCTATTTCAACTCATTTTGATAACTCGAACCCATAGTGCCTACTGACGAAGAGCTGCCGTTCGCAATGCACCTATTTTTCATAAAAGTAGGGCTGCAAAGATGACGTCCGAACGTGGGGGCCCGAGTTTTTAGTTAGGTTATTAGTAATCAACAGTTGTGAGTGTCTTGTTGATGAATGAATAAAATGTTTATGGTTTGGAAACAGCTGATATAGTTTGACGGAGAGCCAGGAGAGTTGTTTTTAGGTGTTTTTACCACATTTTGTTTTGGTAGGTAGGTAAAAAAATTTATGGTTTTTTATGAACTGATTTATGGTGGGTATACACATATCAGGTTTCATAATTTTTGAGAATCCAGTTTTGTGATTTAATATTTAATTAAATCAGTTTGACTGCTTTTTGCTTCAGACAGTGCCTGAGATAATACTACGTACAGTGTTGCCACATTTAAATAATTTCCTTAGAAGTTGTAACAACAGTTTTGATATTTGATTTTGAACTGATTCAAAATGGATCAAAATTTTAAAGCTAATCACTTGCTGCAGGCTGAACTGAATTATGAGTTGAGAATTCGAGGTGTAATTTCTGAACGGAATCAAGATGAAAAACGTAAAATTCTAGGAAGACTTCTGTTTAAAGAAAAACAAAGTGGTACAAATGTAATGACTTTAGTTGATGAAGCTTATAACTTTGATATAGAGCGAGTAGAAGTTCAGTCCACTTTAGATTCTATTAAATCACTTATTGAAGGTTTTGAAGGTCCTTCATCAGATTCGGTTTACAAAAGAGCAACCTCTAGAATAAATCATATCAGTTTTCGCATAAACAGAATTAAGTTACAGCGGGAAGATTTAAATTATAGGGACGTATTGAATTTCAAGAATGAAGCTTATGCTACAGCCCTGCAATTTGATGCTGAATTAAATGAGAATGTTCAGGATGATGATGTTAATGTCACTATTTTAACACCACAAGCTAGTGCTTCTACTACTGCTAACACCTTTAGTAATACAATTGTGAATTCTCATAAGTCAGTTCCAGTTTATAAATTGAATATTCAATTTGATGGTGAACCAAAAAATCTCCTTTCATTTATTGAACGCATAGAAGAAGTAGCTCAAGCAAGGCATGTTAGTAAAGCTGAACTTTTTGAATCTGCTAGTGACTTATTCAGTGGTAAGGCTACATTTTGGTTCAGACAAATAAGAACACAAGTTAATAGTTGGGAAACTTTGGTCATGAAATTGAAAAAGGATTTTTTGATGTCAGACTTTGATGATGAAGTGTGGAACCAAATAAAATCACGAAAACAAGGAAGAAATGAACCTGTAATAATTTTCATAGCTTGTATGGAAACTTTATTCAGTAGACTCAGTCGTGGAGCCGCAGAGCTCACTAAAGTTAAATATATTAAAATGGGACTACAGGGTGAATACCTTAAAAGACTTGCACTTTGTGATATTGATAGTGTTTCTACCTTGAGTACACTTTGTAAAAAGCTTGAAGAAGCTGATATTCTTAGCTTGGCATCTGGTTCACAGTCACAGTTTCAGAAACCTTTTCAATGTATGATTGATCCTGAGTTGACACATTTTTCAGATACACTTTCAAGTTCTACAACTAATAATCAGAATTTTCGGAGGAATTTTCAACCTCGAAAGCGAAATTTCAACATAAAGAAATCGAATAAAAATGTCAGTACGAATAAACAAGTAAATGTTACTAGTTCAAATGCAAATTCATCAAGTTCATCAGTGTTATGTTGGAGGTGTTTACAACCAAACCATACCTTCAGGAACTGTAGAGCTACTGACAATATCATTAAGAAATTTTGTTTTAAATGCGGTTGTGCAGATGTAACTTCAAGGGAATGTACAAAATGTCAGGGAAACTAGTAAGGGAGGTGAAGTATTACGACTCTTGTTTCCCTCCATTACTTAAAAGAGTCAACCCAATTTCAAGATCAAATTTTTTCAATCTCAAGGAATGGAATGATTGGAAAAATACTGTTAGAGAGTTTTATAAAAATTATGATTTCCATAAAAAATTAAATGTCGCACCTCTTTTTGTACAGAAGTCACGTGATAACAGACCATATATTTCTGTAAAAATTTTTGATCAGAAAGTAGTTTGTCTTTTGGACAGTGGTGCCAATGTTTCGGTTTGTGGTCAAAAATCAGTAGATTTACTGAAAAAACTTAATCTGAAATGGAATAAATCTTTTTTGAAACATGTGACAACAGTTGATGGAACTGAACGGGAAGTCAAGGGTGTTGTTGATCTACCAGTTTGTGTAGATAACATTGTTCAGGTCGTTCCTACTATAGTAGTGCCTTCACTGCCCCACTCAATTATTTTTGGAAGCGATTTTTGCAATCAGTTCAAGATCAAGATCGACTTCAAAAATAGGATTTGGAATGTGCATAGTGCAGTAACGCATAATTCTATACAGGTTGTCTCTAGTCATGTTAAAGAGATTGAAGATTCAGATTCAAGTAATTTGTCAGATTTATCTCCTTCAGAGAGTGTTCAAGCAGAACAAATTATAGAGCATTTTAAAGAAATTAGCAGTGAAAGTCGTATTGGTCTTACAGATAAAATTAAAATGACAATTGACACTGGTGATTCAAAGCCATTTCGAGTAAAGCAGTACCTTATGTCACCATTTATGTTGAAAATTTTAAATAGAGAACTTGATGACATGCTGAAGTTAAAGGTGGTTGAACCATCTCAGAGTCCCTATAATAGTCCAGTCCTTTTAGTAAAAAAGTCATCCGGTGAGTACAGATTTTGTTTTGACGGGAGAAAACTCAATGAAGTAACTAAGCACGATAGCTATCCACTACCTCGCATAGACAGAATTTTGAATTTGCTCAGAGATGCAAAATACATCTCGAGTATTGATCTACGTAAAGCTTTTTGGCAGATCCCTTTGGATGTGTCGTCACGTGAGAAAACTTCATTCAGTGTGCCTGGTAGAGGATCTTTTCAATTCACAGTCATGCCATTTGGCTTATGTAATAGTGCTCAGACTCAGCAGAGGCTCTGTGACGCTCTATTTGGACCTAAGTTTGAACCACATATTTTCACATATCTGGATGATATAATTATTACTTCAAAAACTTTCGATGAACATGTATCACTTCTTGCTGAGGTGAAGAATATTTTAGAAAATGCAAATTTAACAGTGAACATTAAAAAATGTGAATTTTTTAAAACATCCCTCAAGTATCTTGGTTATGTTATTGATAGAGAAGGACTCCGCACAGATACTGATAAAGTAGCAGTCATGGTCAATTATTCTCGCCCTACTACCAGTACTGAAATCAAACGTTTTATCGGAATGTGTTCATGGTATAGAAGATTCATCGCAAATTTTTCAAGTTTGATAGCACCTATCTCAGGCCTCCTCAAAGGGAAAAAGAAGGGGCAACCAATAACTTGGTCTCCAGAGGCGGAAGATGCTTTCATCCGTGTTAAAAATGCTTTGATATCGTCTCCTATACTAAGTTCACCAGACTTTGATCAACCTTTTGTAATACAGTGTGATGCCAGTGATTATGGTATTGGAGGTGTTTTGACTCAGAATATTGATTCACAAGAAAGAGTTATAGCTTATGCTTCTCGTTCCTTATCTCGTGCAGAACGTAATTATACTGTGACGGAAAGAGAACTTCTCAGTTTGATATTTTTGATAGATAAATTTCGACCTTATGTAGAAGGCACAAAATTCAAGGTAATCACTGACCACAGTAGCCTTTTGTGGATCAACAATCTCAAGGATCCTTGTGGAAGACTTGCTAGGTGGGCTGTGAAGCTCAGACAACATAATTTTGAACTAATACACAAGCCCGGAGCATCAAATGTCTTACCTGATTTTCTGTCCAGAATTCCTCCTAGTGATTTGCCTGATGATGATCAAGAAATTTTGTTGATAGACATAAAGGCCGAAATATCCGATAAATGGTACACTTCACTTAAGAGGAGAATTTTAGAGAAACCTGAACTGTTTCCACAATGGAAAGTTTCAGGAAATTTGCTTTTCAAATTTATTCCCTCAAAGGGCATAATTCAAACTAATGAAAAAGAATGGAAGACCGTTGTTCCTAAGTCCCAAAGGAATGATGTTATTAGAAACTCTCATGATCCACCCACATGTTCACATTTTGGTTTTTACAAAACTTTTAGTAGAATTCAGGAGAATTATTATTGGCCAAAGATGCGCCCTGATATTATGAGATACATTCGTCAATGTAAAGTTTGTCAATCACAAAAGTTAACTAACACCTCACGTTTAGGTTTAATGGGCTGTGAAAAGCAGGTAAACTTCCCTTTTCAAGTCCTAGCTGTCGATCTTATGGGACCATTTCCTCGATCACCCCGTGGATTTACATATTTACTAGTAATTGGAGACTGGTTCTCGAAATATACCATTCTATGTCCCCTAAGAGACGCGACAGCACCAAACATAGTTAAATTTCTAGAAAATCAAGTGTTTTTAGTATACGGTGTACCTCAGATTATCATTGCGGACAATGGTACCCAATTTGCAGGAAAAATCTTTAAAAAGTTAACAGATACGTATAAAGTAAAAATTTGGTTTACGCCTCGCTATTCAGCGCAGTGCAACTTTGTTGAACGTAATAACAAGACAGTTGGACAAGCAATACGTAGCTATATAGTTGAACATAAGGATTGGGACAAAGAGTTATCTAAGATTCAATTTGCTATTAATACATCTGTACATGAAGTGCATAATTATGCCCCAGCATTTTTGAATTTTGCTAGAAATATTCCTCACTCAGGTAACTATTATAGTAATATATCTGATACAGTAGGGATAGAGTTAAATCCCCAAAGTAGATCTGAGTTTGTAGAAAATATTTCTAATTTAGATACCATTTTTAAAGAAGTAAAGAATAAATTGCATCAGGCTTACCAACGAAATTCACGAGCATACAATTTGAGAAAGAAAGATTATTCTTTTAATATCGGAGATAAAGTTTGGCGTCGAAACAAGGTACTTTCAGAAGCTGCAGTAAAGTTTAGTTCAAAACTAGCACCCAAATATGTTTTGTGTGTAGTTAAAAGGAAGGTTTCACGTTTAGTTTATTCTCTGGAATATGAGAATGGTAGTCCAGCAGGAGACTGGCATATTAAGGATTTGAAACCTTATTTTGGGTCTAACTCGGACATTTCTGTCGGTTAGTTTTTTGAGATTTTTTGAGATATATTTTCGAATTTTTTGAAACTTTTTTGGAATTTTTTGTAAGTTTCTAGGAACTTTTTGGTAGCTACCGTGAATGTGAAAGTTCACAAAAACACCCTTGGAATGTTCTACATTGTGACATTCAATATTTTGTATTTAGTATTTCGAATTTTTGAAATTTGCAAATTTAGCCCCTGAATTGAAACTGTCAGATTGCAACAGTTTTCAATTTTTTTCATTGCTGACGAGTAATGAGATTTTTCTTTTTGTACAGTATTTAGAGTTAGTTATGTAAATATTATGTAAATATCTCTGTTCCGGATAATTTTGGATAGACTTTCCCGATTTTGTAAATTTACTCGATTATGAATTTTACCGACTTAGACTTCCCGATCGTGACCTCCCTTAGGATGTTTAGTACGCATAGCTACTACCCCAAGTTAATCCTTGAATAGAGGTATGCATTTGATCTTCATGGTCTTATTTTTTGGGGTAAAGGTTGGTTATCCCTGGATTATTCCTAAAGCTACCTGAACTTGGACATGTTCCCAACTAGTGTTATCACGGCAGTAACACCGCTGTTATTTATTTCCACTGCGTTATGTGGACAGACATAACCAGTGATGGTCCAAATACTGTTCCATTTCTTTTTCGGTCGGGCTAAGAGCTGGTTATCCCTGGAATTGTTCCTAAAGCTACCTGGACTTGGACATGTTCCCAGCTAGTGATTCTATCACGGCAGTAACATCGCTGTTTTTTAGTTTTGCCACTGGTTATGTGGACAGTCATAACCTGTGATGGTCCATGCACTGCTCCATCTTAACTTTTTGGAAGTGATCAGCACTTTTGATGCTGATACTTCACATTTGCTGTGGGATATTATTCAATTTTTGATACTTACATTTCCCACAGTATTTTTGAGTAAATTTTGAAAAGCCAAGAGCTATTTTTTGTCTGTAGGGACCTTGGAAGCGTAGGGGTCGTGGACAACAACGTGATGTGGGTCGTCATAGTTGTCTCATGACAGGTTGGGCTAGCGAGATGTATGTCTTGTTGAATTTTTGTTTAGGCGGGTTCAATGGGCATATTTCTCGAAAGTACCGCTCTTTTGCTTTTGCACTTGAGTAGTCTCTAGGGACGACCTAACTCTACGTGAATGGGAATACTCCCGAACGTTTTTTGTTTAATCTTTTTGTTTCAGGTTTGGCCTGTTTAAGGTTGGTGGCCGTATGTCACCCCAGTTGAACGGTGGACAGCTGGTTAAATCAAAATTTAAAATTTTACACTTCCTTTTTTGTTTCCACCTTGGGATTCTTTAGTGAGTTGCCTTCGTTCTTTTAGGAGTTGACATCTCACTGATTGATTCTGAATGCAATTTCAATATTTGGATACTGATATTCGTCTCGGTGATCTGAAGTACTTATCCCTCTGTATCCATTGTTGATATTGTAATTTTTTGAAAATTTAAATCACTCCAGATTCAAATTTTTTCTTGGGAGAGAGGTGATGTAGCATGTAAATTTTCATTACTGTATATTTTGTCTGATTCTATAATATTCTGTAATGCTGAGCACATCTGACAGGATATTTTGTCAAAATTAATAACATGGTTAACATGTTTCAATAACATAAATTGAACTCAATCTGCTTCACATTATTTAATTATTCTCAAACCTGATATGTGGATACACACCTGAGATTTCACACTGTACATAAAATAAAAATGTTATTTCTATAAATACGTTGATATCTCTTGCTATATCTGCTTTGTTGTGATCCAAGTAGAAGGATGATTCAGATGGTTTTTACAGGAACTTATCTGAAAGAGATAAATAATATAAAGTGATATGAAATACCATTTCAGAGACATTGTCATAGGTACTCACTTTTCACACTGCTATTTCCACTTGAAACTTCATCACAGTAGGACAATAGGTATTGGATTTTCCAGGAACGCTGATGCGGATGGTTTCACTAGGAATCGACCATGGTGAATCAATTAACTTCGTTTGGCATTATTTTCTTGATTGATGTATTTGATAAATTCAGGTTGATGTTTTGATCTTGTTGATCTGTTATTTCGCTTTACGTCAATTAGCTGTCGGTCATGACACCATGTCAACAGTGTCAAACTTGTCATGCGCCAAACGCCGATTCGGATTGATATGTCCTTAGATCATCATCGTCGAACCAACAAGACGAGTATTTGTGAAGAAAGGTGTGACGTCATTCTAGTCATCAATTCTGATTGGTTCAGATAGTCATCTGGGAAGAATCAAGTCTCTGGAGGGAGTAGCGATAACGTCTTTTATTTTGGATATTCAAATTTTCCGCCAATTTGAAAAACGGAAACCGTTAAGTTGTTCTCGAAGTTTCTGGAAATTTGGAGAAGGGATTTCCTTTCTGGTCGTGAGACAAGAGCTCACTTCAGAAAATTCTTCGTGGTGGTCAAGTGCCATTTTTGTGGTGTGAACCGGCTTCTGAAGTCCTGTACCGCCTGGCGTTCTGGATCACATCAGGATATCCTGGATTTGCTGCTGATCTACAAGGACTGCTGGACTCTACAGATTTCTTCTGGTTTTGGTTTAAGAGGCAGGATCTTCATGGTTCATCACCCAGGCAGCCACGTGCCTACCTTCATCGTCATTTCAATCCCTAACCCTTCATAGAAGGTGAGTCTCGCATTATTACGTTTTTTCTCTCTGCAGTCCAGAAATTCAGAACCTCATTTCATGAATTATTTAAGGGTTTTTTCACCGGGAGTTTTCTACCGGGAGCTCTACTGGAAGTTCTACAACGGGAGTTATCCTACCAGGAGCACTATTCTTCCCAGGAGTATAATTGCTCGACCAGGATCTGTTAATTCTACAAGGCCTTTGGTGGCTATATAGTAGTCTAGAATCTGGAATCTGGATATCGTCCCCTGTTTGTTCCTGATGTGATGGATTTTCAAGTTGGAAATACGACAACTCTGTCAATGTCATCTGACATCCAGGGATGTGAAGTCAGCACCCCGCTCTCCGCCAACCTTCCCCGCAGCAGCTTCATCTGGTGGCACTAAAGCCATTTATCAAGGATAACTGGTGTAGGACACACCATACAGGTTTTTGACATAAAAATATATTTTTATTTTTCATTTTTATTCACTCATAATGCCTATTGCTAGTGTGTATAATGGACCATTTTTAAATCATAGCTAGGTCAAAAATTGATGAAATCACACATGAGAGGTACATACTTCCCCTCCACATAGTATACTATGCGCTGGTAGAATTCTTCCATTTTCAATATTGTTTTAAAATCTGCTATGACTATAAAACGTCCTTACAGGAGCTCTTGATTTTTCAAGTACAATATAAGGTTGATTTATATATATTTTCATCCACATAATAGCAGGCAACAACAGTGTAGTTTCTTAACAGGAAATGAGTATCTAATATTTTTGATTATGCATATTTTGTCAAAACCTGTGATATGATATATGAGTCCTATCATCATAATTAAATGTTTTGGGTATTGTATATGACTGTTTTATTTGTTTATTGACATGACACTCCAACTCACAACATCTCTAAGGTAAATTTAGGTCTTTCAGTCTGGGAGAACAACTAATATTATTCATTATCTGGTTGCTCAACTTTCCAGGTAACATTTCATATGAATTAAAAGTTGCAGTGGCGCCCCATCCTTTTTGTTTAACCTTATGATTGCTAGATAACTGAATTTTTGCTATTTCAACTCATTTTGATAACTCGAACCCATAGTGCCTACTGACGAAGAGCTGCCGTTCGCAATGCACCTATTTTTCATAAAAGTAGGGCTGCACCATATAGTTTTCGAAAAACAGAAGAGCAGAAAGTATCCAAATAAAATAGATAATCTGAAATATCTACCGTTCAATTGAAAACAGAGACAACCAGCAAAAGATTCAATAGGGTTGAACTGGGTACAAGTAGGTTATCAGAATATTGTTTTTTTTTTTTTTTAGTGTGATAGGTGAACCAAATTTCAATTCAATATTTTGAAAATTGTAGAAGAACATTCGAAAGAACATTTGAAAAATCTAAAATCTTTACTCACTGTAGATCGAAAACGAAGCTCCTACGTATACAGGGTGTCTCATTGGGAAACGCGAAAATTTCAACAGTGGGTAGAGCTCATCAAGGTGGTTCTGAAAATACCATATTTGTAGGGGCTTACAAGTTTTACCAATTTTGTTCAATTCCTTGTGACTGCATAATTTATGATCTACCCAGTATATTCTTTTGGAATTCGGTACACAATTTTTTCTTCTACCCAAACGACTCACCAATCAGTCAAGAGAAAAATCCAGGTAGGGATTAACAAGAATTGGTAATTTTTCTGGATTCCAAAAAGAACACCCTGTATTTTCCAATTTCCAAAATTTGCTCACCTATTTGGAAACTGCACAGAATGCTTAATCATATGCTGTACTTTTCATTTTCCCGGATGCTATTTCACTGAAGAATGTTTGAATTTGAGGTTCCATGCATTTGGATAGGTAAAAATGGAAAATATTGAGTTTTCCCAATCGAATAACAAAAATTATCCAAGATATGTTTCGTTGTATTCAGAAAAAATTCCTGAATTTGATTAAATAAGAAATATAGGAACACACAAAAATTTTTTTTTCAATATTACTCCTACCATTTTGTACTGTTCCTTAAATCATTAAATGTGTTCATTTTATTTATTTGAAATCAAAACCATGGTGCGCGGGGTCTTTTATAAGACAATTTGTATTAGATTTCAGAAATTCAAAACTGAATGCCAGATACTCAATCAGGAACTGTTAATTTTTCAGGCTGGTTACAACAGAACCAATACTGAAGGAATTGTGGATAAATCACAGCATGTTCCTTTGATGGTAATTATGCAAACTAATATTTGTTCTTTTATTTTTATGTTGAGCATTTGGTACAAATTTACAGAGTATGATTCACTTCACAATATATACAGAGTTGCAGACATTTTTTAATGAATATTTTCAACAATTACAAGCAAACTACAGAAAGTACTTCAACTCCAACAATAATTTTTCCTCAGACGAGATATTTACATTTTACTGGAAACAACTTGAATTGATGCAATACCAAGTAAAATTCACATTCTACTTTTTCTACTTTTCCTTAGCGGTATCTTTGCCATCGCAGGTGAGAATATCAAAAAAAGTTTATAGTTTAATAATATCATAAATTGAGGTATGAAATTTCAATAAATAACACTATAGACATAAAATTCGATTAAATTTTCCAAGATTTTATGTTTTGTTCTTGTCATTCAGTGTAGATCAGTGGTTTTCAACCTTTTTGCATAATGTACCACGAAATCCTGTTTATAATAATTTCAAGTACCACCTTACTGAAATACGTATTTAGGTGAATGAATTAATTGTAATCCACATGCTGAAATTTTATATATTTTGTCGAGTCTTCCTTTTTGTTTGTTTTTTTAATTTAATTTTAACCTTCGGTTGTTAACAAACTTGAATGTGACGGAAATGTTAACGTCGGTCTAAGAGTCCGAAAACTATTAAATCAGATTTTGAGTCAGAGTACTCAGATTTAGATTCGCAAATGTAGGTAAGTATTAAAAAATCACTTCATTAAGTATAATTCATATATTTTTTAAATAGGTGACAAAAATAATCCACAATTTCAAATTCAAAATTATCATTTATTACCAAAGAAACCAAAGCGTTTGATTGAACTCTAGAGAAACTCAAAGACCTGAAATTCTTCACTGTATCTATTTCATGTCATCTATATAGAAGTAAATGTGTCTAAAGTAATACTCCCTAGTTAACTATGATTTTCATTATTCACATATTTTTCTTCTGACACTTAAACTGCCATCGAAAAATAAGAAATTGAGAACAAATCCCAGCCATTCAAAAGTTAACTAGGGGAATTCGTTTACTATATGGACACAGTACTTATTCTTTGAAAGCTAGTTTTGAAATTTAAAGACATGTTTCAAAAGGGAAAATAAATACCCAGATATTTTCTTGAATTTTAATAAGCTACAAAGTTTCTCAAACTCATCTTCGAAATTTTCATATTTCATATCCCCTTATTTCTGAATTGATTTCAAAGTTTTTGTTACTGGTTTGACTTGAACATAAAGCAAACTGCAATATTTGTTAATTGAATTTAGAAAAAAAATAGAGTTCACACTTCCTCATTTCCAACTGGGACTATTTTGGAGATATTATTTTGAAACTTACTTTATAATCACTAATTTATGGAATGAAATTTGCTTCTGCAACTATTTGTTTGAGCACTAGAATGTAAATATTGATTATCAGATATTATTTTATACAGTTGATCTTTGTAGAATAAATATAGCTATTAATAATAATTATTACTATTCAAAACTATATCTAGCCTATTGTTGTAATAAACTTTAAAAAACTAAACTCAATTATCTAGATTATCTAGATCTGGTTATCCATTCAATATATCGAATATAGGTTCAAGTTTGGGTTGAGCCAGTAACCTTGAAACTTCAAAATTATTTCAGAAAGTTATCAACTCTTCAAATATTCGAATAAAGAATTTGATAAACCTTAAACCACAGAAAATGTTTTTCAGAAATCTCTGCTATCATTCCTCATCTAGCAATACCATCAGTCAGACGAATTCGACAAGCGCAGTCAGCACATCCTTTCGTTGTCAACTTCGAAATATGTAGAACAGCACTTCATCAAAATTCGTTTCTCTATAGAACGGCAAAGCTGTGGAATCCATTGCCTGAGGAAGGAGGAAGTATTTCCTAGAACTCATAATCTCCAATCCCAACACGTACCTCCTCTCCCTATCCTCCCTAGGTACGCACGATGTTCTTCGAACTTTATAGGGATTCCCTTTCGTGCGCTCCAAGCGATAAAAATATATTTCAGCACAGAATGACAAAACTGAATACAACTCATGATTATCATCAACATCTTTATTATTCCTAAGAAACAATTGACAAATATGGGAACATAAAAAAATATGTTACATTACATTTAAAATGTAGTAGGTATGACAATGAATTCAGCTACTAAGTGATTTGTCCTCACCAATATTCAAATTCATACACATATTTCAATGCACACAAAGTAGCTGTAATGTATGTAATGTAACAAATAAACTGGGCGTCAATTGAAACGTTAATAGTGAAATTCGGCATCAAGTTTGACTTCTCGTAATTTCTAAAATATTGAACGAATTTTGAATTGCCGCCCAGATTCTGAATGCCTTTTTCATCGTCTTTCGAATCGTTCCTTACAGTTTCTTCTAAATTGATCAGGTCCCGTGATACAGGGTTAAACAAAGTTTCGTGCATTTTGAAAAAAATTTCTCCGCCCCCCCATTTTGTCGGAAGACCATGATGCTTATATTTTATTCAGGCATTTCATAAATAGTAACCGTACCTCGGTACATTTTCGAGTTTTTGCCAAAAAGTACTGTGGTTTCCGAAAAAAAAAATTTTTTTTGATTTTTTTTAAATGGATCGATTACCTGTATCCTCGAAACGATGAATCAGTCTATTTATTATCATGACTGAATTATTGAAAATGGTATTTGAATGAGTTTGGGTATATCGTAATCGCCGTAACCTGAAATAATAATTATCAGTACTGAATTATAGTTTTTATCACTATAGTGAGCTCTCCTAATGATATTTTCCATTTCGACCCGATTTGAACGAGGCATCTTTGAATTTTTTAGGACCCGAAGTACAGTGACGTTTTCATGAAAATTGGCAATTGATATAATCTCTATGCATACCTACATTGTTTCAACGATACGTTGTTATAGAAACAAGGTATTGTTGTTTGTTTTTGTTGATGAGATGTGTTGATTTACTGCTCACTAAGGTAGAAAACTTTCATCATGACCGTGGGCCCACGACACCACAAGTGTCGATAGCATATGTTCGTATGCCCTTCTAGGGATATACTCAGACGGCCCGGGCAACCAGGAAAACGTGTCTCCGAGCGTCTATGACCAGTCCTTGCACCTGCTACGCCCTCTAGTTTCGGTTGAAAAAAGGGTTAAGTATTCGATGATCGAGGAGGTTCGGGCATGTGGATACATTATCGTATCTTGTAAAAATATCCGGGCGCTAGCCGGGTTGCATACGTCTAGGTCGCTACCGGAAGAAGGCATACGAACCGGAAGTGGCAATTTTCCAGTGGCGATAGACGATAATCGAGGAAAGTATGCCCTTTGGGGGAACGACTTCTTTCGACCCATTAACCACTATTCCGACCTTTGCATACGATTTCAGAGAGGGCATCTCGATTTATGGCCATATCAACTTTCCGGTCTCACCTACAAATAGTCGACAATTGAGGAAATTTTGAAATTTAGACCACGGTTAGTAGAAGTGAAAGTTTATCTCAAATAACGGTTTGCATACAATTTGCGCAGTGCCAACATTATAAAAAAAAAGAAAAACCATTATTTCGGTGGAGAGGACACGAATAACTACTTTCGCCGCGAAGAAAGACGAATAACCATTTTACCCGTGCAGAAAACAGTACAGTCACCCGGACCCAGATAATTATCATTTTCGACTCCTGACAGACCATTGGCAGCTGTCAACTGCCCTAGATATGGCTCATTCCAGGTGCTTTTGATATTTTGGAAAAAAAATTCATTTATATAAATAATCCGGAGTAACCCCAAGTTTTTTCAGATCTTTTGAAAATTTCTAGTGGCCAGGGCGGAGATCCAAAAAAAATTTTTTTTGGCCAAACTTTTAACTTCAGGGAATTGGGTTAAACAAATTTTCTTATCCCGACTTTTGGCTCAAAATGACTTGTATTTTTAAGGAAATATTTCTGTTTACAAAATTTCCTGACTTAAGAAAATTTACCATATGGCTCAAAAGCCCAACCAGGGAAACATTGGACGGGCCCGAACGGTCAAGCCCCAAAAAAATCAGGGACTACCTTTGGGGAATACCCCCCACTCTTGGAGCGCGCGGATGTCCGCCCAAAAAATAATACAAACCACTTCGATCAAGGGAATCTTGGAGCTATTATTTGTTTGCAGGGTCCACCGAAAATTTGATAATGTTGTAGATGAGAAATCATCAAGTAGAAATTTCAATATACAACTTTTGAAACATGTCGCCCCTCTTTCGCGCGGTCAATCCAACCTTGAATAAAGATTCGGGGGGTCGAGATACCTCAGCTTACATAATTTCATTCGAGTTCGGGTTACTTGAACATTTTTTTCGAGGATCGATAGACGATATATAAACCGAGGCACTGAAGCGATTGTCCCGCCCCTGACCCTTCTTACCGATTCAGAAAGCAGGCTCTTGTCAATATTCTTTGTTAGTTTGTGTAACTGTGAGAGTATACCTCTCGCGTATACAGTTCATTCCTAGATCGAGCAGGTAGAAAGAGAGATCTTATCTGCCTACCTTTATTAATCTCTCATACCGGCTGGCTTACATCTGGCGAGTATTGTTTCCAACACGTGGTGAAATTTAGAAACGACGCCATCTCAAGGAGAGAAATCAGTTGGGTTTACTCGTTTGAATGTGCCAGAAAAAAAGTTGTGCGTTACAAGATGACCCGGAGAAAAATGTCAGAATCTCCAAAATCGTCAAAATCGCCAGTGAAAGTTGCACTGAAGTGTTTCGTGTGTGAGGAAAAGGACACAACAGTAAAAAAAATTAACGAGCGGACTCTCCAGAAGTGTCAATTGTCTCTGAGAAGCCATATACACTTTCAACTTCGTTACAGCACCACTCACGTCCCCACTGCAGTAAATGAAGAAATAGGTTATCATTCTCAATGTTACAGTAATTTTAATGCTCTGAACGAAAAATATCGAATTGTACCTCAGGAAGGTCCTCCTGAAACGGGCCCAGATCCTGTCAATGTTCCAGAAGGATCAACTGATAACAGGTACGATTTTTATCATTAGGATTCAAAATTTCAATGCTTTTCTCTCGAACACCCGAAGATTTTTAATTATCTCATTGCTATATGGGGCGACTCCGAAAAAAAAAAATTGTTCACTAGAACAGTGAAATGACGGAGAATCTTGTTGCACCGAACTCTCCATGCGAAGGCTTGAGTCAATTTTTCTACTATACAGAGTGACCCATTTGAAAGCGGGCCACCCCTGTATCTCACGTAATCGTTGGGTAAGGATCATGAAATTTGCTGGAGCGAGAGATATACCGAAAATGCACTCTATGATCAAGTGGGGTCATCTTAAGTGATATACACTGCTCGCCAACAGCCATGGAACCACCCCAATTTCCGGAAAATGATATTAGGAGTCAAAATTGGTTGAAAATCACTTCGGATTCGGAATCAGGACGCCCAATTCACTAACTCTTCATATTTTTCCTTAGAAATTGTCAGTTCTGAAAAATTAAATTTTGTCGCACTTTTCACGGAAGCACCCCCGTATCTCACGTAATTGACTTCATCTTTGGACTTTCCGTTCCTCCTGCAAATTTTAGAACCCTACCACAATAATTACGTGAGATACGGGGGTGCGCTTCCATGAAAAGTGCGACAAAATGTAATGTTTCAGAACTGAAAATTTTCGAGGAAAAATATGAATAGTTAGTGAATTGGGCGTCCTGATTCCGAATCCGAAATGATTTTCAACCTATTTTGACTCCTCATATCATTTTCAGGAAATTGGGGTGGTTCCATGGCTGTTGGCGAGCAGTGTATATCACTGAAGATTACCCCACTTGGTTATAGAGTGCATTTGTGGTATATCTCTCGCTCCAGCAAATTTCATGATCCTTACCCAACGATTACGTGAGATACAGGGGTGGCCCGCTTTCAAATGGGTCACTCTGTATATGGGGGTTTCCTGAAAATTCTTTTATGTGATCGCTGTACGGGAGTTTTCATAGAAAAACCTTTTCCACAACAAAAAATCAAGTGTGGGGATCTCTTTTCGCCGCATTTTCAGTCCAAAGGTTTGGGCAGGGTTACTATAACATTTTCATTTCGAAATCCCCTGACTTTTGCCGGAAAATTTTAAAAATGCCCCAACCTCGTGTGCCGTTCTTAGCCTGTTAAATCCCATACTCACTTTAGAATATTGGAAATTTGAGAAAATTTCCAGGAATCTAAGAAAATCCGGGATTTTCACAAACTTCCAGCAATATCTGCAAATTAAAAAAAAATCCATTCTTGAAAAGTTCTGAGAAAATCCAGAAAGTTCTTATAAACATCCTCGATTCCCGGAGAATTCAAAGTTCCATTTAAAATTTCAAATAATTTTCGAATTACCAAGATTCTATTGAAATTTGGGATTCCTGGTGCCACCAAAAATCCCTGTTTGCCCTACAAAATACCCAACTTCCTCTGGGAAATTGTGGACTTAACAACACTCCTGGGATTTCCACAGACTTCCAAAATTCTAGGGAATTCATGGATTTTCACAAAATTCCAGGAATTTTTACAAATTGAAAGTCAATTTTCGCCAAGTTCTGAGAACATGCGGAGAATTCTCATGAACATCTCTAATTCCCGGAAAATTCAAAACGCCATTTCAAATTCCAAATTCCAAACCACTTTCAAATTGTCACGATTCCATTGAAATACGGGATTTTCGTTTCGATCAAAAATCCACGTTTAGCCTGACAAATCCCCAACTTCCTCTAGGAAGTTGAGGACTGCACAAAATGTCCGGGAAATCCGAAGTTCCAAGAGTCTAAAGAATTCCGCGATCGAGAGAGAATTCCAGGGATATTTGCCAACCCAAAGCTCTAGTTTAAATTCAAAATTTCAAACCATTTTCGAATTTCCAAGATTCTATGGAAATTCGGGATTTCTTGTGCCATTACCAATTCGTCTTGAGCCTCTAAAATCCCCAAATTCCCAAAATTTCCCTGATTTTCACAAACTTTCAAAATCGAATGTTGAAAAGTTCTGTTAACTTCCGAAAATTCTCGTGAACATCCAAAATTCCTGGAAAATTGAAAAACATTTAAATTTCCATTTTAAATTTCAGACTATTTTCAAATTTCCAGGATTCTATAGACCCCACACATTTTATATGGAAAACGGTCTTCCAGTGCAATTTAGGAAAATGTTCGGTTTGTACCCGTGATCAAAACTGAACAAAATGCCCATTCTTAGGCTCCACGGCTATTTTTAGTGGCCAAAAACGGCAAAAATTTGTTTTTTTTAATGTGTTTAATGATGGGAAGTTGTCCGTTTTGTACCCCTTATCAAACGTCCCAAATGGGTCGCAGCTTTAAATATCCATCTTTAGGCTCAATGGCTATTTTTTGTGGCCAAAAACGGTCAAAATTCATTTTCCTGAAATATCATGTTCATTTTTTTTTAAATATCATTTTTAATGACGGGGAATTGTTCGCTTAGTATCCCTGATCAAAAGTCTCAATGAGCTTGAAGCTCAAAATGCCCATTCTTAGGCTCCACTGGTATTTTTAATGGCCAAAAATGGCCAAAATTATTTTTTTTAATATGTTTGATGATAGGGAGTTGTCCGTTTTGTACCCCTTATCAAACGTCCCAAATGGGTCGCAGCTTCAAATGTCCATCTTTAGGCTCAATGGCTATTTTTTGTGTCCAAAAACGGTCAAAATTCATTTTCCTGAAATATCATGTTAAATTTTTTTTAAATATCATTTTTAATGACGGGGAATTGTTCGCTTGGTATCCCTGATCAAAAGTCTCAATGAGCTTGAAGCTCAAAATGCCCATTCTTAGGCTCCACTGGTATTTTTAATGGCCAAAAACGGCCAAAATTATTTTTTTTAAATATGTTTAATGATGGGGAGTTGTCCGTTTTGTACCCCTTATCAAACGTCCCAAATGGGTCGCAGCTTTAAATTTATTTATTTATTTAATTATTTATTTATTTATTTATTTAATGTTACACTGTTCTACAGGTCAAACCCAACTACAGAACAGGGAAATAAGTATAACTAATAATACAGTTTTTCATATTTTGAAAAGTATATAAATATAGGCAAGACCTTAGCTGAAATAAAAAGATTTAATCGTAGAGATAGAGCAATGAAAGATGTCTGGCTGATTATTTGATGAATTATTGTATATAGAACACATGTTATGGAGAGGAGAATATTTCAGAATATTTGTTCGTGGTGTCGAAAGATAGAATGTATTGAAAACTCTAGAAGTTTGTCTAGGCACAGTGAAACTCAGCTTCTGCAAAATGTGTGAGTCAGTGATAATGTTATTCACCACTTTGAAAAGGAACACTGTGGATTGACAATCACGACGGCAACTGAGGCTTTTCATAGCATGTCTAGCCAATAATGTATCATGAGGAAACCCGATTGGTGGATATACATTATCAGATCTATAGGAAAGAAGTTTTAGGAAACGACGTTGTACTGATTCAACTTTCTCTATATACAGCTGATGAGACGGATTCCAAATTAAAGATGCATATTCCAGTTTTGATCTGACGAAGGCATAATATAATGTTTTTGATGTGGCTGAATCGGAAAAATCTCTAGAGATCCGCGCTATGAATCCATACATCCTGTTTGCAGCAGACAAAGTAGCTTCAATATGCGGTGTGAATGAAAGTTTTGTGTCAAAGGTGACACCTAAATCGGTAAATGTGGGCGGACGTTGAAGTATTGTATCACTAATATCATACGGAAATAAAATGAGTTGATTTCTAAGTGTATATGTCATCACATTACATTTGCTAGCGTTCAAAGGTAATTTGTTACTGCAACACCATTGTTCAACGCGTTTCAGATTTAAAGATAGCCGTTCACAATCCTCAATATCATTTATCTGACAATATATCTTCAAATCGTCTGCATACATCAAACAATTGACATCAATTACTTCGATAATGTCATTGATAAAGGCATTGAAAAGTAGCGGACCTAGGTTGCTACCTTGAGGGACACCCGAGCTTGCTGCATATTCGACAGACTTGAAACCATTGAACATAACATATTGGCGTCTATTAGTAAAATATGAAGCAAAAAGTTGGATAAGTGCCAAGGAAAATCCGTAACGGTATAGTTTCGATAATAATAGTCCATGATCGAGCCTGTCGAATGCCTTTGAGAAATCTGTATATACAACATCAACTTGCAATCGTCTGTCAATGCTTTCAGAAATATATTGAGTAATATTGAAAAGGTTGGTGATTGTGGAACGCCCTTTCATGAAACCATGTTGAAGTGGTGTGATTTGACTGCTCAAATGCTGATATAACCTTTCATAGAGGAGTATTTCAAAAACTTTGGCAAAATTGCAAATAATGGATATGGGTCTGAAGTTACCGATGTCGAATTTATCGCCTTTTTTGTATATCGGACAAACTTTTGATAATTTCCATAAGTCAGGCATTGTGCAGGTTTTCAAGCAAATATTGATCAATATAGATAATGGACGAGCCAAAACATATGCACAATCTCTCACAATCATTGCAGGGAGGTTATCAGGACCCGTGGTCATTTTCGGTTTAATTTGCTTCAGAGCTGCCAACACTTCATTCTCGTCAAAACATTCAATGTTCAAAACCTGTAAATACGGATTGCAATCGGTAAAATCACTCTGTGAACTCATGGTATACGCTTGAGAAAAAAAATCTGCAAAGCCATTCAAAATATCAAGAGGATTCTCTAATAGTTGCCCTTCATAAGACATTTTATCCGAAATGGTGGTGGATCCTTTTTTGCTGTTGATATATGCCCAGAATTTATTAGGATTGTCTTCGATTTCCTCTTCAGCTGACTTTACAAATTTTTTATAAGCTCTGTCTATATCCAACTTGATTTTGGCTCTTAAACGACTGAATTCGACACGGGCAACAGCATCACCGCTGTTTTTAAACGAGCGCCAATGCTTCGCCTTGAGACGAATTTCTCTAATGATATTATTATCGAACCATGGCGGATATTTTCGCTTGAAGTTAGTATTTCTTAGGGGTACACATTGATTCAATACATTATAAATCTTTCCATATAGATAATTGCAGGCATCATTTGCTCTATCGAAAGCTTCCAGGAAGGTCCAGTCAATATTAGCCATGAGATCATACATACGAGGGAAATCCGCTTTCCTGAAATTGTACACCTTATTGTAGGACGTGACAAAATTTCTTTTCAAGTTATGAACAACATCAGGCTTACAATATATATTAAGTGCAGGGTGATGTTTATCCTCGGGTACTAACGGGTCCGATGATCTCTCAATGCGGCACTCAGTGCTAAGGTGAGGTCAAGTATTCTGCCATAATCGTTATAAACATGGTTATACTGTGTTAAGTTGTTAATTTCCGAAAAGTTATTGAGAAGAGTATTTATTTCATTCTGTATTCCACCCTGTACATATGAAACATATGAAGGAATATTAAAGTCACCAGTAATGAGAATACAATTATCATATGTGACCTGAATATCAAATAGTGTTTCAAAAATGATATTATACTCATCGTTAGACAAAGAGGGTGGAATATAAATATTCATCACATAGAAAGAAGTTGAATCAGTCACAATCTTAACCATAACTATGTCCACTGTAGCCAGTTCATGAGGAATCAATGGTGTTATTTCAACCTGTGAGGACACGAATGAGTTATCAACTGCTATTAGGACTCCTCCACCCCTCGAGCACCTGCATTCAGCAAAATTTCTATCACAACGGTATATCTCGTAACAGTTTGGGAATAATTCATCGCTTCTCACTGAACTGTCTAACCAAGTTTCAGTCAATGCAACAATCGAGTACTCATTCACTGATATTGAATTGAAAAATTGTGTTGTTTTAGAACGTAAACCTCTAGTATTTTGATAAAACAGTTTGATTTTATAATCACTCATTGGAGAGTCTGAAAAGGTGTTGCTGTCAGTTGTTTCAGATGGTTGCTATGAACAGCTAAGTAGATTATTTTCGAATTTTCCTAATGCAGTTCGATAAGCAGTACATTTCTCTTTTTCCCAGACTGCATGATCTACTGAAATATTCTTGTTCGCTAGTTTAACGCAATTAGTACATTTTCGTATTTGGGACTTGCATGCTTTAACGTCATGATTGTCACCACACAGTGGACAAGTTAGGGGCTTGTCACATTTTCTAGATTTTTTAAATGTCCATCTTTAGGCTCAATGGCTATTTTTTGTGGCCGAAAACGGTCAAAATTAATTTTCCTGAAATATCATGTTCAATTTTTTTTGAATATCATTTTTAATGACGGGGAATTGTTCGCTTGGTATCCCTGATCAAAAGTCTCAATGAGCTTGAAGCTCAAAATGCCCATTCTTAGGCTCCACTGGTATTTTTAATGGCCAAAAACGGCCAAAATTATTTTTTTTTAATATGTTTAATGATGGGGAGTTGTCCGTTTTGTACCCCTTATCAAACGTCCCAAATGGGTCGCAGCTTTGAATGTCCATCTTTAGGCTCAATGGCTATTTTTTGTGGTCAAAAACGGTCAAAATGCATTTCCCTGAAATATCACGTTCAATTTTGTTGAAATATCTATATATAGTCGATATTAATTATTATTCTTGCGTTTCCAGCAACACGGAAAACCCGGATTCTGTTGAAGATGAAACAGCGGCGTTGCCGCCGACAGCAGATACGTCAAATGTTCGTTTTATTTTCTGCACATTACGAGAGAAGAGGTATAAAGCCAAAAAATGCCAGTTGTTATGTACACAAAAGTATAGTGTTTTTGAGAAGATAAAGGAAAACGCGACAGCACAAGAAGACTATGAATTACTGGAAAAACTTGCCAATATTACCAACCAGAATGAATTTTTAGGATATCATGCAATTTGTGCCAAAATGTACAGATCAAAATTTGAAGATTCGCAAAAGCGAAAAGGTCTCGATTCAGCGCGGAACGTTCTCCTCCTGGAACGAGAAAATGCGTATGGAACTTTTCGGTAATTTCTCGTAAATAATGTTGTACAAAAAGGAAAAAGTTTCTTCTACTCTTTTTTAAAAGACGTTTATCTGCAGTGCCTCGAAGAGGAAGGCGATAAATGTTGTAAAGATATTCCCAATGCTTTCTCAGTCGAAAAATTGAAAGATAAGATTCTGGCCGAAAAACAGTTAAAAGACCATGTCAAATTTATCCATAGGGGACAAAACCTCGTCCTTTTGCCGAAATCAGCAAATTCAGAAAATTTCAACTTTGATGAACTCGTCCGGCAGGATGTTATTGCAAGAGCAGCCTTTTTGATAAGGAGAGAGATTCTGGACATGGAGAAAAAGGAATTGCCAGATCCCTTGACAGCGGACGCTCTAATTGAGGGGGAATGTTCGTTACCTGATAATCTTTCAAACTTCTACAAATATTTGTTAAGTGGAGGAAACTCTAGGAGGAAGAAATCTGACAGTTTCAAAAGAAAAACCGAATCTCTGGCACAGGATGTTATATATAATGTAACTAACGGAGGGGTCAAGCCTTCCAAACACATCACTCTCGGAATGGCGGTGGAAAGCCTTACAAGCAGCAAAATAGTTGTAGATATTCTCAATTCTCTGGGGCACTGCTGCTCCTATATAACCTTATTAGGCTTTGAAACGGAAATCACGTATACCTGTGTCCAGTCTAATAGAATATGTCCGAATGACATAAGTACAGTCCCGAATTTAAACACTGGATTGGCGTATAATAATTTCGATAGATTTGTGGAGACTATCGACGGCCGAGATACGCTCCATGATACCGTTGGTATCATTTTTCAGGACATAGATATACCCACGAACCCGGAGGGTTTGCTCCCGAGTCAAGAGGTAGAAACCGATTCGCCTTAAGTGCGAAACTCGGACAGGCGACGGCGCACATTTACAGCCCTGAGTCCAACGTTCGAGCCTTTCAATAAGAGGCCCAGAATCCAGCGAACATTCCAGCCGCTAGACTCTCGTCTTCGAAGTATTGAGCCAAATTATTACCGGGATTTGAAGGATAGGTATACCCTTTGGATGTTCTCATTTTTTATGCAGATACTCACTCCCATGTGGGTTGGCTATAATTCTAAACTGATCCAAGACACCTGCAAACAGCAAAGAATATCCTATCTCACTTCATTGAATGCCTCGCCCACAGACGACAGCGTTGTTCTGGAGACGCTAAAGCAGGCACAACAAGTCGCCGAAGGGTGCCAAGAGAAATATGCACAAGTGACATACGACCTGGCTGTGGCTGTAAAAGCTCTGAACATACAAAAAAGTTCAAACTCACGATTCGATGATGTCTTCATTCACCTTGGATCCTTTCATATCACCATGTCATTCTTCAAAGGACTGGGAAAGTTTATTGATGGAAGCGGCATTGACCAGATACTGGTAGATAGCGGTATCTTGGCGAATGGGTCTTTGTCCTCGTTCCTTTCGGGGAAACATTTCCATCGGGGTAAAAGGTTGTACCCCCTCATTGCTTTGGCTTTGGAGATAATACATTTTCAGCACTTCGTAGAGTGCAACGAAGATGTGAGCAATATTTTAACAAGTAATGAGGAGGACATTGTTAAATATTTGGAAACCTTTCAGAATGCTAGATCGGAAAATCCAAAAGTCGAAAATGATATAATTATTGGGGTACTCGAAAAATACGATAAGTTTCGGCCAGACACTTTAGAAGGGCTACACGGCAAAACTGGTCAGTTTCGTCTTATTTATTGCACACTGGTTTCGCATTATCTGGAATTCGACACAGCCATCAGAACAGGCAATTATGACTTGTTCTTATACGTCATTCCAAAAATATGCAATTTATTTTTTTCGTTCAACCACCAAAAGTATTCGCGCTGGTTAGTCCAGTATCATGAGAACCTGCTAAGTGTAGATGAGACTCATCCAGGGTTGAAAGATTCTTTTCTAGCCGGCAGTTTCGGGATAAAAAGGACTGAAAAACCGTTCTCCAAAATTTCCGTTGATCTCACCTTGGAGCAGACGATCAACGCGGATGCTGCACGAAGTCTCACCGGCATAAGCCACTTCACAAATTCTCTGGCAGCTCGGCAGCGCTGGAGTATAAGCCACGGGATGCGAACGGCTATTTTGTCTCACATTTATGACGTGACTGGTGTAAAGAGGAAACAAGATGTTAGCAAAGATTTGATGCCCAGCAGACTGAAAAAGGACAATGTTCATCTCATGAAACTAGTCGATGCTATCACCGACAGATTAAATCCCTTTTCCCCTCGCCTGAAAGTGGATGAATTGTATCAGTTGTCAACTGGACAACCTGTTCCTGCTGAGATTGCTGACTTACTTCTGGGAGTTTTAGAAAAAGGCGACGAGTTACGAAAAAATTTCATTTCTGAATGTATCGACGATGAAAAAAATTAGCGTTTTGATGAAGCGATTAAGAGAGTAGCTGTCAGCAATTTTGCCATCTTCAAAACAAAAAAAAAGTTGGAAAGCAAGTTGAGGAGGTCACCATCCAACGGGACTTGTTCGGAAGGCTACTCGCTATCTCTCTGAACAACAAAATCGACTTAGAAATAGTGATGAAGTATCCGATAACCCCAGTCCCGAATGTTTTTTGTCACATGAACGGACAAATACATAAAACTGATAAGTCGGTTTTAACAAAAACACTGGAGGCTGAGATCGAGGACTCTTTCGCACCTCCAGTGATAGATCAGTATATAGTGGATGGGTTTTTCTTTTTATATTTAGTAAAAAATGTTCAGCCTACGTTCGGGCTCTTAGCTCTGCAAATTCTGAACAACATGTGCTCGTTGAAAAGTCGCGAAATAGACATCATTTTTGACACTTACCCCAAACCGTCAATAAAAGCCACCGAGCACAAACTCCGTGGAAACCTGGATGTCTATGCTGGTGTCATCCAGGCAAACCTCAGTCTCCCGAAAGGGACCTTTACGGCAAATTTGAAGGATAACGTGTTCAAACAAAAGTTCGTCGAGTTCTTGATTGAATATTGGCAAAGTCGTGACGCATCACAAATTATAGGAGACAAGGTTATAAAGGTGAACTACAGGAAATGCTATGAATACAGATCTTCTGCGGGGCAAGTAATAAGAAGTGAATGCCATGAGTTGTCAAGTGACAAGCACGAGGAGGCCGACACAAAGATGATTTACCACGCCTGCAAGAGCCAGAAAAGAATCGTCATCAAGTGTTCGGATACCGACGTGCTTATAGTTTTACTTTCAAACATTGGACAAAATGGAGAAATCTGCGAAAATATGGATGGAAATAGGTGTATCGACAAAACCCCGGTTTATTAATGTATCGAAATTGCATGAGAAGCTGGGAAATACTCTTGCACAGGCTCTTCCAGCATTTCATTCGTTCACTGGTTGTGATCAAAATCCAACGTTCCACCAGAAAGGGAAGAAAAGACCCTTCAATCTACTCAAGAAGTCTGACGAATTTCAGAAGGCATTTAAGATGATGTCCAGTTCAGACATAATAAGGTAAGATATTACAGAATAACATTCACTAGCTCCAGGCAGAAAATATCGTCAATTCATTATTTTATATTTATTTTTTTTGGGCACACATATATAATGTCGAAAATTAGATTGATATTAATCGAGATGTTATAAACCGAGTATGAAAATTGAAACTTCATGGAAACCCCCATATATTCATACGATATTAGCTTCAAAACTGGACTTTGGGTCATTATCATGATTTTTATTCGATTTTTATCAAGATTTTTGGAATATTTTTTAACGCGTGTTCCCCCATATACATTTTCTCCAAATGATCCGAGCGTATTTCTGGTCAATGGCATGAAAACTGACTTATAAGTGAATGCGTGATCATATATATCTATCATTCCAAATGGTTTTGGACGAATAAAAATGTATATATTTACGGTACTCAAGTCAATATAGGTCCATATATATATGTTTCCCATGGAATTTCGTTATTCATATATGTATCGCCAAGAAAGAAATTTTGATAAATTTTCCTAATATATGGATATGACTTGCGCCCTCCTCGTAGCGATTTTCTTATCACAAATTCAATGGGCTTTTCAATGAGCCACTGCGGTGAAAATTGGCCTTAGAATATCTCAAAGCAAGGGTTTTGTTCAGTTTTTGCCCGTTCTGTCCCACTGTGTAAATGATAAACCATAATCTGCGCCAGGGTCGACCTTTTAAATTGTTCATTTTTTATAGATCTCAGCAGGAGTACAGGAATACCTTCCAAACTATACAAAAGTTTGTATACCTCATGTATGGGCTGAAGAAAGAGACTGAGGTTGAACCCATCAACAGTAGATGCATGTAGATTATGTTCAGATTGACATTATAAATATAAGACTGGTATGTGTATAAATGATAATGTCCTGTTGGATTCTATATGATTGGATCAACTGATTTTTAACCAAAATATCAAACCTCAGAATGAACAAATTGGCAAATTATTTTTTACATTTCAAATTATGTAGAGAATAATAATTGATCCTGGCATAATAGGTATGGAGACATTTTGTGCATAATTAAAGGTTTCCTTGGTGTATAGAATAGATATTATGCACTATTTTCATTAACCTACCACAAATACCTGGTATTCCAATATTTCATTAACATTTTTGGGTATTATACAATTTTCTGCTTTGCTGCTCAATCCTACTTCAATATTATGAATTCAGAAATATCATTATTGCTATCGACTTGGTTACTATCATTGTTGCTCAACAGTAGGGAATTAATTACTGATAGTATTTCATATTCATTTTGAAATCTGAACATGAATATGTAAATAAACTAACATTCAGCACTTTTCAGCCCTTGACTTCAGCACCTTGGAACATAAATTCTGATCTACCCTTGAGTAGTACCTGTTTAGGCAAATATAAATATATTTGGTACCACCATTCGATCTCTAGCTTTCTGATTTCAATGAACTGATAATGATGGTAAAATCATGTTATAATGTTCTGAAAGAGCATATTTACAAGACACAGGCAACTATCTAACAATGAAGCTTGAAAATAGTACTTACAGTCTGGCTTGAAAATTAATTAAAAAAATATAATACCCACTTACTGAGAGAATTAATACCTACTTAAAGTTTCTGTACAATTTTATGAAGTCTTGTATTTTCATTTGAACATTTACTAATTCATCTCTTTTTTTAACAAGGCTCTATGATGTTGCAGTATTAGGGCTTAGTGAGGAAACATATTATATGATTTTCCTCAAATGAAATGCTAAAAGTACTTCTGAAAATGAGGAAATTTGAAATTACAGAGTTTTTCAATATTCTGGGAATCATTATTCTGAATCAATATTCCACTATAATTTTTAATGACATAATATAAAGATATGCATAAAATGAATGAATTATTTTCTGTTTTTCAGATCAGTCCAGTGATAAATGGTTTTTCTCTTTAGACATTCATGGAAGTATTGTAATGAATGCTGCTGTGAAATTATTAGCATGTTGGCCATGTTGCTCATTCAGTAGACCATGGCTATACAAGTGAAGTTGAAGAGAACCTCTACTATCTACATATCCTTGTTTCTGTAATCTTCAGCCATGTCTTCAAATATGTGATGATGAACATGAATTTGCTTGCTTTTACTATCATCGAATATGTCTGGAAGCCAATTGTAAATTTGTAGTCAATATCCACACACTACCAGTAAGAGTAGGTATAATACCCAAAAGGAAAATCAGCTGATCCAGCACCAACTGAACAGTGTTTTCATCATTTTCACTTTGCTTCTTGCTCGATTTCTTTTGATGCTTGCCTTACAACAAGTCTGAATTTTCTCCATTAACACTTTGTTCAAACTCTGCCTGTTCTCCTGTTGATAAAAAAATATTGGCGTAGAAATTCCATTTCTTGTCTCACTAGGATGATACACCTACTTCAGTCATTTTTCCACTTTTACATGCTTCCATCACAGCACTGCACCTGTAAGCTGTGCTTCCACTGTCATCAGTTCATATTCCAGTTTGACTAATACCTAATAATGTTTCGAATTTTGATTCACAACCAAAATCTTAGCAAAAAACGAATATTTGTGTCTTTTCATGAGTAAACTTGCAGGGGACTCGGCAGGGGATCGAGTGAACAAACAAAAACCACAGGCGTGTCCAGTGACCACAAATGACTATGGGTGTCCGGAAATTATGCGCAAACAATCAAGGGGGTGATTCTACATAATGAAATAAGAAATTCATTTCATATAAACCTAGGTCCGGAAATGCATAGTTTTCAACATACAGTGTGTTGAAACTTTTAATAAAGATCGGTTTTTCATGAATATCTCAAATGTCTTTCCAACGATTTTCTTGAAATGTGGCAATGCTATTTTTTGTCATGGGGGACTGATATACCCATAATTCAATTGGATTCTTGGAATCCAGTGGCGTCCCAATGGGCAACCTACCGAATATTATTGTCAATAAAATGTGCGCCACTGATTTGTTCGAATTCTGTATCTTCATAACCTATTGACCAACTAAAAATACAACATTTTGGTCTCTTGAATTGTTTTGCTATTTTGCTGCGTTTCCGTGGAAAAAAATAAATACCAATTCATTGTATAAATTTGTGCAAAATATTGCTTCAAAAATTGGGGTGAAATTAAATGTGTGATCCATGTCTATAGACGTAGAATAAAAATGAAGAATAATCATCTTCATATATTTTATAATATATGTTTGACATACTCTACACTCAGTATATTGAGAACTATGTATTCTCGGTCCAGGAAGGCGTAGTTTTCGATATTACAAAGTGTGTCAAACATGTATTATAAAATATTTGAAGAGAATGAATCCTCATTCTTATTCTACGTCTATGGACATGGATCACACATTTAATTTCACCCCTGTTTTTGAAGCTATGTTTTGCACAAATCTATTACAATGAATTGGTATTTATTTTTTTCCATGGAAACGCGGAAAAATAGCAAAACAATTCAGGAGATCAAAATGTTGTATTTTCAGTTAATCATCAGGATATGAAGCTGATGAATTCAAAAAAATCAGTGACGCACATTTTATTGACAATAATATTTGGTAGGGTGCCCCCGGGACGCCACTGGATTCCACAATTCCAATTCAAATTATGGTTGAATCAGCCCCTCATGACGAAGAATATCATTGCCAAATTTCAAGGGAATCGGTGTAAGAATATCTGATATAATCATAAAAAAACGATTTTTTCTAAAAAGTTTAACACACTGTATCTTGAAAACTATGCTTTTCCGGACCCAAGTATATATGAAAAAAATTTCATGTTTTCACATGCAGAATCACCCTCTTGATTTTTTGCGCATAACTTCCGGACACCCTGTATGAATATGTAAGAATATAAAGAAAGGTAAATAAACCTTCCATGCATTTCGAGACTACGAAAAAACACAAACGCTGTTACTACTGTGGAAAAGGAATCTAAAAAATTTTTCGCGAACTCACTAAAAACATATCGCCATTTTGAATTTGACACAATTTTAGTTCACTAGAGACGGCGCCAAATTCAATACTAGCGTCGGTCGGTAAAAAAAATACCGAAATGGAATTTTAAAGGATAGAGGAGACTGTAATGTTCCTGTCTAGCTAGAACGACAGCGATGAGACTCTAAAATAATAGCGTAAACAAACTCTCAGGTTCGCGATAAAACTCGATTTCATTCAACTAAATGAATCCGCCAAACAACTAACAATCTCTCAACGAAACATTAATCACATTTAGCCTAACCTTATACTTATATACTAATCAAATTATGCCTAAACGAACGTTTTTCAGTCTATCTCAGTCGAGATATCAGTTCCTAACACTTCATTGACATTGACGAAACATATGAGTAAATACCTGGTATATCCCTCGTTGGCTATAGCTTACTAGTGTATATTTTGGCTTCCATAATTCTGGGACTGGTATCCTTATACCTGTAGGACAGTCGCTCTGCCAAAACCATTTACTGCTTCCTGCCTTCTAGCTGCTTATTCTCACTTCCTAACTCTGGTGTATTACACCTAACACTCTCAGGTAGATCCAGCAACAGTATCTCATTCTCAAGATACTACTAATACTCCATGAAAATTTGGTATTCCAATTATCAAACTCGAGAGCCAGAGACTACACGTCTCTTCTTGTGATCTTTTTTTAACCACCTCCCCTCGTGTACCTGCCGGCTTCTTCCAATTTCTCCTCTCGCCCTTTTACACCCCGCTTCCTCTCACACACGTCCTTTGTCCATCCCTGCTTAGCGAAACAGTCTCCGCTCGGTCAATTCGCGCCTAGTTTCAACACCACACAAAATACACTACCACTAATTAGACAGGGAACCAATGTCACTCCATAGTTAGGGAGCCTTGATATGTTACATCACCCCCCTTTTTAATTTTGACATACCATCAGCTCAAAATTCAAAACTAATTTAAATTAAGACATAATTATTTAACAACAACTCAAGTTACTACAAATTATTCAACTCATTCTTGTGGTTGAACAAAGGCCTTCAAATTATAGACATTTTGAACACCAAAAGACACCCCAGTGACATCATCTATTACCTCATAAGAATTAGAGCCTTTGACAGCAACTACAGTGGCTGGTCCTTTGAGTAAGAGAAAGAATTTTTTAATTTCATTGGTTTCACTGGATGATTGTGGGTGGGTCCGCACCAAAACCTTATCACCCACATTGAAACTCACAATTTTATGTGCCTTATCGTGGCTAAATTGGCGTTTTTCGGCTTTACTCATTAATCTTTCCCGTGCTAATGTAACTACCTCTTGCTGACTTGGTTCAGCCGATTCAGAATTTGGAAATTCAATTTTTAGCAAGAATGGATTTTGATCACGGATTCCAAAATGCAGAAACATTGGCGAGTATGCAGTACCACTATGAATAGCACGGTTAAGCCATTTCTGCACCTTCTCAAGTACAAATACCCACTTAGTATGACGATGATAACACAAAGTTCGAATCAACCGCCCAATTTCCCTATTTACTCGTTCAGTTGGATTGCCCTGTGGATAATACACCGAGGTATGTTTGACTTCTATACCCTTATCCGTTAAAGCTTTAACCCATGCTCTGCTAACGAACTGTGACCCATTATCTGAAAGGATCATCCGCGGTATCCCAACCATAGGGAAATACTTATGAAATAAACAACTTAATATGGACTTAGTGGTTGCTCTTTTCAATGGATACATAGATACTTATTTACTGAAAGAGTCGACGCAAACCAAAAGCTGAGTTGCGCCACCCCGCGATCTTGGCAACGGACCTACCAAATTCAAGCACAATAATTCATTGTTACCCTTGGGAACTATACTTTTCATCATTCCATGCGAATATGGAGAGATTTTGGCCTTTTGGCATATTTCACAAGATGCTATCAATTTTCGACATACCCGTCTCATTTTTGGAATATAATAATCTGAATTTAGTTGAGCATAGCACTTCTCCGCCCCAAAATGACCTTGCTCTTCATGTTCCTGCAATACTAAATCTTTTATTTGAGACTCAGGAATACACAACTTGAACCTGGGATTTCCTTCTGACCCTCTCCGAAATAAGATACTCTTATACAAAACAAACCACCGACTATATCTATTTTCCGGATTTTCTTTCTTCAATTCATTGATCAGTCTACCGCAAAATCTATCAGCCGCCTGATCTGAACCTAACCGCTTGAAATTTGCAAGTATCGTTTTCGCCAACTCGGACCTTCTGATTGTGAACATAGATATTACACTATCGTCAGGAATCTCAATATCCTGTTGATCACCGTGAACCGGGAATCTTGACAAAGTGTCCGCTATATGGTTATCTGAACCTTTACAATAATTTATTTGGAAGTCATACTCCTGCAAAAACATTATCCACCGAGTTAAGCGAGCAGACAATAATCGGCAAGACCGAATAAATGACAACGCCTTGTGATCGGTTATAATTATCAATTCATGCCCCAACACAAAAATACGCCATTTCTTTAAGGCAAATACTATGGCAGCAGCTTCTTTTTCCGTAACTGTATACCGAAGCTCTGCACCCTGCATAGTTCTACTCGCGTACGCGATGATATCGTTTCCTCCAGTATCTTCATTCTTTTGGAATAAAATCGCGCCTAAAGCGTATCCAGATGCATCTGTCTGGATATAAAACGGTTTCTCGAAATTAGGATGTTTCAATAATGAAACCTCAAGAAAGGCTTCCTTAACCTTTTGAAAAGCTCGTGCTTCCTCAACCCCCCACTTCCATGATTGATATTTTTTTAACAATTGAATCAATGGTATGATCAAATCAGAATAACTTGGACAAAACCGAGAATCATAATTAATGATGCCCAAAAAGGCACGTAGTTGCTTAATATTCCGAGGAGCAGGAAACTTCTGAATCGCTACAATACGATCAGGATCCATTGTTATTCCATCGGACGATAAAATGTGTCCTAGAAATTGAACTTGTTTTAACGCAAAAGAACATTTTCTTAATTTCACTGTCACTTTGGCTTTTTAAATTTTTCGAATATAATAGCCAAATGACGTAAATGGGCCTCTGGCGATTCTGAATAAATTAACAAATCGTCCACGTAAGCAATCACCCACTCTTGTAAACCTTTGCCCAAAATAATATTTAGCCCTCGTATAAAACTTCCCACTGAAGTGGACAAACCAAACGGTAATACACGAAAAACATACGTCTGTCCCTCAAAACTAAACCCCGTATACTTCTGATCTTCTTCAGCTATTGGTGCCTGCCAGTATGACGCAGTTAAGTCCAAGGTCGACAGAATCTGACCTTGAGAAAAATTATACACCAACTCTAGAGGATTCGGTGGCATGACATGGTCTTTAACCATCCTTTGATTCAAAAACCTCACATCAAGACAAATTCGAATTGAGTGATCTTTCTTCTTTACTACCACCAGCGGACTAATATATTCGGTTTGACACGGACTTATAATTCCCCAGTCCAGCATTTCCTGTATCTGACGACGTACTTCAACTTTATACGCGAATGGTATAGGGTATGATTTTCGCAAAAAAGGTGTATAGTCATGAAGAGTTATTTTATGCTCATAACCGCTTATGAGTCCAGGTTGATCAGAAAATATACTTTGATTAGCCAGTAATAATTGATATAATTTATCTTTATCTTCACCACCTAAAGATTCAGACTTATCAACTACCTCGCGAATCTGACTTTTAGAATAACAACTATTTCTCAACTTCGTTTTAGTTCTTTCTACTGAAAATTCTTCATCTATTATTTCGCATACTGACAGGTGAACCCCTGGATTGGGTTCCCCTATAAACAAAAAATCATACTTTTTTCCGTCCCGATAACCTTGCAAAACATTTTCCGTAAAATTTATTATCAACATATTGTCCCTCAACCAATCACACCCTAATATTATTTGACGTGCTAAGCCCGGAATTACCAAAAAAGAATATTCGAACTGATAACCCCCCACATTGAAATTCAAATACACTAGTTCCCTTACTATGGTAGACTTACTACCCAACGCACCCATCAATGTGGCACACCTACAAGGTATTCGTGGTATTTTTGGATTAAATTCCAGTAGTTGGTTCAAAAATTCTTGACTGATCCCGGTAACTTGACTTCCCGAATCAACTAAGCATCTAGTCAATTGCCCTTCAATTTCTACCTCCACCGTTGGCAAAACTACTATAGTTTTAGGTTGAACAAGTACACTCTCCTCTACAATATCATCAAAACTTTGATTGAAAACTGTTGACACTTCTTGCTCCCCTATAATGATTTCATTAACATATCGCTGCTCATTACATCTATTTTCAGCTCGATTTTTATTATGTTCACTATTTGAAAGATTCTGCCCTATATTCTGACGATTGTACTTACCCTCATCATTAATTCCAGACTGATCTGCAGGTCTATTTTCCCGCCTTCTCCAAGACTCGTTTTGGCGCGAATTTGTATGAATATTCCGGTTAACATTTGCGGGAGCTGCTCTTGAGGCAACTATTCCCTCTTCCACCACATCAATTTTTCTCAGATGAAATTCAATGTTCTCTATTGTACGAAATCCTGAATTAATAATACCACGTTGAACATCCGGCGAAAAATGACAAATACACATGTCAATTAATTCCTCATCCGTTATCGGTTTTGATAGGTAACGTGCTTCTTTTATTATTTTCAAAAAGTAGTCAGCCCGTGAACCCTTTTCATACACACCAAATTTTATTTTCGAAAAGGTTTCCCTTTCTTTCTCAACACCCCAATACCTTTTCAAAAATGCATCCTTAAATATATCAAAATCTTTGAAATCCTTGATTTCCACCCAATCTTGGACAGATCCTCTCAAACATCCTGATGCAAAATACATTTTTTTATCCACCGGAACACCAGCTTCGTCTAGTAATTTCATCAATTTATCAATGAATAAAACTGGGTGTATTGTCCCATTAGCAGAAAAGTCAAATTTGGCCCACCCAAATCTTTCCAGGTAGCAATATAATTCAAAGAGTTTTTCGTCGTAGTTGCATTACCAATAGAGACATTATTTTGACTACCAGTAGGATTCGTTACTACCGTTTTTACTTCAAATTTATCAGATAAACCCCCCAAACTATCATGAATTTGTTTCAAATTTGTGTCCATAGATGACGCCACATGAGATGCAAATTGATTCAAACTATCTTTGAGTGTACTACTCGCATAGCCAAACTGAACTTGTCAAATGATTTTTCCAAACAATTAGCAAGGGCCTCTGCCAATCCTGCTTCCTCACCCTGATCACCCTCTGCTGGTAATTTTTTTGCCGGCATTTTGACCAAAATGAATAGCTATCTTTTGTCTTTAGCATTAATCGACATCCATCTATCCACTAAATGATAATAGGTACGTACTTTACGAAGATACACTAGTATTAATGGTATAACCTTACCCCTAACGTTACAAATACATGCAATAGATTACGAACAGAATCGAGCTTTCTCCGCCACTGGTTGGGTGCCAAATGTAATGTTCCTGCCTAGCTAGAACGACAGCGATGGGACTCTAAAATAATAGCGTGAACAAACTCTCAGGTTCGCGATAAAACTCGATTTTATTCAACTAAATGAATCCGCCAAACAACTAACAATCTCTCAACGAAACATTAATCACATTTAGCGTAACCTTATACTTATATACTAATCAAATTATGCCTAAACGAACGTTTTTCAGTCTATCTCAGTCGAGAGATCAGTTCCTAACACTTCATCGACATTGACGAAACATATGAGTAAATACCTGGTATATCCCTCGTTGGCTATAGCTTACTAGTGTATATTTTGGCTTCCATAATTCTGGGACTGGTATCCTTATACCTGTAGGACAGTCGCTCTGCCAAAACCATTTACTGCTTCCTGCCTTCTAGCTGCTTATTCTCACTTCCTAACTCTGGTGTATTACACCTAACACTCTCAGGTAGATCCAGCAACAGTATCTTATTCTCAAGATACTACTAATACTCCATGAAAATTTGGTATTCCAATTATCAAACTCGAGAGCCAGAGACTACACGTCTCTTCTTGTGATCTTTTTTTAACCACCTCCCCTCGTGTACCTGCCGGCTTCTTCCAATTTCTCCTCTCGCCCTTTTACACCCCGCTTCCTCTCACACACGTCCTTTGTCCATCCCTGCTTAGCGAAACAGTCTCCGCTCGGTCAATTCGCGCCTAGTTTCGACACCACACAAAATACACTACCACTAATTAGACAGGGAACCAATGTCACTCCATAGTTAGGGAGCCTTGATATGTTACAAGACCTGATAGTCCAGGCAACTTGATTTTTTTTCACATTTAGCCGACAATGCACCAACAACTGAACTGTGCGCTTTAACAAAAACATATTCCTCAGAAGAACTGTACAGATTAGAGACTCTGAAAATTTCATACAATATCATAAATGCAGAATTGAAATCAAATTTCATCTTGACAAGAAATTTTGAAATTCATAGTCATCAAACTAGACAATATAACTCATTTCACCGTGATGCTGCTAGTTTTACACAAAAAAGATTAACTCATGCAGCCTTATCTGAGTTCAATAAACTACGAGCTGCAATCAAAAACTGAAGAAATATGGGTTCATTTAAAAAAAAAGTAAAACAACTCATCATTTTTGAGAGAAATGTTTGAAATTCATCACTGAGTTATGTCCTTGACTAGAATTCTTTTCTATCTCCATTTATTGTTTCATTTTATTGTGATTCATTGTGATATCGTGATTTATCATGTTTGTGAAGTAGTTCATAGATATTTATTTCCTATCATTTTATAATTATATTCTCCCTCATACCAGAACTTGTTCTGACAGGTATGTTTGATAAATAAAATAGAATAAATAAATAACTACACAGTGATATATAGTATGTGAAGAATGAAACGATAATTATAGATATCGATCCTACTTATCGATGTAGGTCCATATTTCACGAATTCCCTGAATTCGCCCGTGCGTTTACCTACGGTTCTGTGTAGAAAGTGAATACCCACCCTCTTGTCACATTCATATTTGGAATTTTATAATTCAATTATTTTCAATTTTCACATGTAATTTACATCTCAAAAGATTTGCTAGCCCCTGGAGTGATATTTTCAAATAGGTCCAACTATTAATCGTCGTAAACGAATTGAGAAAAAAATTACGAATGAGGTGTATGTGAGACTGAAAAAGAAATCGATCTAATAGTTCCATTAATCTGTTCATTCATAGATGCAGAAGATTGGGTTGATTTCGGTTGAGCAAATTTTTTGGTATCTATATCGTATGTAAGAAAGTACTACTGAATAGCCCCAGTTTTGAAATCGCCGAGGAACGGCCTGAGCTTTTACCTTGTCCTAGTTTTTTCGAAGTTGCATCAGAATGAAGGACTGGTATGATGAGAAAAATGATTTTGTTCATTTATGAAGACCAATAAATTTTACTCCATTCGAAACAAACAGCGTTTGCTTGAATTTGATACTTCTCGAATAACAGCCGTTCAAAATTCGATTGAATATTGAAAATTCTTAAATTTGCAGCCAGTATTTCTGATTCCTCACTGTGAAGCAATGGTTGATGAGTATTTGCTTCAAAGATGATGAAGCAGATGAATCAAAAACTCACATGAAATTGCTTTCTTCAGAAGTTCCCAAGGCCCAACCAAACGTACAGTCGTCTACAGAGAACATGTCGTACATGGACGGTGTCAGATCTCTTAATCAGAGATAAGAGCATTCATACCGTCCTAATGCGACATGTTCACTAGAGACGAGTGTACCGACTGTATCAATAATATTTTCATTCATCATGCTTTCAGCTGTATTTCAGAAGCTATCCATGACAAACTTTAGTGAAATCACGAATTGGAACATAAATTCTCATCTTCAAAGGAAGTTTCTATCAACCTCATTGGAAAACATGGCCTCACAGTAGAAAATCACAAATAATAGCTGAATGCTAGAAATGTTTCAAAATTATCAGAATTTTCTCAGAACCGAATAGCAGTGAAAATGCTGATATGGTTGTGATTCTCGATTCGAATAGTGGACAATTTACTGTACTTTGAAAAGTAAATGAATATTTTTTTTTAGGCAAAAACCAGTCATTACTGAAACTTCGAATAAACGAACAAAACTTCCGCCATTTTTTGACGCCTCGTTCGGGTGATGGTTCCCCTGGGTTCCTTGGGATCGCATTCGTGTTTTCTTCCGGATGGTTTCAAGAAAAACATTGCGCAATATAGAATATCGATATCAATATCAAACACTGAGCATCAGGATGGTATCAATTTATCACAAATTCATTTACAGAAATTTTTGGAAGATGGCAAATATTCGAACAAAAAACTTCACGGCGATGGCGGTGGCGGATACTCACTGACAGTGTATTTCCCTTTCTTTCCGAAAATAGATTTGATCGGAGCCATGATACGATTCACTGAAACAAAAAAATCATAAATATATTTACTTCCCAAATAATATCACAAGTCATCAGATTGAGAGTACCGAATTTGTTAGTCATGGTATAGCTGAATAGGTATATTTGGTGGTGTAGTCCAATCAATATACTACAAAATACACCATATGAACGATCGAATCATCAAGTTCTTGATTGATCTTTGTGAAGAAAATAAAATATATATATAGGTATGACAATTATTTCAAAATAATGATTAAAGAATATGAAGGAACAAGGTTTTACATCTATCGTCTATATATTATATAATATAGACGATGGAAAAATGAAACTAGTGAGCTGACCAAATCCAGGACTTGACTGTGGTCCTGTGAGAAAATTTGAGTAGGGATTTTTTGTTTCGATATATTCCACTTATATTCGTTTGAATTGTACCTGCTGTGATAGTGTATGAGTTGAACTCAGCCTATAGCAATACCTTTCGAATAACTGAAGATGTTACGATGAAACTACTGTTAATATACATCAGGGATGGCTGGAAGAGGTCGACCGAGGTCTATCAGTTGACCGCGAGAGTTAATATAACTGAATAGAAAGATACGAAAATAGCCATTTTTTCTCGGAGTTAACTACACACTCCAGGTAAACAATAAGTTAACCAGACAATTTTCCTCAGGGTGTATTCCAAACTATGACGTAATAGTTAAACACCCACTTGATCCAGGTCACTGAGGTAGTTCACGGAGTACTGAAGGCTTTTGATTTGGCACTCGATTGAGTTCTTGTTGATGTTGTTATAATCTGAGGTTATATAATTAATGAGAAATAATAATCATACTTTTAAAGAGATAATTATGGAATTCCTTGTTAATATGTACATTTCAAAGTGTTCCAATTCTCTTGAATTTGAAGATGATGAATGTCTCATTCAATTAATCATTAGTATTACTACAAAAACCAAATAATAAATAAAAACTAACATCTGTCAAGCTTCACAGGTGAACCGTGCTGTCGTGATAAACTTACCGTGACGTCATCATAAAGTCAAGCTGATTTGTCTGGTTAGGTTCGAGGAAAAATTGCTTTTATTAGTTTTCTGTTTGCGAATCAAGATTGACTATGAATGCAATACGAACCAAAAATCATTCCCGCTCAAGAGAATTTCACTAAAACTTACTGTTTGCGCATCGCAGTAATTTCGTACACTCTCCAGTATCAATCAGTCAATCAACTTCATTATTTCCAAGAAACAACATTTATTTATAGCAGGAAACATGGTTGAATATATGAATATATTCTACGAAATGAAGAAGACAATAAAATATGACTCAAACTCGAGAAGAATTCATTTTCTTAAGTTCCACTGAAATGGATTCTTGATTGACTCAGTTGTTCAACTGTTTTGCTCATTATACTCCATCGAATGAATCGAGGTGGTTCGATTTCAGTTTTCTAAAACTTTCAAAAAGTAAGAAGGTTTTAGACTTTGAAATGCGTTTTTCTAGAAACTCACTTTTTGTGATATTCCCCCTTTTTCCCCATCCCCTGTGATCCCAATTTGAAGATCATATTTTGGAGACTTTCGAAAGGCTTTATAAACGATAGTTAGAAATCGAATATTCAAGTTGAGAATAGATCAAAGAAAAGTATATAGATTCGAGACATCTCATTGAAACTTGACTTCATACCCTAATAAGTATACCTATTAGTAGAGATGCTTTGTTTTCAAGTTTTTCAGTATGTTTTGACCATGACTAATTTTGTACTATGTACAGCCCAAGAAACTTGATATTATTAGAATATTTGATGACCTCATTATTACATGCGATTGAACATTTTAACTCATTATATCTTGAGTTTTCTATAAGATGAAGATGAATGCTGATTTACTATAATTTATACTCAACTTATAATATGATGACCATAATGATAATATTTTCGAACTACTTGAAATTTTATCCCTCATTTGTTGTGCTGAACCTGCTGAATAGATTGAGGTTGTGTCCTCGGCAAACACATTCATTTTTGAAGAAGGTATCTAATGAGTAGAAGAAGGTATCTAATGAGTAGAAGAAGGAAGTTTTCCTACCGACAAAATTGAATATACGCAATTTATATACAAGGTGACATCAAAATAAACACATTAAATTCAAACCCTAAGTAGGCTCAAGGTTTACTATCGAATGGCACAATTGAAAAAAATATACAGGTCGAAATAAGATTTGGGGCAAGACCCCGTTCTCCGCCCAAAATTCTACTCATCGAGAACTAGTCCCTCATGGAAGGCATAGCATAGGAAGATAAAAGCGGATAACAAAGCGATGTTGCCAACAGTTCATTATAGTGTGACAGCAAGAAATGGATGCTTGTCAGATCTGAGATAGGTAAATAATGTTTTGAATGGTATCTTTTGACTGATATTCTAGACCAGAAGATTCATTTCTAGAAAACTCGAAAATATGTGACGAATTGATCGAGAAATCGGAATTGATAGTAATGATAGGCATGGAAAGCATGACGTTCCTTTTTTGAAAATCACCGAAATAAGAAAAAAGGAATACCAAAATAATACTGGTAGAAATGATAGATAACGCAAACATCTCAAAGTCAACTCACCTCACTAGCGTTTTATGAAGACATGCTGGAAAGCTCAATAGAAATAATAGACTAAGGCAGTAGAATTTCCCAAAGTGGGGTAAAACCAAGCCTTTATTTTAACACTCCAACACAAAACTTATCAGGAAAACCTCTCCTTCCTCCTTCAGTAAACAGTAGGATTGACATTCGAATTTTGAAAACTTCATTATGCACATAAACAAAATATCAAATACCAATAATTCGTTCATATATTTGACATCTGACGAAGCACAGAATCACAAAAAAGACATTTTGGATAGAACTACAGTTCTGTTCGATCAAACACTACTTCTTACTAGGCATGTTCCTATCCCATGAGAGTGTGACACTGAACTACTAGAATTTTTTCAAAATAGCGTTCTATTCCTTCAGTCTGTTGCTTTTTCCACTGCACCTTGTCGTACCTTTGCAACGGTGTGATGACACCGGGGTAGGATATCTCCGAGGCATATGTTCGGTTTCTGCCTATATATCAATTAACAGGATTCTTAGACGATCCTGTATAATATTAAGTTCGCATCAAGTTCATCAAGTTACATTGTTAGTAACTATAGTAATGAATTATTATTATTAAGAATTGAGTTGTAAGAAATTACTCTTCTGAAATATATTCTCACAAAGAATACAGTCCATTCAGTTATTTGAAATAAAAGTGTCTCACACAGAGGCACAAAGCTCAGTCCGATTGAAAAACTCATTTCATCGAACCTAACAGCATATAACCTCCAGAAATTCAAGAAGAACACCAATTCCTACCTTATTTCCCTCGGTTCTCACGATGTTCTCTGAACATTATAGAATATCCCTTTCCGTGGGAACCAGCACATAAGGAAAAATTTTACGTGATGAACGTCATTCGAAAGAACGATTCAGTTTAGTTCTAGTTAAATATATCAGTTAGTTCAGATTGACAGAATATTACTATCGACTGCAACTACTGGACCTTTGGAAATCTTCTGTTCCTTTAGCACAGGGCTGTTTCAGTCAGTACTATAGTACTAGTTTTGAATCTATTCGAAGATGTTCAGTACCAAGCGATGAAAAAAAAAAGAGATGTTCCAGTTTATTCCTCTCATGAGTTTGGCACATTTCTTCCATTTTGCAAATATTCAAATTATCTTTTATAGTAGTCCATACTTTGAGTTTTCTTTCTTAATCTTTCTCGAATATTTAAATTACTCCGATCAATTGAATTGCATTATTTGTTCATTTCAATATATGCATATGGTGAAATTATTTCACCCATATTGGTTTATCAGGCGGCTTGAATTCATGAATGAAACCTAAGCAAACACCTCGGGGACGGCAAATTTGAAGAAAACTGAAATTCAGAACTAAATTCCCAATTCTAGTACTTTTTCTTATTGTCATCTAGTACCGTATATTTTCGGTCAGGAACAACAACAAACCAAATGTCATATGTCAAACAAGATATTTTTCCGAACATTGAAATGTTTTTTTTGACGTCGAATGCGAATGCATCTGTCGTGAAAAATAGCACATAGAAATTGCCTGAAATGAGAGCCAAAGAGAATCCAAACATGAAGAAGTTGAAATTTTTTTTTTCAAATCGGTCGAAAGTAATGTCTTGCCCACATCTCGAAAACTGTTGAGATATCAAAATGTGGTTTTGAGCCATAGACCCATTCGTTGTGATCCTAGAACAACATTCAATGAAAAGTCTGTGTTATGGTCCACAGTCAATGAGTGGAACTGTAGCGCCTAACAACGATTCTAGAATATTTATATAACGAAAGGATTCATGCTACTAACTTTTTGATCTGGAGGTGACACTTCCGGTTCCCATGTTACATATGTCATAAATCAGTTTCCTTCTCGTATGTTGATACATTCTGAGATCAGCAAGTATCTGCCACTGCTCAACATATTCGGTCTGGTCCAAGGCTTGCATTTTTTCATGGACAGCTGTGGAGAAGCCCGAATCGCCAATCTGCGAGGCACCAGGTAGCATCGGTCTGTGAAATATAAGATTGATAAATGTTTGTAATGATTATGATACTCATATCCAAATATGCAGAATTCTGCCATAAAAATTTGGATTGAAAACATTAAAATCACTTCTGACCAAGTATTTGATCCATGCACAGCAAAACAACGGGAAGTTTCTACCCAATTCAGATTTTGAGTGATCATGCCATCTCTATACAGTCACTTTGACATTCTCGAATTGCTCTTCACCATTTCGAAGTGAATAATAAAAATCCTTTTCATGTAAACATTCGATAAGTTCGTCCTTTATTATGCACTCTTATAATTCATCAGTGAAACGAAATATTCATACGAACTTCAACTATTATTATCGAATCAGAAAACAAAATTGCGATATTCCATCTCATTGAGCCACCATAGATATCTATGATGAAAAATGATTTATGTTTACCAGATACTGCATTTCTATCTGTCTCAGAAAACTTGTTCGCATGTAATTTCCCCGCCACCGTGAAAAATGATTTCAAATTTGGCAATGAATCAATACTAGTTATTTACTCTCACGAAATAGACAACAATATTTCAATCAAGCAATTAGGATCGATAAGAAAGTATTTACTAAGAATTCCTGGATAAAACATATGCGCCTTCGATAATGCATTTGATGAGGGCTTTCCTTCAGGAAGTGTGGCAATAGCAAACACTGAATACATACCTTCGAAAAAATGTGTATTAGACAATTCCAGGAAAAACAGCCTCCTGAATCATTCTGGTAGTGCGGATTTTCCAATATTTAGGCATCAAGAATAACGGATCATTGAAAAATTTAAAAAATGTATTTTATCACTTCCGAGTGTACTGGAAGAAACGTCAAACCTCATTTTCGAATGACATATCTGTCAATTTCTTCATTCAGGTGATCGTTTGATACATACTTGCAGCCATGTTTTATCAAAATATTAGAAGAGAGTGTTTCCTCGAATATTCAAAATACTTTTACGTATCCGTTAACTTGTTATTCATGAGTTTTCTAAAATGGAATATAGTTCTGACTCTTCGTAATATCATTCGAAGTATATCAAAATCTTTCAAGGACTATAAACTGAGTTCACAAATGTCAAGTCCTCGAAATAAAATCTCGTTTGTGTATCATAACCCTCGGCAGTTTGAATGAAACAAAATAAATACAACGTTATTCTGGGCTTCATATTAAGAGTCAGTCTCAGAGCGGGAGCATTCAACGTGTTTCTTGTGTCTCATTTGTTCACTCTCAGTAGTATGAGAACCCCCCAAATTCCACCTTCCATTACATGAATGTGAGCTCACCGAATAAAAATCGTGGACCAATGGGTGGTTGCCGCAAGAATGAAATTGTATTGGAAAACCAGGGGTCTCGAACCATCACATACCTTCGGCGTATGTCGCAAGTTACAGTATTTGAAAAAATGTTCGGGCGGATGGCATTGCAGAACGTGTGGGGTAGATACGATTCGCGGTGGCACTGTTTATTGTGAATAATTTTTAACTTGGAGTTATCTAAGGTTAATGGTCGGCATTTTATGATTTCAACTATTAAGAAAAACTCAAGTTGATATGATCGTCGGACATTGATTGGATCGGGGGCGAATCACTCTGCATACTTGTACCTTCAGGGTGTAGAGTGATTATATTCGATCATTTGAAGAAATATATTTTCCTACGACTATAACACGAAATGGCTCTTGTTATTTTTTGTGTTCGATACATCAATGAATTACTTTTTATGGCATCCATTTTATTTTCGTATCTGATATCACAATGACTCCATTGTTATTATTTCAAGAAAATTTCAACGCTCATTACTTGACAAGAAATCAGATGACTACAAGACGAAGAACTCAAAAATGCCGCTGTCATTTGTCACAGCCGTAAAAAAATTACAGTGTATAACACGCAAGGAAAGCTAATTTCCTACTCGAATGATTGCAGCATTCGCCTGCTGCTCATGCTGCATACTATCATTCCGTGCTCGTTAAACAATATACTATTTGATGATTTGAAATAATGTATGATTGTTTCAAATACTATCATATGAAATGATCAAAATGAAATGGATTTATGGCGTGAATTCGTTCAGAGTGTACAAGCCAATTGAGGTAGTAAAGGCTTCTTATATCTTGAATATCTTTGTTTGGCCTCTATTGAAACTAAAAGACCATAAAATACCTATGAGTTCTCTTCTTCAAATATTATTTTCTGTCAAGGTTTGTTTCTGACTATCCGTTTAGAGTATCTCTGTTGAGTTTAGACCTCACCATAAATACATAGAAATAATACTCATATCTTTAATCAAGTAAATTCAACTTCCCCTGAATAATATAGTTGGCGCAAGTGAAAACTTCGCCTACACGAGACTGCTGGCAATTAATATATACTCCCAAGAATTGGAATATAATAGCGTCTAACCATAGCACCAATGCCAGGTAATATTGCCGCCTTCGTAGGGAAGCCCAAGCGGGGATTTTGGGAGTTACTTGAGCGCGGCAGATTAACATAAGGGGTAATCCTTGGACCTTGTGAAGTACTCCCACCATAATGGGATCCTTTATATGGTGTCAAAAGTTTAGGGCAGCCGATCAGATTGGTGAAAAAAATCGATGGTCAGAAATAGTCGAGCACGTCATTTCAATAATCTGACGATTTTGCGCGTTTCATAAAGAAATAAGAGAACCACAAAGTTGCAAACAAAAAATCGTTTTCTGTACATTCTCGAGCGCGGTTAATTTTTTTTTTTCATTTTGAAGGCAATTAGTCACGGATCATGGAAATAACATAATCTGCCGATTTGCACTAGCCAATTACCAATTGAGTGTGGTGCTTGCAGTCATCTATTTCAAAACGGCTATGCCTTTTTCTCACTTTGCCACATTATTGGTCCACCTTGTATGTCTCCATGAGCCTTTCTTCTCGAAATTGTGAACGCCTCAAGTTGTTGAAGTTCTGCTACAGAAAACTGACCCACCCTGTATATTTTATATTTCAGTTATTACATTCAGTTAACAAAAAAAATATCCAACCGTCAGATTGAGGTAATTCCTCTTCATAATTGTCAGATTATGGGTCGATACGACAAGAGCATCAAGATGAAGCGTCTGTATAATAATCTGACGCGCTAAAGTATTTTGAGGTCACGATTTTTTATTCATTTTCAAAAATTGATCATGACTTCTGTTTTTTTCAATACATTATAATTGTAATGAGAAAAATAAATTGTTACACTAATGTATAGTACATTTCATGAAGTTAAAAAAAATTCCAAGTTCCAAATATATAGTTGCCCCAGGTTTATGCTAACAAGAGCCTCGACCTCGATTCTTGTGAATCTTCAGACTGCTGGCCGGCGATTTCATGCTGAGAAGTTGGACCAACACAGGTGCGTTTTGGCCTGCCTGATTCATGATGTGCTGGCCTATTCACCAAGAGTTCTTGTTCATCTTTGAAAGGCTTTCTTTGGGCCTTCCTCTCATATGATTATATCGCAAAATATAAGTGGTAGGTGATGGAATATGAAAGTTCAAGTTTGTTTGTTGCAGTATTAAGTATGTATGTTCAGAACCATCCATCAAATTGCAAATTTTTTTGTGAAAATTAGAAAATATTGAAAAATAAAAATTGATTATTATGAAAATCCTCCTATAGATTTGGATTGGTCTGATGGGAAACGATCATTGTTTTCATGCCAATCAAACCTCAAATGAGTTTGTAATTGTCGAAGTGACAGACACAGCGTTACTGTCATTTTTGATTCAGTGGAATTGCCACAATGTGATCAAGAACTTTCAGCTATAGGGATGCGATACAAGTGCGTTATTGCCAACGAAGTCTTAAAAAAGGAATGAGAAGTTATACACGCGTTTTATTGGATGATGCAACAATGAAGAAATGGAAATACCGAATAGAGAAAAAGAATTTCAGGCACATCTCTCAGAAGTGTTTGAAACCTAGAGACCAAACACCTTATGGGCCTGCTGGCTTCCGCAATGAACCTACATAATGCGTCAAACTATAAGTTCACGATAGCTAATTCTAATAATTAGTAGATCGAGAATATATTCCTCTTGTTAGTTGTTCCAATATACATGAATAATCAATTGAACAAATCAATCAATTTCCTACGTTTGTAGAAAAAATATTGTTTCTAACTCATGCGGAATGTGTCATTCCCGCACTCGACTGCTTGCCCGAACTCCGGTTGGCGTCGGTCGTGTCAACGGCAATCGCGTGCGGGAAAGAATCACTTTCCGCAATAAAACGTCTTGTAGCTTCTAATACCTTTGTTGAGACTCCGTTGGCAATATCGCATCTGTAGCGCATCCCTATAGCTGAAAGATTTTGATCACATTGTGGCGATTCCACTGATCAGAAATGACAGTAACGCTGTGTCTGTCACTTCGACAATCACAAACTCATTCGAGGTTTGATTGGCATGACAACAATAGTCGTTTCTCATCAGATCATAAATTGCATGCGGATGCACGGTGAATCACGCACGCTTGTAAAAAAAAATAAAATGCAACATAAATATTCAGATACCAAGATTAGAGAAAGCATAACTCACAACTATTCCCCAAGAGTTTGAAACAATAAAACAAATTTGTCAAGTACTCGTTTATATTTCATAATATCTTCAAAATCCAGGATAGGTTGTAAGTTGCAAGTACAGCAAATGTAATCGTCAGATTCCATTTCTCATGTATTCACTAAAGTGGTTTTTGGAAGTCAATAATGTTGCTACTGGGCCTATACGGTTGGTCATGAGCACTACAACTTAAAGTCCTATAGTATCGTTGTAGAGTGATTATTAGAGCTGATATTCTGCTCATAAGAGGACCAAAACTGTAACTGAGAACTTTTGAGATGTTTCGAATTCAAATAAATTAAATCAGACAGTGATAATTGTAGTTTTAACGACAGACTTTTCATCAAGAACATGATGGTTACTGACAAGGCAACGTTTACGACGAACGGTGTGGTATCTATTCATAATTGTAGATTTTGGGCAGCCAAAAATCCGAACTGGTTAATCAACTGAAAAAACCAATAAAGTGAAAAAGTTGACTCGTGATGTGGAATATTTAACAAACAAATTGTTGACCCTTTTTATCTGGATATTCTGAACGGACAAACTTTTCTAAAGTTTTTACAAAACGATTTTCATGATTTTCTCATGGAATTGCCTTTAGCTTAATAACAAAGCTTAATTTTTCAATCAGATGGTGTTTCCGCACCTAATTCTCTGATAGTATCTTTTTCAATGCTCCATTCCCTATGGAGTGGATAAGTAGAAAATCTCCTTTGGAACTATGGCCCCTTGTGATTTCATTTTGTGGGGGCACTTGAAAAATAAAGTGTATGCTACCCGACCGCGTGAAGAGAGGAACTCTGCTTCACAATTAATCAAGCGTGTTCCTAAACTTTGAGAAAAGTGGATGAACGTTACAGACAATTTTTCGAAAGAACTGATTCAGAAAGAATTGAAATATGTTTCCTGCTGAAATCATGCAGATATTGAAATTATGAAAATGTGAATTGAGGGGTGTTTGGGGATGCTGATTTCAATTCTGGTAAGGAAAGTTATTTAAAATCAGCCCTCATATCCTTGACCCTAAAATGCGAGCTTTTCTTGCTTTCCTACACCGGACGCCAATGGTAAATAACAATGTTCACTCATTATTCCAAATTTTTCGGGATTTTCTTTCCTCGTTTCTATAAAATAAAAATATGAATATTATTTCAATATTCGTGTTGTAAGGACAAATCAGATGATTTGCCCCAAAATGTCACTGCGTTTGAAGAATTTTCCTATCAGAGAGCCTGAAAGAAAAATTCACTAGCTTGTCAGTGACAATTTGTATTGAAACATTTTTGGAGAAGAGAAATAAAGGTATATAGAAAAAATATCAAATTTTCACTTATCTTTGGACGTTTCGGGACCGATTCTGCTCCAGTTTTCAACATGAAGAGATTTTTTCAATTGCGAAGTCGTATAATATGTCTTGAAGCTTTTCAGTTTTCAATGACAATTGGTGACGTTGGCAATCAAAGGAGTTACAGAATGTTTTCATTAATCAATCTTGAATTCACCATTTTCATATTCAGATTTTAGTAGTGAATACCATGTTCTGTCTATATCAACTGAACAAGAAGCAATGCTATTGTCTCCGTTCAGAAGAATGCAAGCAGATTCCTTGATTTTTCTCTTCTGGTTGTTATCTTCTTTTCCAATCATTTTGATATTATTCCACTCTGCCATATGTTGTCCGTCTTCAGTAAGGATATGTTCAGCTAGTTTCGATTTATCGATGTTTCTTTTCTTTATATTGTACTTATGATCCTTCGTCCTTACTGAAAGAGGTCTCTTGGTTTCACCTGTATAAAACTTTCCACAAACACAAGGTATACTGTAAATACAATTTTTCGACGATTGTTCTTCATTTTTCGGTTTTGTTTGAGTTAGATTTGATCTCATTGTATTTTCAGTTTTGAACACAGTTTTCACTTGAAATTTATCACCAACACGTTTTATTTTTTCAGATATGCCGGGAATATATGATATTATATTTGTCGTTATTGATGGTTGATTTTGTTGTGGTTGACCCTGTTTGTTTTCAATTTGATGAATCGTCCTATCGACAAAATTCTTTGGATAGGAATTCAGTTGGAGAACATTTTTAATGTGGTGGACTTCGTTATTGAAAATTTGTTGGTCAGATGATATTGATTTGGCTCTATCATGGAGTGATTTGATTATTCCTTTCTTGATACTGTTCTGATGATTTGATTGTGAGTTCAAGTATCTGTTAGTATGGGTCTTTTTACGATAATTTTCTGGATTATGTGAACAATGCCGAATCTAGAATAAAGTTCACTTTGGAAATTGAATCTAATAATCAATTACCGTTTCTAGATGTTCTTATTGAAAAATCAAATAACATCTTTGTAACGAGTGTATATCGTAAAAAGACCCATACTAACAGATACTTGAACTTTCAATCAAATCATCAGAACAGTATTAAGAAAGGAATAATCAAATCACTCCATGATAGAGCCAAATCAATATCATCTGACCAACAAATTTTCAATAACGAAGTCCACCACATTAAAAATGTTCTTCAACTGAATTCCTATCCAAAGAATTTTGTCGATAGGACGATTCATCAAATTGAAAACAAACAGGGGCAACCACAACAAAATCAACCATCAACAACGACAAATATAATACCATACATTCCCAGCATATCTGAAAAAATAAAACGTGTTGGTGATAAATTCCAAGTGAAAACTGTGTTCAAAACTGAAAATACAATGAGATCAATTCTAACTCAAACAAAGCCAAAAAATGAAGAACAATCGTCAAAAAATTGTATTTACAGTATACCTTGTGTTTGTGGAAAGTTTTATACAGGTGAAACCAAGAGACCTCTTTCAGTAAGGACGAAGGAACATAAGTACAATATAAAGAAAAGAAACATCGATAAATCGAAACTAGCTGAACATATCCTTACTGAAGACGGATAACATATGGCAGAGTGGAATAATATTAAAATGATTGGAAAAGAAGATAACAACCAGAAGAGAAAAATCAAGGAATCTGCTTGCATTCTTCTGAACGGAGACAATAGCATTGCTTCTTGTTCAGTTGATATAGACAGAACATGGTATTCACTACTGAAATCTGAATATGAAAATGGTCAATTCAAGATTAATTAATGAAAACATCCTGTAACTCCTTTGATTGCCAACGTCACCAATTGTCATTGAAAACTGAGAAGCTTTAAGACATATTATACGACTTCGCAATTGGAAAAAATCTCTTCATGTTGAAAACGGGAGCAGAATCGGTCCCTAAACGTCCAAAGATGAGTGAAAATTTGATATGTTTTCTATATACCTTTATTTCTCTTCTCCAAAAATTTTTCAATACAAATTGTCACTGACAAGCTAGTGAATTTTTCTTTTAGGCTCTCTGATAGGAAATTTTTTTAAACGCAGTGACATTTTGGGGAAAATCATCTGATTTGTCCTTACTACACGTATATTGAAATAATATTCATATTTTTATTTTATAGAAACGAGGAGAAAATCCCAAAAAAATTGGAATAATGAATATACCACCTCCTCGATTAACCTACAGACAGTATTTAACAATGTTCACAATTTCAAATACTTAATTTCTCTAACATTCAATCACCACTAGGATTTCAAGAAATTCGCATAATCAAAACGGAGATTTTAGGGTGTATTTATGAGAATTAATTTTTTTTTTCTGCTGGAATAAGCTCTCAAGATTTTGGAAGTATGGATAAGGGGATTCTTGGAGATGCCAATTTCAATTCTGGTGAGGAAAGTTATCCAAAATCAGCACTAATATCCTTTACCATAAAATTCAATCCTATTTCACCCCCAAACACCGCACGCCAATGAAAAATAAAACAGTTCACTATGCCAATTACTACTTTTGTCAACATACAATCACCACTAGAATTTCAAGAGAATCGGATTATCAATTACTGAGATATTTGGGTCTATTCATGAAAAGAGGGACACACTGTATATATCGAATGATGCTTATAAGTACTTAATAGATATTCATGTATCATGGGCGTAAAGTAGGCGTTTATGGCCTGTGGCGTGAATAATGGCCCGATGGCGCTAGGCCAGGGCCATTTTTTTTATCGCTTGGAGCGCACGAAAGGGAATCCCTAGAATGTGCAGAGAACATCGTGCCATAAACGCATTTCACGCACGTGATACATACAAAATATTATGCACTAGTGGTTTATTTTCTGACTCAAAAGTAATGACTATAGATTTCGATAAACCAATATTCTCCCGAATTTGATTCGTTACGTATAAATTCAGTAATCAAGAGAAGCGTGATGTTCATGGATGATTTACATATGAAAATTATCATACGAATATTACAATTATCGTAATTGTTAAACTCTTTGATCTCAAGCAGAGATTCATTCTTCCGAATTTTACAACATGCATACCCAGTATATATTCCTAACTAATTTCGACGTTGTCAATCAAGCTGATGGTTGTTGTCTATATTCAATATTATATTGGGAATTGTGAACTGCTTGTCGTCATTATGTGAAAGAGCAACCCTGTTCTTGATCTCCGTATGTATATCATGCAGATAACTGCTCGAGTATTCAGAAGAAAACCAGAGAAATGGGACAAACGATCAGACAATTTCTATATGGTTGAAAGTTATTCTAAGAAAATGTGTACAGGACACTAGTCAATTCACGGCACACAGTTCTAGCTATGCTTAAACTTTCGCAGCTGCCAGGAAATGTGTATCTTTTGACACTATCAAACTGGCAGCTGCCCCGATAAAGAAGGAGCAACTTCTGCAAACTATTTCGAATGATAGACCAGTACAAAAACAAGATACTTCTGCCATTTCTGTTTCAAGTTCCCAGAACTGTAGGCAATATAAGTTTTGTTAATTTGTTTTTGCGTTCATACCGTTTTGTTCATAAAGGATGAATCATGTTTAACCAGCCATATCCTAATGGCGGATAGAGAAAGTCGAATGAGTTGATGTACAGGGTGGGCCGGTTTGTTATACAAAAATTTCAACAGTGTGTTGTTATCGTTGAAATAATGAAAAAAGTTCATATAAACATATACTTTTGAACGCGTCATTTTAGAGATATAGGGTGTTGAAATTACGAGTCTGAATATTGTTTATTGATCAGAAGTGATGATTGTGTGAGGCTCGACTGCCGAAAGTTGATAAGGAGAATAGGTAGTATCTATTCTCTTTATGAACTTCGACAAGGCTTCATACAATTCAGATCGAATTATATCTCAAGTGAGATTGTTTGATCTGTTAATTTCAATTTTCGAGTATTATCATCAGGAATGCTCATATTCGTTTGTTTTGAAATACTGTGATTTTCAATACTTTCGTGATGTGTCAGAAATTAGGCTTCCATTTTCCGAAGAAAGATAAGTGCGCTAAATGCGAGTATAGAAAAGGTAAAGATTTTCAAGAATCTCAGGAATCGAAATAAGAACATGAAGAACATTTGATGAACAAAAATTTATGCAGAGATGTATTTCTGGCTAAGCAAAAGAAAACATTCACTGATCCATCATGTTTATGAATCAGCTTCGATTTGCAGAAAGTAGAGTTCCTAAATGTACTTGACACTGCTGTTTTGACGTTTTTTGTATATCAGAGTACGGACACTATGACAAGCACTGACAATCAGACATAATCACAAATAAAATAATGGAAAAAGCGGGAACTGACCGTACACGGACGTACATAACATAAATTCCAAAGGTTTTACAAATTGAGAGAATTAGGAGGAAGATGCAAGTTTGTGCGGATAATGTAATTCTACAAAAATGGAAACAGAATATGATGCAGTTGGCATGAAAATAGGTTCAGGCCACAACATTTGCAAGATGTAATCAAATTTTTTGGTAGAATATGGAACAGTTTTCCACGCATTCATATCAGGTACACTTCAGGATGGTAGATTTCATGTTGAAGAATAGGATCGAATTGAGAGAAAGAGGCGAACCCACAATTCATAAACTGAGCGGGTATTGAAGAGAACCTTATTCCAATTCAGAACCAACAGGAAACGAAAAATTTGCAGATGATGAAATTCATTTCGAACATATTTTGAAAGAAAAAGACTTGAGAATCGAATTTTTAGAGCAGTAATATTCAACAATCCAAGGTTTGAAAATGGAAGAGGTTGAGGAATTCAGGAAACAAATATAAGAAAAAAATAGAGAGTTGGATAATAAGTTAAAGCAAAAAGATTTAGAAACAAAAGTCAGAGTTAGCCAAATTCAGAACTATTACCTGAAAATTATTTCAGTTTTGAAACGAAATCAGCAAATACAAGAAAATTGAACAAGCAAATATCCAAGCAATTTTGAGCGAAATTCATAGTTTCGATGAGCAAAACTATGAAACTTTTGCATTTCAAAAACCAACAATCCCCTTTAGTAATGTGAACGGCGAAATCAGCTGAAATCAGCTGTTATTGTTGCCATATTATCTGTTCATTCATTACTTACTCATTACCTACCACTCTTGTACAGGGAGGGCAAAATTGGGCGATTTCATAGGCTATCTCAGTAACTGAAGGAGTTATCAAAAAATCGATATGCATGTTGAGGGTTCGATTTTAGAGAAACCTCGAAAAGTACAATTGGAATTTTGATATCTTCATTCGTTTCAGAGATACAGGGGGAACTTGAAAAATTGCCGATTTCGTTTTTATTTTCTGAGTGCTTTATGAAGAGAGATATTGAAAAATTTCAAATTTTCACCCATATAGAATGATGCGTAGAATCCATTGGCATCATCGGAAATTTTATACAGGGTGACATCAAGAATTTACGGCAGTCAATTATCTTTTTTCTGATGGAACACCCCGTATATTTTGACACAGTTGGATAGTCCTAGGCATTCCATATTCGAATATATATATTAACCTACCTTTTTCTTCGACAACTTCAGGAATATTCGCAAAAATATACTCAATGTGTCACATTTCTCATGGTTGCACCTTTGTATCTTCCGTAATAATCATTGAGATAGGATTCCGACATTCGCAGCTGTGAGAGAGATGCCAATGATACACTCGAGGATCATGTGGGATCATCTCCAGTGATAACACTGCTCGCCAGCAGCTATGGAATCACCGACATCTCTGATAAATCTTATAAAGAGGCAGAATATAGGTTGAAAATGATACTCTGTATATATTGAACAAAGTAGGAAAATAAATATTGAAAATGTGATTCAAATATTTCATTTCTATTCAATGAATATTTGGTATGAAATGAAATTTGAAATTATTTGATTTGATATCATTGTTCATCAATACATTCATACTATTCAAAATACAGAAATAAGACAAATGATTTATTAATTGGGAAATTAGTAGATCACATGAAAAAATGAAGCCTAATGAAAGATGTTCAAATTGTCCGTTTTGGCCTTCAAACTTCACATCGTTTCCTCACAGAATTCACTGCGTTGGTTAGATGAATGGGGCTCACTTCTTGGAACGCTGAAATGTCGTCTTTCACGCATTTCTCCAGCATTTTGATAATCTCGACGATATATATGATTTTTTAGAAATCCCCACAAGAAAAAATCCAATGGAGACAAGTCGGGTGAACGAGGGGGCCATTGAATCGGTCCATAATATGTACCAATCCATGTTTGTGGAAATTTTATATTCAGAATATCTGTTACTCTACGGGCATTGAGAATAGACATCCATCCTGTTTGAAATAAATATGCGGTAATCTATCCTAATATAGTTTTCCACGCTCAAATTTTCCTCAAATATAACGTAGGCCAACCTGTATCCTATGATGAAACAACTTATGTTGAAGCCAAACCTTCCATGTTGCCTACTATCATGATGACTTCGAGGATTATTATCAGCCCCGTGGTGTTCATTATGCCTCTTGAACAATCCAGCACTAGTTTGAATCACATTTTCAATGATATTTATTCACCTATATTCTGCCTCTTTATAGCATTTTCCAGAGATGTCGGTGATCCCATAGCTGCTGGCAAGCAGTATTATCACTGATCCTCGAGTGTATCATTGGTATCTCTCTCACAGCTGCGAATGTCGGAATCCTATCTCAATGATTATTACGGAAGATACAAAGGTGCAACCATGAGAAATGTGACACATTGAGTATATTTTTGCAAATATTCCTGAAGTTGTCGAATAAAAAGGTAGGTTAATATATATATTTGAATATGGAATGCCTAGGACTATCCAACTGTGTCAAAATATACGGGGTGTTCCATTAGAAAAAAGATAATTGACTGCCGTATCTTCTTGATGTCACCCTGTATAAAATTTCCGATGATGCCAATGGATTCTACGCATCATTCTATATAGTTAAAAATTTGAAATTTTTCAATATCTCTCTTCATAAAGTACTAATAAAATAAAAACGAAATCGGCAATTTTTCAAGTTCCCCCTGTATCTCTGAAACGAATGAAGATATCAAAATTCCAATTGTACCATTCGAGGTTTCTCTAAAATCGAACCCGTAACATGTATATCGATTTTTTGATAACTCCTTCAGTTACTGAGAGCCTATGAAAACGCCCAATTTTGCCCACCCTGTACAAGTGAAATTGTTCCATACGGAATAAGAGTATGTTTCATTGGTTGAAATTCAGCAGTTTCTACCACATTCTGAACTTTTGTGATATAAAAATATTCCAAAGACTCTTTCATCCAACGAACAGCGGGGCTCTGGAATACATTGCCAAGGGAGGTGTTTCCCGAGGCATATAACCTCCAGAAATTCAAGAAGAACACCAGTTCCTTCTTTATTTCTCTTGGTTCTCACGATGTTCTCTGAACATTACAGGATATCCCTTTTCGTGGAAACCAGAACATAAAAAAACTGAACGTATATATTATATACGTACAGGGTGATTCACCATAAATGTCCCCCCTCTAGCTCAGTTATTTTTGAACCGATTTCAAAATTTGAAATATCATCTCAAATGATTTTCGATGAAGTTTTTTTCTGCTACATCAGAAGATACAGGGTGCTCGGAACAAACGATCTATAGAGTACTATTTGATTTTTTTAAATGAAACACCCTATTCTTCATTGTATTTTTAGATTCTCCCTGAAGAGCTGATTTGATCGATGTACCACACTCGGGGTCAAGCGGGAATGATTACAGGAATATAGGGTGTTCAAAATCGAGATTTTTCAACTTTAGGATTTTTTTGTGACGAAACTATTTATTATCGGTCAAAACGGCTTTTATATGTCCGTCCCACAACTTTTGATTTACTATCTACTGACGTTTAATAATTGGAACAGATACAGGGTGATCAGAATTCTGAATCTTGAACCACCCTGTGAATGTTCCAATTAAATGTCACTAGGTAGTAAATCAAAAGTGGAGATAGGGACATGGAAACCGTTTTGACCAATGATGAATAGTTTCGACAGAAAAAAATCCTAAAATTTGAAAAATCTCGATTCTGAACACCCTATATCTCTGTAAACATTCCCGCTAGACCATAAGTGTGAAACATCGATGAAATCAGCCCTCCAGGAAGAATCTAAGAATACAATGAAATATAGGGTGTTCCATTTGAAAAAATCAAGTAGTACTCTGTAAATCGTTTGTTCCGAGCACCCTGTATTTTCTGATGTAACGGAAAAAAAAATTCTGAAAAATCATATCAGATTATTCTTCAAATTTCCAAATCGTTTCAAAAATAAGTGAGCTAGAGGGGGGGACATTTATGGTAAATCACCCTGTACATTCACGAGACCTATTTCATAGGAATAGTATATGTATTTCGTTGGTATAAATGTACATACCAACTTGAAATCGACCTCCATTGAGGTCCTTCAGTCTTATCATACAATATTTCGAGAAGAAATGATTTTCTCATCAATTCATCATACCCTTCTACCCACTGGAGGAGACGCAATGCACTATCATACAAAAATCAAAGAAAGAAAAAGATAATATATGGATTTACTCTCCCCAGGACTTGTGAAAGAAGGAAGTTGCGAGGATCCTTTATCCAAGCGAAAAACATATTCTTGTCTTTGTCTGGCAAAACATATGATTTGCATCAGAATCGTTTGTTGTTATGTTTGATTGTCACTGCTTGTCTAGTGTCCGTAGTGTCCGAGTGAATTTTGGAACTCTAGCAGAAAGTATTGAATACTCCTCATAGAGACAATCTATTACTCTACTATTCAAGAAAATACTCCTACTTTAATTCGACTATCTATGAAAGTGTCACTCAGAATGCTCTTTGTTTTTTACGGGGTGAATGTGATGGTCAATGGGGATGGAATGAAATGAGCACAATAATGTTCAAATATTTACAAGAGATTGACAGAAGACAAACCATTCAACATTCATCTCCCAACTGTGATGGCTATTCAGGACAGAATGAGAATGAAACTATGTTGGGAATGCTTTATCATTTTACCAATGTGTGCACCGACATAAAATCATTGAAGATTAGATTCTTATTGCCTGGGCATACATACAAGAGGCGCATTATCTGGGCTCCTTCAAAATGGGGAACCATTATTACTAATGCAAGAACGAATCCTAGTCCACTGAGAACTATTAAAATGAATCACAACGATTTCGTTGATTGAAAAAAAAAATCTCAGGAATTATCCAAACCACAAAGATTCAAGTCGGAAGATAGCGAACCGATATTGACTAGCAGAATGAGGACTGCTTTTTTCGAAAAAAAGTGTTCAAAGATATTGATCGATTACTCCTATGATGGTTCAAATGGAAAAACGTTAAATGTTCAAGTAACAGAGGAAATTATGAATAAAGAACCTGAGAGGTTATACACTCATAAGTTGAATTTGTCAGTTTCAAAAGAAAAGATATGATAGAGTTATGTAGCAAGAATGTCAATTCTGTCAAATATCGACAGGAATATCTGGAAATGGAGACTCTTGCTGATGTACTAGAGAACCTTCCAGAAACAGATATTGAAGACACAAATGAAGATGATTAGAGCTGGAGTCTAATTCACGATTTTTTGTTATAGAAACATGTAGTTTTCTTCATTTCAGATTGTTCCTTATTTTTTGCCAAATACATTTGCTGTTTCCTGCCAATAAATAATATCTTAATTTTGCATCATTCTTTGATTTTCTCTAGGTAATGTATGCCTCTTCGATTTATCTACCGAACATTCAGATTACCGTGAGGTGTGAACCTACGATAAAAGTCTACATCTGCCCCTTTTCTCATTCCAGCTAACTATCGTAAGTATCATTTCTAAGTGAATCAATAGTTTTTCTTTGGAATTAACTATATTTTCACATACCACTTATACCATAATCTTCATATCTGAACTCATATCGTATCTCCTGGAACATTCGCGGCATGGCAAAAAGGTATCGATGTACGAATTTTAGCATTTCACATTCCATTTGGAAATGATCAATAAACGCTTTGAACGTATAAATGGATCAAGATGATATTTGTTCACACCTAGCTGCGAAGTGGTTGCGGCCATCTGCGCAATGGCAACCATCATTTTTGAAGTTATGAATATAGTGAAATTTTGTTGTTCTAAAATCCCATTTGGAAAGCAATTGCATAGGATTTTTTACAGGAAATCGATATTCCAATTGAAAATACTTGCGGCCACATTTCGATAGGTAACCTAGTAAAAATATATTCAACTATTCATGAATATGTGTCGAAATTTGAGTTTCATTGAATAACAGATGAACGTAGTGATTTAAAGAGTTCGCATATGAATGGGTGTTCGGACAGAACAGCAGATGCCCTTCCTTCAGACTTTCCCAAAATATCACTTCATTTGTACATAAAGGGAAAGTTGTGTTCTCATTTCATTGGTTGAAATTGTTTTCAAAGAATAAATGTGTGTAAGTGTTCTGTCTGGAACCCTTCTGATTATTATTCATCATTCTCACTTTAAAGGTTCATTCTTTATTGGATCTCGAGCACAACATAGACAACAACATTTCGTGCAAAATACAAATATTTCCTTCTTTGGCAGATTTTTAATGTCAAACATTTGTGTTTTATAATATTCAAACTACTCAAACTAGAACTTGGGGAGGGAAGCCACAGCAACTTTCGATAGGACAAAGAATTCTTCATTACTTGAGTAGTTGTGCAATCAAATAATCATCTACAGGGTGTTGATCAGCTTGAATACAGTAATGATAAAAGCAGTTCAACAAGATCAACAAATGAATGAAGTTCAGCTACAAAACAAACAGTATCATAGACCAACCGTAAGGATCGCAGTCTTCACTAGAGAATATCATTCGCAAAGACAACCCTATCAAATACATGAATGACATTTAGAAGATATAGATTTTGGTAGATACTATACAGGGTGTTTCAAAGTTTTGACGAAAGCCTAGGGGAGATTTCTCCCAACAAAATATAGGAAACAGTTCATATGAACATAGGTTCGAAAATGCTTCTAATTGTTTTTTGATAATATCATGGAATACTTTGAGCCGATTTGTATGAAAATTGCATCGTTCATTTGAACAATTATCAGACATTCACTGGACCGATTAGTTTTGATACAAAATTTTCAGGGGCGTACCCATGAAGCGAGTTGACTTTTTTGTATAAAATAAGGTCACAATGTTTTTTCTTCGGGTTGTTCTTCAATATTCAGATGAACTCACTAGAAATACAACATTTCTGTCTCCCGCTGTTTTTTCTTTATACCACCATACCACGGCATATCATCCACAAGACATAATATATAATGCAATACTCCCTCTATAATGTAAACGAGAAATATTTCTTCAAGATATTGATGAAAATCTTTTTTTTTCAACTCAGACACCCTATATCTCGAAACGAAGCACTTTCGGACCCATGTTCGTAGAAACTTTTTTTGTAACTTTTGTTGCGTATTTGACCATCAGTTTATCTATGGTGCAGACACAGTTCACGTTCCACGATGGTCGCATCGAGCATTCTCGTCTATTTAATTTTTCGATCAGTTTCAGATCGTTTATGAGAGTTGAATAGAAGACATTGCAACTTGAGTACGATTTTAAATTCGACGGAGTATGATGGCAGCTATTACAAGTAGGAAACGCATGTTGACTGACGAGCACAGATTATCCAATGATAAGTGGGCGAACCCATATTTGTTTGTGTGTGTCGGAGAAAAACCGATTTGCTTCGTATGCATTGAATCAGTATCTGTGTTGAAATAATAGAATAAACGACATTATGATACAAAACATACCAGTAAGCTCAATAACAATTGCCTATTCATAAAGTGGAGGCTCTGAAAAAACAACTACAACGACAGCAGTATTCTTTTCACAAACACAATGAAGACAGTGAAGCAAGTGTAGAAGATTCTATGGTAGAAGTGAGCTACATTATTTCAGAGAAGATTGCACGTGATTCATAACCATTTACTGACGGCAAATTCGTGAAAGAATGTATGTGGGCTGCAGCAGAAGTGTTATGTCCCTCGCAAAAAAACTTTTTCTCAAATTGAGTCTGTCTGGCGTTGAGAGGGTAAAGAGGGTATAAGAATTGGCAGGCGATATCGAAAGATCATTATTGGAACGCATATCGCAATTTGTTTACTACTCCGTTGCACTCGATGACATAAATTTTGTGGTAACTGAAGAATTGGCTGCTTAAGTTCCAATGAAAGGCATCGCAAGAGGATGTGATTTATTTGAATCGTTCAAAACCGTCTTGAATAGATATAACATCAATCCATCAAATCTGGCTAGAATATCAACAGATGGCGCACCGGCTTTGGTTATTGCTCTGATGAAGAGAAATAATTCCGTTTTTTTTCTTCGTACAGTACCATTGCATTATCCACCAAGAGGGTTCATGTGCAAAGTATATTGATATTCAAGATGTCATGAGTGTTGTGGTAAGAACTGTCAACTTCATAAAACTCCGAAGCCAATTAAAGAATATGATGACATAACATATTTCTGTGATGTTAGTTGACTAAGGAGAGGCAAAATGTTGAAATGTGTGTTTGATTTGCGGAACGGAATAGCTGAATTCATGCAGAGTAAGGATGAAGCTGTCCCGCATTTCAATGATGAAGCTTGACTAAGTGGTTTGAGTTTCCTTACCGATATTACATCACATCTCAATGATTTGGATAAGAGACTACAAGGAAAAATAATTTGATTCATCAGCTTTTTGACGCTTTGAAAGGGTTAGAAGTGAAGCTGTTCTTGTGGATCAATCAGTTCAGAAACAATACTACCAGACATTTTCCTCATTTGTCATCATGCCAAATTCCAAATATGGATTATTTTTTGGGAGGATGAAATGAATCTGAATTTGTTTGCTCGCCCATCCCATGTTTCTGTTGAAGATGTCCCTGCAGAAGTTCAGATAGAATTGATAGAGTTACAGAGCAATCTTATTTAGAAGAAAGAATTGAATTCAGATCTGCTCGAATTTTATTCAAAATATATTCCCAAATCAGAATTTCCTAAGATCAGAGACTATGCACTACAAAAGACATCACTTTTTGGCACCACATATACCGGGTGTCCCATTTTAATCTTTATTTGGGAATTTCTCGAAATGTATGCATCTGACAAAAAAAATTGTCGAATAAAAGTTGTATGGTTTGGAGGGGGACGTCTGGTTATGAAACGAGTTTCACCCCCTGACCCCCAGGGGAGTGGGAAATGGAGGTAACATTGAAATCTTTAATGGAAACCCCTATTTTTTATTGCTGATTCTGGAAGAGCATTAAAAACTATGAAGCTTTTATTCGGGAACTTCTTTTTTATTTTCACAAGATGGCGCTGCGATCTTGAAAAACAATATTTTACTTTTTAGTTTGTAGTTGGCCACCCAGATCACCCGACTTGACTTCCCCAGACTTCTTTCTGTGGGGTTACATCAAAAACATTGTGTTTCGCGAACCCCCAACCACACGCGAGAATATGAAAGATAGAATTAGAAGAGCGTGCATGGCTTTAACGCCTGCTATGTTGGCAGCGACAGTGCGGAATTTTGAAAAACGAGTGAACTTGTGTATTCAAGAAAATGGAGGTCATTTCGAACACTTGATAAAGTAGTCAAAACCAGCTTTAGTCTGACCTAAATGATACCTTAATTGCTGAAACATGCCTATTTTTCTCGTTTCTATGTAGAGGTGTCAAAGTAAGTAAGTTCGTTCAGCGTTGATTTATCGTGTGAATATCACCCCAATGGCGTTTGTCTGGGAAAATATCACACCCTACACTCTTCCCCGTCTTCAGGGGATTGAAATGTGTAAATAGTGAAATATTGTTTTTTACGATAGCAGCGCCATCTTGTGAAAATAAAAAAGAAGTTCCCGAATAAAAGCTGAATAGTTTTCAATGCTCTTCCAGAATCTGCAATAAAAAATAGAGGTTTCCATTAAAGATTTCAATGTTACCTCTATTTCTTACTCCCCTGGGGGTCAGGGGGTGAAACTTGTTTCATAACCAGACGTCCCCCTCCAAACCATTTAACTTTCATTCGTCAATTTTTTTTTGTCAGATGCATACATTTCGAGAAATTTCCAAATAAAGATTAAAATGGGACACCCGGTATATGCGAGTAGTTATTTTCTCGGATGAAAAACGTCAAGTCCAAGGCAAGGACCACAATCACCGATGTTCATATTGAGAACAGTTTGAGAATTGTGACGAATTCTATTGGGGCAGATATGAATGATGAATGATAAATCAGTGAGAGTTCTGACCATGTGGGTAATTGCTGCTTTCGTCAGCGTGTAACCTGATTCTTGATTTGTCACAGTAGGTACCTAGGTATATTCACATCAACTTGGTAGAATAATGATTCTCACAACTGCCGCTTGTAATTCGTCAGATAAAGAAGAAGAAAAACAAGTCTCTCTCATATACCACCAGATAGAGGATGAGAGTACCCTGGAGCAATCACGATCTGCTTCAGCACCTGCACCATGACCACCTCCAGAACCGGATCCTTCAGGGTACCAGCCCCCGCCCAACAAAGATGTAGCACCGATTGAATTGTAGATTGTATTGATAACCCTAATTCGAATGTCTTCTATAACCCTAGACTTCATATGGGACCTAGGATTTTCTAGATGCTTGAATTTTCCATTTTGCCGGCGTTTGGTTACTGTTTCAGGTAATTTGGCCTTCAGCAGACTGGAACATTGCACGCATAACCAAACTATGAGTTCCGCGGTTCCGGTCACGTCGTGACAAATGCGCCAAGTTCAAGTCTCCGCTGGGCCGATTTCTTCGAGTAATACCTCAGAGGGCACTGATTTAGCTCTGGGTTGCTGAGACTCTGTGATTGTTGATGACTTTCTTTGTTCTCGATGACCAGGAATTGTTCACCGAGGCGTTTTCGCTCTTTCCATTTCCTGATCGCTCCGATTATATGACATTTGCTTGTTCAACGAGGAGTCTCAGGACCAAATAATATAGACTATGCGCCTTTTTTTGCTTGCGGAGATTGCTTTCAATACTCATTTATCATGAAATCGATGATGCCATAGTTTAGATAGTTATAATCCGTTTCTCATCAAAATCAACAAGAAATACTCATATCAATCAGAATTATCTCAATCCAATAATGCCAACTATAATTCTAGCGTTCAGAATAATTTTTTTCTCTAAATCCCCATAACTAAACCACACAGAATACAAAAACCAAACTATGATCAACCCATACGTTTCAGATCATTTGAAGATATGGGTGAGAGGTGAAATAGACAAAGTGGAGAGGATGAACCTGAATCTACAATTCAATCGTAGCTACATCGTCGTTTGGCGGGGACCTGGAACTCTGAACGATCAGATTCTGGAGGTGGTGATAGTGCAGGTAGTGCAGATCGTGTTCGCTCCAGGGTACTCTCAACCTATATCTGGTGGTATATGAATGAAACTCTTTCTTTTTCTCCGCTAACGAATAGAAAGCAGCAGGCGAGCTGGGGATTCTATTGTTCTATCTGCTTCTTTTTTCAAATATTATTTTATTGAACTATTCAACAATGAACTGTACCAGTATATCACCTGATCAAGCTACTGTGTTAGCGAAACATGTCGTGTGTTTGAGAATCTTGTAAAAATCTTATCGTTTGTGAAGTTTCCACAAAGGAGAAAGACGTGAAAAATGAAAAAAGATAATTTTGTGGATCGAATGGACTATTAGGTATATATTGGGGGAATTAGTTTTGAACTTTGATGATTTTGGGGGAGTTTATTTGTCGTTTCGATATTGATTCTGATCTGAATATGTGTATCGATTGATGTCATCGTACCTATTTTTAATTACTTCACTTGTATAGAGAGGGATATTATTGTCAAAATGCCTCAAAGTAAAGGCAAGAAGGCGGAACATAAGGAGGGTAGTCCAAGTCCATCAGAATTAGAATTGGAGGATATAGTACGTCATTTAGTGGGGGGAATGTCCGAGTTGAAACACACTATTGCGAATTTGGCAGTTGGCTCACAAAGTTTGCAGATTAAAAATGAAATGGATGAAAAAAGCAGGCATAACAGGCTAGTGTTTCTCAAAGGGAACCTTCGCAGGAGAATTTTGAATATCTTTCAAACTGGAGAGAATTGGGGGGTAGTTTCTTGTCATTCTGTCCAACTTCCAAAATTCATTCAGTTTTTTTACAAGGAATTAAATGAAATTTTGAATAATGCAGGCGTGCCTGACAATCGAAAAGTATGCTTGGCAGTGGCGTGTTTACGGGGTGCCGCGGCGGATTGGGCGTTGTTAAAAGAAAGTTCTTTCACAACTTATGTGGAATTTTAGTTAGCTTTCAAAGACAAATATTGGGGTGTTGATAGGCAGCGTGATTTATTCTTAGAATTAACTTATGGTCGCTACAAAAGGGGCAGTAGAGTGTAATATTTTATAAATTTGGTAACTAGAGCGGAATTTTTGACAGAAAGGATTTCAGAGGTTAAATTGGTGGAAATGATTTCCAAACACTCTCCATGGGAAATTCAACGGGGTATAGTGACGAATGGGTTAACTACTGTTGATACAGTTGAGGAGTATTTATGGAAAATTGACCATACGTATTCTAGACAAGAGTCGGCGAATAATAATAATAACAGGGGCGTACGAGATAACAATAATTATGCGCGTAGAGGTAATTATTCAGGTAATCAAGGATTGCAGCGGGATGACAATCCTATAACGCGAAATTCTTCAGTTAACCACAATTCGAATTCGAATCAAAATAATTATGTGAATTATATTACTTCTTTTAACTAGGAACCAGAAAGTTTGTTAACGGAGTCTGATAGTGAGCCAGAAGAGGTTGAAATGGTTTCACCTTCTGTTGAGATTATGATAGGAACACAGAAAATGGACGCACTCTTGGATAGCGGATCTGATGTTTGTGTGATATCGGAAAAATTCTATCAACATCTGAAAAAGAGTAATATGGATATCCCAGTTTTACCAGTAACCAATGTTACCATATTTGTTGCGGTGGAAGGTCGCACTCAGAGGATTAAGCTACAAATATTATTGTCACTGGCTATTGCTAACCATAACATGGATGTCGCTTGTCTGGTGGTACCAAATTTGAATTGTAATGTTATTTTGGGGTCCAATTGGATGTTTAAATATAGATCAATAGTAGATTTCGACAAATCAGTTTCACGTTTTAAATATGAGGACAAGGTTTATAGTGAAAATATTTCGTTTCAATCCAATAATGTGGCAATGCATATCAATTTGTGTCAGTCAGAGCCGTCAGGGGTTGGGGGATGATGTTTCATTGTCAGGTATCAAAACTTCTGATATGACTATGGTTTTACCAAAACTACATCAGTATAATATTAGTGATCTGGAAGCAGCGGTTCACGATTCTAATCTCAAGGAAAATGAAAAGGAGGAATTATTGCAACTTTTGAAAAATCACCTGACTGTTTTTTCATAATGTCCTAGGCGAGTTCTAGGTTATGAGCACTAGATTGAGTTGAATGACTATAATGCTTTCAACGCGCCATTATATCCGATTTTATTCAAATATCGTGAAGAGGTCGCATCTCAAATTCAAGAAATGTTGAACTGGGGAATAATAAAGAGAGAAAAAACAGAATTTGTTTCTTCATTAGTTTGTGTGACAAAAAAGGACAAAAGGGTTCGGGTATGTTTAGATGCGAGGTTATCGAACTCACGCATAAAAAAGGATTTTATTAATCCGTCAAAACCGAATGGACTACTGTTTGAATTTGAGAAGGGTCAGGTGTTCAGTACGATCGATTCGACAGCCTCGTTTTGGCGAATTCCTATTCGAACCAGTCAAACAAAATATGTGGGATTTATATACGAGGGAGAGACGTTTACTTTCAATAGACTGCCGCTCGGCCTGAGTACTTCTATGGCAAGCTCAATAAGGTGTATGAAGGGTTTTGGGTGACGAGTGTGACGTGTTAACTTGCATTTATGTACGATTCAATCATTAATTCGGAAGAGATTTCGACTCATTTTCAAAATTTAAATACCGTTCTTTCTAAATCAAAATCGGCAGGTCTCACCGTGAAGCTGAGGAAATCGAAATTTATAAGAAGAGGGGTTCTATTTTTCGGTCACGTTATTTCACCAGAAGGGGTCTCGATTGATAAGAGTAGAATTTCTTGCATAGAAAATTTTCCCACACCTCGCAACTTGCATTAATTAAGGGGTTTCCTCGGTTTCGTTAATTATGAACAAAAGTTTTGTAAAAATTATGTAAATATTTCACTTCCTCTTTTGCGTCTATTAAAAAAAAATGAGAAATGGTGTTGGGGTATAGATGAAATTGAAGCATTTCGCGATATTAAGGAAGCGTTCCTTAATGTTTCTCTTATGGTGCACCCGGACGTGAGTTAAACGTTTTATATCCAATGCGACAGCTCCAACTTTGCTTTAGGGGGTAGCTTATTTCAGAAATCTGATATAAATGAACGCCAGGTGATAGCTTATAGTAGCTCTACTTCTGAGGGAAGTCAATTAAACTATACAACCACCGAAAAAGAGGCGCTGGATATTATTCATTGTTTGTGACAGTGGCGTACTCTAATTTTGGGGCGCGATTTAGTTATAATTTTGGACCACAAGTCTCTCAGCTTCTTGTTAACATGTAAGCTACGTTCTGCGCGGCTTTCGCGATGGATCATGTTTATGCAAGAATTCGATTTACGAATTGAATATTGTAAGGGGTCATAAAATATTGTAGCGGATATTTTGTCGCGTTTCCCAGAGAAACAGGTTTCAACAGTTCATCCGAGTCGAGCCAGTAAGGTACAGATGTCGTTGGTGAAACTTAGTAATGACTTTAATAATTTGAAAAAGCATTTTGAGAGCTCACGAGCTGATCAATTAGAGGAAAATTAGATGAGGGAAAATTTTCAGAGGGATTTCAAAGCAGTGTTATAATTCTTATGGAATTGGTTTGTAATATATGAGGGGTTATTATTTGAAAGAGGTGATAGTGGTTGTCCAGGGTTCAAGTTATGTGTTCCGAAGAACCAAATGGAAGGAATAATTTTATCACATTGTAGTGGATGTTTATAATATATTGTTTAATTATATCATTGAAATCAGGTACCATTTCGAAACAGTCCAACACAGCTTTTCCGAAAGTGTTACGATAGTTAGATTATTCATCAATTTATTGTTTATACTAATAGGTAGGTTATCAATTAGGTATTGTAGTTACAGAGAACATTCCGGTTTGAACTCTGAAAGAACTAATAACTATTCTATAATAAACCAGTAAAAGTGAACTATCTTCTGCTGTTCTTCCCTGCACTCCTGAACATGTTTCGATAACTCGAACTACGATCTAATTGAAGACAGGACATTACAACATCATGAATCCGTGGGTCATTTTGGAAAAATAAAAACATATATTTATATGCGTCAAACTTTCAACTGGCCTCGAAAGCAAAAGCACATTAGGCATATTATTGCAGCTTGTGACTTATGTCAGAAGATCAAAACGTCTCTGGCAAGTATAGGGTTGATGAATTCGGTAGTAGTGGACACACTCGGGCAGCTGGTATGTCTAGATTCAATAGGACCTTTACCCGAGGGTAGGGGTAAAGTGACACAATTATTGGTGATGGTGGATGCGTTTTCCAAATATGTTGAATTATATGCATTACGTAAAGCTACATCACGAGCTATTCCAAATAAAATATTTCAACACTATGTTCCTCATATTCAGAAACCGGCATGTATCTTAAGTGACAATGTTACGCAGTTAACTAGTCCTCTTTGGAAAAATACTTTGGAGGAACAGGGTATTGAGGCCTAATCAATTTCAGTTCATTTTCCCCAGGGAAATCTCACTGAGAGATACAATAAGGAGATAGGTCGTCTTTTGTGCCTGTATTGCTATGAAAAGCACACAAAATGGCCAAATATGTTGGAGTAGGTAGAAGAATGCTTGGATTCCGTTATTAATTCATCAACTAACTTTTCAGCGACATACCTACAAAAAGGGGAGGTTCAGCAGAATCCCATTCGAAAACTTATCAATTTTCCGGCTGATCAGGAGCAATCACCACCTTTGGAGAGTGTTTGGGAATTAGCTCATAGTATTTAAACACAAAGGCGCAACGACGAGCTGACGAAGATAACGCCAAAATACATCCGATTATATTTAGGGAAGGAGACATGGTGTTAGTTAGGACACATTATCAGTCTTCCGCGGTAGATAAAACGATCAAGAAATTTTTCCTTTTATATGAAGGTCCATTTTGCGTCATCCGTCAAGCTGGTCCAAATTCGTATGTTGTTGGGGATGAGAATGGAAGAGAATTATCCAAGCAGAATGTGATAAATTCAAATCCATACAAGGTTCTACCTGCCGAATTCACTTCTTGAATGCGTCTCATTGAACATACATATATAGATATAAAATGACCGAATCCTTATGACGTGTTCTTGTGTTTACTTAAATGTAGTTGTTACCTACTTTAAGTAGGGGGCGATGTGGTGGTTCAGTTTGAATAACCCGCCATAATGTGTGGTTTAAGTGCGGTTCGCGCCCTCAAACATCGGGGTACTCGCGAAGGAGACTCAAAGCGTGACGGGCGCGGGAAAAATGGGACTTGGCTGAGATCCGCGAGAGAGGACACATCGCTGTTCCTTGAGATTGTACGTTTACCGGCCTAAGTTGCCGGAAGTTTCGTATTTTGTATGTTGTTATCAACATTTATTTCCGCTAAAATTTATTGTTTTCGAATTACGGGCAAAAAACTGCGAGGATTTGGATGATTTTTTCGGATATATCAGAACGCTCCAGAAAATCATGTTCTCAAACTCTATATTCAGATTCAGCACCCCCAAAATCATATAAAACCGTAGGTAAACCGACTACTTGAATTTTACACGAGGATGTCTTCTTCGTGACCGTCTTACAGAGCTATTTGCTGTCGCAGTAACTTCAAAATAAATAAGTGAACGGAGAACTCCATTGTACTTACGCATCATCCTGGCCAGCTGGTTGAGGATAATCGAATTGGAGTTTTCTAGGTGTGCCCAAGAAAGCTGGATCCCAATGGGGGAGTTCAGGTCGCTTCGCATTGATAGGGGCTATGAAGTCGTCTGGATTCTGAAATGCAATTTTTTGTTAAACGGGCTAGATCGAAATGTTCAATTGCCAATGATTTCAGATGGATATGGAATGGAGGGACGGCCGATAAAATTGGTCCTTCGAAATAAACAAACCTACTAATTTGATGAATTTCAGCACTTCCTTCTACTCACAGTTGCGAATATGAATGAGAGTAAAATTGGGGTAGATGCCCTGTAGTCCGGACGGTAACCTACAGGAATAGACCCCACCTTGCATTTCATGTTCAAAAGGTGACACATGGCTTAAATTGTTCCTTAGACCGTATTCTTTGATATGAGAAATGTTGCCACGGTCCCACCCCCTGCAGACCCCTCATTTAGGCATGGTTGCCTTCCTTCAGGGGCAAAACGCCCTTTTCCTCATTTCTCGCGTGATAAACGTCGTAGATGTCTACTTTTTTTACACATTTGAAGTGTTCTGAGTGCCCAAGGCTGACAAAAGTATTCCTCAGTTTAAATACTGGGATATTGTTTTGAATCTAGAATTGCTTTCGTTGGAGTTTGTGCGCGCAGAGAGGACAGCTGATTTCTCTTTGTACATGAAAGTTTTACCCAAACTTGCCTCTTGGTTTTTTGCACTTGACCATACAAACTATGCCAGGTGGCTACCAGTCCATATTAAGGACCTCCTCGCCTTAGAGAAGGATAATCCTGCTCTGTACAAGGAATTACAAGCAGGTCACTTTGTGACAAGAAAGAGCTGCAATTCATTCTCGGCCATTGCTCTTGATCACGCACATGAGCAGATGAACGGACTGCTGAAAAACGACGGAGGTAAGCTGCTAAGCAACAATAAAAATAAATATAATGAAATCCCTCAAATTTTCTACGTACGTACGAAAAGTACGTTTGTAACTGTTTTTTCGTCTTTTCTTTTTAGGTATGATCGGGTTAACAGAGAATCCCGAGGCGATGAGGAAGTTTGTGCTGTCAGGACCAGAAATGGCCAACATGGTTTCCAAGTTTGAGGATGCATCATTTAACAATACTGAGAAAAAGGGCGACCCAAACAACCATCACAATGCCAATGAAGCAGCTCAAACAGCCTTTTTAACTCATAAAAAGGCTCTAGAAAGCGTGATGACCGATTTGGGTAACCCCTTTCTAGAAGAAAATGAAGATTTGTACGATTTAGAGTCCAAAAAAATTTGCCCTTCAAGCTCTAAGGATACTGTTTTCACCATAGAGGACTGTGGTGTGACACAGTATCAGAATTTTGTTTCTGAACGGCTCGAAAGTAACAAAGTTTCATTGAAGGATCCAATCAAATTGAACAAATTCCCTCTGTTCAAGACCGGAGTGAAAAAAAATACAAATTTGAATCTGAAATCCCAAGTGACTGCTTCAAAAAATGACTGCAGCTTGTTTAGAAGGTTATACATCGCCACTAGCGCTAACAGGCCAAATGATCTTGGAGAATTTTTCTCTCATGAAAATCAGGAATACCCTCCATCTATTTCTGTTATGGGGAAATTGCGCACTAGTGACTCGAAATCAGACCTTACCAAGTACCTGTCTAACTTGTCTGAAGAGTGCACCGCTGATAGTGTGCCCATCGTACGAGCAAAAATACTAGACGGAGCAGTGATTGTGCACATGTTGGAACCAGGAACTCCTGTCACTTTTGGCGATTATATAAGCAACATATCTCTCAACTATGTTAGAAAGGAATCTGCTACAGTGAATCGGTTGGATTTAGTCTTTGACAGGTTTGTGCAATACTTTTTTCTTTTTAGCAAAATTGTCACAAAATAACCTGATTTTAATAAGACTGTTTTCATTTCATTTTTATTTCTAGGTACCTTGAAAATAGTCTCAAATATGGGACACGTCAGAAGCGCGGAGGGGGATCAAGAATCCGAGTGACATTGTCCACCAAAGTGCCTGAAGGATGGGAGAATTTCCTTCGACATGCCGACAACAAGACAGCCTTGTTTGAACTTCTTGCTGAAAGCATTTAAACATTCCCGGAAAAACTTTTTTTGCAACTTTAGAGGACTCTGTCGTCAGCAGCCCATTCGGTGCTGATTGCTCCTCCATGGCCCCATGCAACCACGAGGAGGCAGACACACGCTTATTTGTCCACCTGACAGATGCAGTGGCCCATGGCTGTGAGAAAGTGACGATTAGGACATGTGACACGGATGTTCTTGTCATAGCAGTATCCTGTATTCAGCAGTTGCCTCAGCTTCAAGAGCTATGGGTGCATTTTGGCATGGGCAAGCATTCCAAATTTCTGGCTGCGCACGAAATTGCCAATGTTCTAGGTGGGTGAACAAAAAGATAATAGCTGCTTTTCGACGAATCCGGGCAACAAAGACCTATCTGTGTGGCAATTCCAACACAGATAGGTCTTTGTTGCAAGGATTCGTCGTTACCGAACCACTTTCATTAATTCTCTCTTTAATTTATGTACTTAGGTCCTGAAAAGTCAGAATCGTTGCTGGGTTTCCATGCTTTTACCGGCTGCGACACAGTGTCCTATTCCAAAGGAATCGGAAAACTCACAGCCGTAAACGCTTGGCTGAAATATCCTGGAGCAACAGATGGATTTGAAGCTCTTCAAGACGGGACAGTTGTTCAGGCTATGGGCAATTTAGAAGTATTTGTTGTTTCAACCTACACCAGGTAAAATAACAAAACTCTCCTCGAACGTAAAATATAGAAAAATGACGTATAATATACGAAAGTAATATTAATTTACGTATTCTAATTCCAGGACTGCGTCTTGCGAGACTGTGAACGAGTGCCGGAGGGTGTTGTTCACAAAGAGCGACCGTCAGCTGGAATCCATTCCACCAACAAGAGACGCTCTGGAGCAACACGCTAAGAGAGCTTCCATTCAGAGTCAAGTGTGGAGACAATCTCTGGAGCGTGAACAAAACTTTCCCGACCCAGCGGACTTTGGCTGGAAAAAATGTGAAGAGGGTTAGGAACCTGTGTGGCGCACGATTCCTGTTGCATCTGAAGCTTGTGAGGCACTAATTAAATGTTCCTGTCAAAAGGGGTGCGTACCGGCCCGCTGCAAATGCCTGAAAAACGGTCTCAAATGTTGCGAGCTGTGCAAGTGTACCTGCCAACTCTGTACCCCATAAATTCTATAAATATAATGCACCCTCCGTCAATGACTTCTCAGGATGGATTTTAACTTTTATTTTCGTAATCAGACGCCCCGAAAACATATGAAACGACACCCGTCACGATACTATGTTACCTCTTTTTTGTTTCTTTGAAAATGTTCAAATTTTTCGATTTCGGACGGCGCCATTCTGAAATGTGTGGCCGTGGGCCTTTTATAAACGTTTGTCAGCCTTGGGCACTCAAAACACTTCAAATGTGTGAAAAAAGTAGACATCTACGACCATTATTACGCGAGAAATGAGGAAAAGGGCGTTTTGCCCCTGAAGGTAGGCAAACATGCCTAAATAAGGGGGTCTGCAGGGGGTGGGACCGTGGCAACTTTTCTCATATCGAAGAATAGGGTCTAAGGAACAATTTAAGCCACGTGTCACCTTCTGAACATGAAATGCAAGGTGGATTCTCTTACCCGCCGGACTACTGGGAGAATAGATGACTCACTTATTCGTGTTGATACTTGCAAATGGATACGATCGTTGTTTGGTCTTGAAATCATAGTACACGTCCCTTTTGGCCAGTGTGAGCTGGGCAGCTGAGCTGTTGAGACGTGTGTGAGATTCATTTCGTGATCGCCATCGCCAAAATCAATGAATTTGTTTATATATGATTATGGAGTGCTTATAACTTTCGATTTTCTCGAAGTGAGCAAATGTTTTTTTAGATAGTTTGCTGAATCAGATATTCATCATAGTACCTATTCAATTTAGTTAGGTAATCACCAGATTTTGTTCATTCAAGAAGGCATCTATCTATCCTAAAAAGAATAGATGCCTCAATTTCCTTGAGTATGGATGCCCCTGGATGATATGAGGAAGGGCATAGCTTGGATCAACGAAATATCTCGAAGATATAGAATTCCATCGAGAAATGTGAGAAGACGGTATGCAAATCATGACACAAAAAAAAAACATTGGGTGAGTAATCATTTACTTTTAGTCAGTGCATACCGGGTGTCCCATTAAGCCTATCGACCGGCTTAATCCCAGAAACTAATGGTCCCACAGTTTTAGGAAAGAAACTATCTTATGTAAAGCAATCAAGAAAAATACAACTAAAATATTTTGAGTTCCTAAAATGACCGCTAGGTGGCGTAATACAGATTGAAAATTTAAAAACTCCTTTTTCTTGAAAAAGTCAAATTCAACCATAGATATTTTTCAATGTTTTCTGCATCTTCTAGTCAATACATAGAACTTTTATATTGTAGCATTTGAAATTGCTACAAAATAATTTTTAGTATCGTTTGCATGAAAATTCAAGCGAATTTGCTTTAGTGCAACATTTAGAGTTGCAAAGAATCATTTTCATTTTTTTGTTTCATACATTACCATTTTGTAAATATTAACATTTCAGATCTAGACAAGAAGTCATACTTACAGAGAACATTCAGTCTGATACTTCGTAAATAATCCTGAAGTACTTGAATGTAACTCTTAATGAACCACTTTATCACACAGTTTTGAATAACAGCATAGAAATAATAACAGTCATGATTAGTAATGTCTTCTGAATTTCTATGTGCCGATGGGAGGTGATGATATAAGCTGCAGGAGTCTTTGATTTCTGGCGTTCTGATCCTAGAGGCCTAGAATTCGAAGAAATAGTTCAATGTTGTTGTCCCTTCCGAGAGTAAACAAACGACTTACCAGTGTGTTCGCAGGTGTGATAAAGCCCATGTCGCTGGTTTATTTCAGGGATTATTCAAGGTGATTTTTCGATCTGAAATGGTATTTTCGGTGTTGGAAGAATTATTTTCTTTATTTTCTGGAATTTATTTAGGGTTATAATATTGTCATCCAAACGTCATTGTCCAGTATGTCACTCATCTTCTGTGAGTAGGACTTAAGCACAATCTTACAATGTTGTGACATAGTACTACCGAAGAAAAAGAAGACTCTTCTTTTTCTTTTCTTTCTTCGGCACTTCTTCTGTTAGTTTGGACCTAGTAATTCTTGTGTTTTTCTTCTGACCAATGGAATAATAGGATTTCATATTTGGCGCTGAATTTTGGCAGGAAGCACTTTTTTAGATAAGATAAGTTTAGATAGGGAATTTTAGGAGGAGATTTCCGGTAGCTATCTCGAGGCTTTTTCTCGGCGACCGTCATGGTGTGCACTTGAGCCAGTTTGAGCATTTTTTCTTTTCTCGGTATAATCCGTAGAAACCCTTCGGGGGATTTGAAATTTTTTTGAAATTGTTCAAAAACATCAGTGATTCTGGCCATGGACCTGTGTAGGATTTGTTCCCACTTTTCGGAGACTGCCTGATGTCCCCAGGAAGCCCTGCAGCCGGCTTTTTTCAGCGTATGAAGACTCCAAACTAATTGTTCTTCAAGTCCTTCCTCCCTTCTCAGAAGGGTGTTAGGGTATGGCTTAGCTGCCTTTGGCTTCTAGTAGCGAACAGCTGAGGGGATAATCTCTCGACCTTGGTCATGATTCCCAAGAGGACCAGGTCGCTCATTTTATCCTGACCAGAGTCGACAGGTGGCCCAGATCAAGCCCAGTAGTAACCGGTCAAGCTGACCGGCTGAGCCACACCACTGAGCCCTACTGTGGACTGTGGAGGTCCATCAACTTCTTTGTTCCTGTCTTCGTTCCTGTCTCCATCTTCATCTTCTCAAGCATGCCTACTCACCATGGTGGACCTTGGATAGGGGTGATTAGACCATTGGAGAGGACCCTCCAATAGACCAGGTTTTTTTATTCCATCATTTTTTTTTAAATCTGAATTTAATATTTCAACATTTTGATCATAACCATATTTAACATGTATGAAGCTCTTGTGAAGCTCTCCCATAGTACTATGTGACAGCGGTTTCAGGTTTTTTACAGATTATTGTTTAATCAATTTTTTTGGGATTTATACATCCCATTTTATAGTTGGAATATGATGATTGCTATACCTAAACGCTAGTCATATAAAGAGGTGGTAATTGTCATGGTGTAGGTTGATAAGTTTTGATTTTGTACAATAATTTTGAATTCCCCTAGAAACAATCATTTCATGGTTATGACAATTTATGGTTATGATATTTTACGGTCATATTACTTTGAGATATTTCATGATAACATATGCTACATATTCTGACACTCATTTGGTCTCTACACTGGTCTTCATAAACCCTGTCTGTTATGGTGATAATAAATAGGTCTGAAATTTGATATGGTTTTATTCATCTATTTGTGTTGACACTGCCATTTGAGAAGATTTTTTCATATTTCTATTTCAGGATTAAGTTTTGGAAAAGACTGTAAGTATCCAACTAATTGGTTTTCTCAATTATCCAAGTATCAGTAATTGTTTTGTAAATTGAGTGGCGCCCTCTGAACTTGAAATTTAACTATCTGCAATCACAACGAATCCACTTATCTGTTCTCTGGCGAAGAGCTGCCGTTCGCAAATGTGTCTTATATTTTTATGCAATTTTCGTTTATTTCAATCAATATAAAAAAGTAGGCCACAATATAACATTTTTTGTTCTAACTCTCCAAACAACGACAACAAAAACAAAACAAAAACGGTATTCAAAAATCACCATAACTTCGGTTTGTCTTATCTGATTTGAATAAACTATTGATCGTTTGATAGGTAATTTAAGGTAGAATAAAAATACGATTTTAAATATTCTGGCTAATTCCTCAACAAACCACCAGATGTCGCTTTTCGTAATTGTTACCAATTATTGATGATTCCTCAAGAATTTTGAATTTAATGACATATTTTTATTGAAGTGTCATATTCTACAATAAATTTGGAAAAGAATGCCGCAAACCGGAAGTCTCTAGTGTTTTTCAAACAGAAGTTATGAATAAAAATGTGTTTATGAGATTACGAGCGTAATAAATGCATATTTTTAAAATATCAAGAAGGCTATGAATACAAAATAATTGGCAAAACTGTCAAGGAGATGATGAAATCTGTCAACATTTTGCCGTTGAGCCATTCTTATGCTAAGATTTTAGTGTTTAATTATCAAAAAACCTTTTTTTTTCAAATTATGTCTTTCTTACACTGTTGCAGAAGCATTTGATATGCTTGCAATATTTTTCCGAAGTTTTGAAAATCCAGTGATTGACTCGCGAGAATACAGTTTGGTATTTTCAGAACGAAGGCAACATTTCCGAATGGTATTCCTTCGCCTGTCTCGACGCTTAAGGGAAACCGGAAGTGTTTTGCCCATACCACCGACCAATAGACGTCGAAGAGCAAGAAACGAAGAAAACATAATTAACGTTCTTGCTTACGTTGAAGCACATCCTCACTCCAGTATCAGAGACATGTCGAGAGATTTGGGTGTATCAAGATCAACAATCCAACGTATTTTAAAAAATCACAAAATGCATCCGTATGCATGGGTCATTTTGGAAAAATAGAAACATATATTTATATGCGTAAAACTTTCAATTGGCCTCGAAAGCAAAAGCTAATTAGGCATATTATTGCATCTTGTGACTTATGTCAGAAGATCAAAACGTCTCTGGCAAGTAGAGGGTTAATGAATTCGGTAGTAGTCGACACACTCGGGCAGCTGGTATGTCTAGATTCTGATTCTCAACAAACCACCAGATGTCGCTTTTCGTAATTATTGTTACCAATTATTGATGATTCCTCAAAAATTTTAAATCTAATGACATATTTTTTATTGAAGTGTCATATTCTGCAATAGATTTGGAAAAGAATGCCGCAAACCGGAAGTCTCTAGTGTTTTTTAAACAGAAGTTATGAATAAAAATGTGTTTATAAGATTACGACCGTAATAGATGCATATTTTTAAAATATCAAGAAGGCTATGAATACAAAATAATTGGCAAAACTGTCAAGGAGATGATGAAATCTGTCAACATTTTGCCGTTGAGCCATTCTTATGCTAAGATTTTAGTGTTTAATTATCAAAAAACCTTTTTTTTGTAGAATTATGTCTTACACTGTTGCAGAAGCATTTGATATGCTTGCAATATATTTCCGAAGTTTTGAAAATTCAGTGATTGACTCGCGAGAATACAGTTTGGTATTTCCAGAACGAAGGCAACATTTCCGAATGGTATTCCTTCGCCTGTCTCGACGCTTGAGGGAAACCGGAAGTATTTTGCCCATACCACCGACCAATAGACGTAGAAGAGCAAGAAACGAAGAAAACATATTTTAGAAGATCACAAAACGCAGCCGTATCATGTTCAACTGCATCGAGCACTGACAGCTTTAGATTTTGACAGAAGACTGGAATTCTGCGATTGGATGCGTAATATTTAAACAGAAAATCCAAATATTTTGTCCAGAATTTTATGGACCGATGAGGCAACGTTTACCAGTACCAGTAAGGTAATTTTGCATAACAGCCATTACTGGGCGGAAAATAACCCACACTGGATGATTGAAATTGATCAACAATATGAATTCTCTGTTAATGGTTGGTGCGGTATTTTCGAGGGCAAAATTATTACGCATATAGACAGGCGAAGGAATACCATTCGGAAATGTTGCCTTCGTTCTGGAAATACCAAACTGTATTCTCGCGAGTCAATCACTGAATTTTCAAAACTTCGGAAATATATTGCAAGCATATCAAATGCTTCTGCAACAGTGTAAGACATAATTCTACAAAAAAAAGGTTTTTTTGATAATTAAACACTAAAATCTTAGCATAAGAATGGCTCAACGGCAAAATGTTGACAGATTTCATCATCTCCTTGACAGTTTTGCCAATTATTTTGTATTCATAGCCTTCTTGATATTTTAAAAATATGCATTCATTACGCTTGTAATCTTGTAAACACATTTTTATTCATAACTTTTGTTTAAAAAACACTAGAGACTTCCGGTTTGCGGCATTCTTTTCCAAACATATTGCAGAATATGACACTTTATTGAAAAATATCTCATTACTTTCGAAATTTTTGAGAAATCATAAATAATTGGTGACAATTACGAGAAGCGACATCTGGTGGTTTGTTGAGGAATTTCCCAGAATATTTAAAATCGTATTCTTATTCTACCTCAAATTACCTATCAAACGATCAAAAGTTTATTTAAATCGAATGAGACAAACCGAAGTTATGGTGATTTTTTTTGTTTTGTTTTTGTTGTCGTTGTTTGAAGAGTAAGAACAAGAAGTGTCATACAAAAATTTTAGGTATTGACTAGGAGATGCAGAAAAAAATACCAACGTTTGTATTCGACTTTTTCAAGAAAAAGGAGTTTTCAAATTTTCAATATATATTACGCCACCTAGCGGTCATTTTAGGAACTTGAAAATATTTTAGTTGAATTTTTCTTGACTGCTTTACACAAGATAGTTTTTATCCTAAAACAGTGAGACCAATAGTTTCTGAGATGAAGCCGGTCGATAGGCTTAATGGGACACCCGATACGAATATAATAGATTTTTTTCTAGGAAAACTGCCTATTCTTGACCTCGATAATAAACAACGTCTTGTGGTGCACATACATAAGTTAGATAAGGCAGGTTTTTCTTTATCCTGAGATATTATACGCAGATTAGCATTCGAATGTGCTAACCGAGTTGGAAAATAAACACCTTTCAATGGAGATATGCAAAAGGCAAGGCTTCATTGGTTGAGATCATTTCTAGAACCTCATCCAGAACTCAGTATTCGCCAGGCTGAAGGTCTATCTATTGCTAGAGCATGAGGAATGAATGGAGGTGAAGTAAATAAGATGTTTGATCTACTACTCAATGTGATGGAAGAGCATGATTTACTAGATGAGTTAGATAAAATCTTTAATTTTGACAAAACTGGTGTCCAGCTCAATAATTCTACTGGGAAAGTTTTTTCTACAAGAGGCGCGAGAAAAGTTTATTTTATTACTTCAGCTGAAAAAAGTGAAACACTATCAGTTAAAGCATGCTGCAATGCTGTAGGAAACTTTCTTCCATCTGTAGTCATCTTCAAGGGAGTTGATAATAAAGAACCAAAATTTCAGGATGGTCTCCCACCTGGATCAGAAGTTTATATGAATGAAACCTCAAGGTAACGTTATTCTGCTTTTGCATGGTCACTCTTTCCATACGAATGCTTTAGAGATGATGGAAACTACAGAAGGAGATAACATTACACTATTTTGTCTACCTAGTCACACCACGCAAGCTTAATAACCCCTAGATCGAAGTTTTTCAAACCTTTCGAAACTTTTTACACTGCTGAAACGAGGAATTGGATGTCCTCGCACAAAGATCGTAAAATCAGTCGATAAGTAGCAGGCAGGTTGATAGGCAATGCATGGACTGAAGCAGCCACTAGAGTCACTGGATGGTATTAGTTTGATAAGAGTTCGGACACAGCTGAACTTTTGTCCTTTTCTATTTTCTATAATACAATGGTTTAGGTGAATAAAAGAATAAGACATATATTCGGCTCTTTGTCTTTTCAATTTCCCTAGTAGTGCCTGATTGTCAGATACGATTTTAGAGGTTATATTTTCTGTCAAATCAATCATAGCCGTAGATGGACAATGGGTATAGGGTATAAACACCCAATTCAATTTATAGTGATACACTTCTAACAGTACAACTGTTATATAAATGAAAAGAATGCATGTAACAACATTTTAATATCAGAAAATATAGACACATGGATGAACTTTTATAGCTATAATTCCTCATTAATTATGTGAAACTGTACTCCAGTGATGAGTATAAAACATGATAGATAGATATTCTCAATATACAGGAAGTAACATAAGTAAAGTCTATATAAGCTTTTGTGTCCGGAAATGCATCATTTCGTAGATACTGAGTGCTGAAATACAAAGAACAAATCATTTTTCTATAAACATTTGATAGGAAAAAAGTAGTTTATTTTGACGAGACCTAACAAATACTTGGTTTTGTGAAGTTCTCAGCAACTCCACTTAGCGCCCTAGGAGCTAATAAGTAACATGGATCGATATAGAAAATATCTCCAAAACATTAACCTCCAGCGTAATTAAGACCCTCATAATAATTCCCCTGATACATAAATAACTATTCACTGTCCACTGTTGAATTTTAAATTTGGTCGGCACCAAAAACGCCATTCAATAATATATCACTCTGGCCTAAATGAACTTTCTTCCTCAAAATTATATTTATCAGAATATCCCTTGAGAAAACAGAATTGAAAAAACGCCGACCGTTGCAGCCATTGAACTCGGGTCGCCGGCGTTGGATTCGAACACACTATCAACTACGCCACGAGTCGAAGTATTTGTGGTAGTATGAAGGAATAATTTAGTCGCTATAACCACACTTGCCGTACTGTAACGTTTCCAATCCGGGATCATTGTTCCTTTCCTAGTGTCTCAAGGCGCCAACAGATGCACAGTTCATTACAAGCATCCAGCCAGACCAGTGAACATCAAACATCGAGGTCAAGTGACGTCATCCACAACACATGATATTTCTTACTTTTTAATATTGAGGAACTACGACCAAGCGATAGCTTGGTGGTTAGTGTATCTGACTCCCAAGGTGGTGACTGCTTAATGCAGTAACCAAGATCGTGGAAGAAGTCCTTTTACGACCCATTATACATCTCACTGATAAGCTACACCTTATTACGACAGTTCGGCCCTCCGCACACGGGTCGATCGGCGATATGGGCGACGCGATTGCAATGACGTTACAATTTCTGCATTCGTACGATTCAAGAGAAGGGAGTGTGTGTCATCCGCATATGGGTCGACGTTTTGTGTAGTCGACTCGCGTTTGATCAAGTTAGTTACTCTCTTTTTCGCAACTTGAAACAGAAGTTTTCGCTAAAAATGAGCAGTTCCAGTGAAGAGGAGGACATATTCATGTTTTTGTGGCACCGGCAGATCAGGAGAAGAAGACAACGAAGTTTATGGGTGCATCCGTACATTGCACGAAATTTTCACACTCGACTTTTTGTTGCTGCACGTGAAATGCAAGAGAGTGACACAAAATTTCTGGCATTTTATAGAATGTCGAAGGAATCATATTATATTGATCTAGTGGAAACTCTTGCTCCAGCCATAAAATATATGGATACAAATATGAGGGAATGTGTCAGCGCAGAAGAACGCATACTAATAACATTGATGTAAGATTCATATATTTCAAAAAATCAAACAGTTCCTGAATTTGAGAGTATAAATTGGAAACATAAGATTATATGTTCTAGTTGAATAGTGCGACGTACTTGATGCCGTCGTCAGAAAGCACTCGATAGTTCAGCTAATCTACTGTACTATTTGACATCGAAAATTTCACTATATTCACTTTGAAAATAGAAAAAAGTGACAACATAATTATATAGGGAAGGTATTCCTCAACAAACCACCAGATGTCGCTTTTCGTAATTGTTACCAATTATTGATGATTCCTCAAGAATTTTGAATTTAATGACATATTTTTATTGAAGTGTCATATTCTACAATAAATTTGGAAAAGAATGCCGCAAACCGGAAGTCTCTAGTGTTTTTCAAACAGAAGTTATGAATAAAAATGTGTTTATGAGATTACGAGCGTAATAAATGCATATTTTTAAAATATCAAGAAGGCTATGAATACAAAATAATTGGCAAAACTGTCAAGGAGATGATGAAATCTGTCAACATTTTGCCGTTGAGCCATTCTTATGCTAAGATTTTAGTGTTTAATTATCAAAAAACCTTTTTTTTTCAAATTATGTCTTTCTTACACTGTTGCAGAAGCATTTGATATGCTTGCAATATTTTTCCGAAGTTTTGAAAATCCAGTGATTGACTCGCGAGAATACAGTTTGGTATTTTCAGAACGAAGGCAACATTTCCGAATGGTATTCCTTCGCCTGTCTCGACGCTTAAGGGAAACCGGAAGTGTTTTGCCCATACCACCGACCAATAGACGTCGAAGAGCAAGAAACGAAGAAAACATAATTAACGTTCTTGCTTACGTTGAAGCACATCCTCACTCCAGTATCAGAGACATGTCGAGAGATTTGGGTGTATCAAGATCAACAATCCAACGTATTTTAAAAAATCACAAAATGCATCCGTATGCATGGGTCATTTTGGAAAAATAGAAACATATATTTATATGCGTAAAACTTTCAATTGGCCTCGAAAGCAAAAGCTAATTAGGCATATTATTGCATCTTGTGACTTATGTCAGAAGATCAAAACGTCTCTGGCAAGTAGAGGGTTAATGAATTCGGTAGTAGTCGACACACTCGGGCAGCTGGTATGTCTAGATTCTGATTCTCAACAAACCACCAGATGTCGCTTTTCGTAATTATTGTTACCAATTATTGATGATTCCTCAAAAATTTTAAATCTAATGACATATTTTTTATTGAAGTGTCATATTCTGCAATAGATTTGGAAAAGAATGCCGCAAACCGGAAGTCTCTAGTGTTTTTTAAACAGAAGTTATGAATAAAAATGTGTTTATAAGATTACGACCGTAATAGATGCATATTTTTAAAATATCAAGAAGGCTATGAATACAAAATAATTGGCAAAACTGTCAAGGAGATGATGAAATCTGTCAACATTTTGCCGTTGAGCCATTCTTATGCTAAGATTTTAGTGTTTAATTATCAAAAAACCTTTTTTTTGTAGAATTATGTCTTACACTGTTGCAGAAGCATTTGATATGCTTGCAATATATTTCCGAAGTTTTGAAAATTCAGTGATTGACTCGCGAGAATACAGTTTGGTATTTCCAGAACGAAGGCAACATTTCCGAATGGTATTCCTTCGCCTGTCTCGACGCTTGAGGGAAACCGGAAGTATTTTGCCCATACCACCGACCAATAGACGTAGAAGAGCAAGAAACGAAGAAAACATATTTTAGAAGATCACAAAACGCAGCCGTATCATGTTCAACTGCATCGAGCACTGACAGCTTTAGATTTTGACAGAAGACTGGAATTCTGCGATTGGATGCGTAATATTTAAACAGAAAATCCAAATATTTTGTCCAGAATTTTATGGACCGATGAGGCAACGTTTACCAGTACCAGTAAGGTAATTTTGCATAACAGCCATTACTGGGCGGAAAATAACCCACACTGGATGATTGAAATTGATCAACAACATGAATTCTCTGTTAATGGTTGGTGCGGTATTATCGAGGGCAAAATTATTACGCATATAGACAGGCGAAGGAATACCATACGGAAATGTTGCCTTCGTTCTGGAAATACCAAACTGTATTCTCGCGAGTCAATCACTGAATTTTCAAAACTTCGGAAATATATTGCAAGCATATCAAATGCTTCTGCAACAGTGTAAGACATAATTCTACAAAAAAAAGGTTTTTTGATAATTAAACACTAAAATCTTAGCATAAGAATGGCTCAACGGCAAAATGTTGACAGATTTCATCATCTCCTTGACAGTTTTGCCAATTATTTTGTATTCATAGCCTTCTTGATATTTTAAAAATATGCATTCATTACGCTTGTAATCTTGTAAACACATTTTTATTCATAACTTTTGTTTAAAAAACACTAGAGACTTCCGGTTTGCGGCATTCTTTTCCAAACATATTGCAGAATATGACACTTTATTGAAAAATATCTCATTACTTTCGAAATTTTTGAGAAATCATAAATAATTGGTGACAATTACGAGAAGCGACATCTGGTGGTTTGTTGAGGAATTTCCCAGAATATTTAAAATCGTATTCTTATTCTACCTCAAATTACCTATCAAACGATCAAAAGTTTATTTAAATCGAATGAGACAAACCGAAGTTATGGTGATTTTTTTTGTTTTGTTTTTGTTGTCGTTGTTTGAAGAGTAAGAACAAGAAGTGTCATACAAAAATTTTAGGTATTGACTAGGAGATGCAGAAAAAAATACCAACGTTTGTATTCGACTTTTTCAAGAAAAAGGAGTTTTCAAATTTTCAATATATATTACGCCACCTAGCGGTCATTTTAGGAACTTGAAAATATTTTAGTTGAATTTTTCTTGACTGCTTTACACAAGATAGTTTTTATCCTAAAACAGTGAGACCAATAGTTTCTGAGATGAAGCCGGTCGATAGGCTTAATGGGACACCCGATACGAATATAATAGATTTTTTTCTAGGAAAACTGCCTATTCTTGACCTCGATAATAAACAACGTCTTGTGGTGCACATACATAAGTTAGATAAGGCAGGTTTTTCTTTATCCTGAGATATTATACGCAGATTAGCATTCGAATGTGCTAACCGAGTTGGAAAATAAACACCTTTCAATGGAGATATGCAAAAGGCAAGGCTTCATTGGTTGAGATCATTTCTAGAACCTCATCCAGAACTCAGTATTCGCCAGGCTGAAGGTCTATCTATTGCTAGAGCATGAGGAATGAATGGAGGTGAAGTAAATAAGATGTTTGATCTACTACTCAATGTGATGGAAGAGCATGATTTACTAGATGAGTTAGATAAAATCTTTAATTTTGACAAAACTGGTGTCCAGCTCAATAATTCTACTGGGAAAGTTTTTTCTACAAGAGGCGCGAGAAAAGTTTATTTTATTACTTCAGCTGAAAAAAGTGAAACACTATCAGTTAAAGCATGCTGCAATGCTGTAGGAAACTTTCTTCCATCTGTAGTCATCTTCAAGGGAGTTGATAATAAAGAACCAAAATTTCAGGATGGTCTCCCACCTGGATCAGAAGTTTATATGAATGAAACCTCAAGGTAACGTTATTCTGCTTTTGCATGGTCACTCTTTCCATACGAATGCTTTAGAGATGATGGAAACTACAGAAGGAGATAACATTACACTATTTTGTCTACCTAGTCACACCACGCAAGCTTTATAACCCCTAGATCGAAGTTTTTCAAACCTTTCGAAACTTTTTACACTGCTGAAACGAGGAATTGGATGTCCTCGCACAAAGATCGTAAAATCAGTCGATAAGTAGCAGGCAGGTTGATAGGCAATGCATGGACTGAAGCAGCCACTAGAGTCACTGGATGGTATTAGTTTGATAAGAGTTCGGACACAGCTGAACTTTTGTCCTTTTCTATTTTCTATAATACAATGGTTTAGGTGAATAAAAGAATAAGACATATATTCGGCTCTTTGTCTTTTCAATTTCCCTAGTAGTGCCTGATTGTCAGATACGATTTTAGAGGTTATATTTTCTGTCAAATCAATCATAGCCGTAGATGGACAATGGGTATAGGGTATAAACACCCAATTCAATTTATAGTGATACACTTCTAACAGTACAACTGTTATATAAATGAAAAGAATGCATGTAACAACATTTTAATATCAGAAAATATAGACACATGGATGAACTTTTATAGCTATAATTCCTCATTAATTATGTGAAACTGTACTCCAGTGATGAGTATAAAACATGATAGATAGATATTCTCAATATACAGGAAGTAACATAAGTAAAGTCTATATAAGCTTTTGTGTCCGGAAATGCATCATTTCGTAGATACTGAGTGCTGAAATACAAAGAACAAATCATTTTTCTATAAACATTTGATAGGAAAAAAGTAGTTTATTTTGACGAGACCTAACAAATACTTGGTTTTGTGAAGTTCTCAGCAACTCCACTTAGCGCCCTAGGAGCTAATAAGTAACATGGATCGATATAGAAAATATCGCCAAAACATTAACCTCCAGCGTAATTAAGACCCTCATAATAATTCCCATGATACATAAATAACTATTCACTGTCCACTGTTGAATTTTAAATTTGGTCGGCACCAAAAACGCCATTCAATAATATATCACTCTGTAGTTTACTTGCTTTTCTTAGTTTCTTTTTCAAATTCTCAATTTCATTATGTAATTTTGCGATCATTTCCTCTTTTCCATGATCATTTCGTTTTGTATTTTGTGTGATGATAATAATGGAAATTTGTTCTCGAAATCGCCTGCTTTGTAAATTGACGGAACAGCAGATAACAAACATAATTTGAAATCTTCTGTTTGAAGATGGGCCTAAAATATAGTTTCATTCTAATCAGATGCTGTTATGAAAAGTGAATTTTAATGAGTACCTGACAAATTTCGCTCGTCTTCAAATTGATTTTGCACCCATCAGGCCATTTCATATCTTCCTTCCATAAGCGAATGGTTGATATTTGTTTCGGAAAATTGAATAAATGATATCCATTTTCTTCAGAATTGGCACAATTTATTACACAGCAAGTAATTTCCATAGCTGCTTTCATCTCGAATGTATAATTATGAAATTTTATTTCAATTCTGACGTTTATAAAATGTATTGTCAAATTCAAACAAAATAGCGCAGGACGACTATGGTCCTCTTGTCACAATGCAAGGTGTGAAACTTAATAAATCTAAACACTCAAAAACCCTAACCGTTGTCATTTCTGTGTCCGAACTCTTATCAAACTAATAACATCCAGTGACTCTAGCAGCCACTACTCCCAATGCGATTTCAGGAATGAGAGCTTGTGGGATTTACCCATTCGATCCGTCTGCTATTCCAGAGATTTTTCTGCTATTTCTGATGGTTCTACAAACAATCGAGGCTCAAAAGAAGGCAATCTAGTCCATCGAAATGAGAATGACCTGAAACAGGAACCAGGTCCTCTCATTCGAACATTTTCATTTCGAAATCATCATCCAAGCAGAGGAACAGATTCAGAAATAATGGAATTAACTCTCCTTCAAATAGTCCGCATTCACCGAATACAAGCGCTCTCTCATGCTGTCACAGAATGATAATAGTGTTTATGCAACGACTTATCGAGCAGAAGAAGGAACATCTAGCAAATATTTGCAAGAAATGAATCGGAATTGAAATTTCTTATATTCGTTGGACCGGAATCCGAACCAGAACCGATATTCAATTTGGGTCCGGGTACCTGCTCCTTTCAGGGAGGAAAAAATATATACCTCCAGTATGAGAAACGACACGGGCATGTTTTTCATTCCAATGGAGAAAGTGCACTCTGATGGATGCGTTTTTTTGTCGTGACGTCATCAATCGTTCTGATGGAATTTATGCTGAAACATGGAACAATGGATTATACAACATATTGATGGAAAAGCGGATTCCGTCGTGTCTGTCGTCATGTATCGCCATAATCAGAATAGGCTGATACGCTTTTATTTATAAATACTTACTACCTACTCTATCTTCTAAAATCCCTCAGAAATCTCAAAATTAAAAAATTCCTCAATATTTTCAATAAATATACTTGAATGAGTCAATTGTCATGTCATTCTTCTCTGAACCGCTGGATACTCGCAAAGTGATTCGAAAGTGCGCATTTTAATATAACAGTTTGATGGACTCCAGCGGAATTTGGCAACAGTTCGATGGTTTCTTCGATTCATGCGCATGACAAAATGTTGGAATGAAATACGCACCTCACTACTTTTTTCGAATCGACTAACGTCACTAGGCCTAAATGAACTTTCTTCCTCAAAATTATATTTATCAGAATATCCCTTGAGAAAACAGAATTGAAAAAACGCCGACCGTTGCAGCCATTGAACTCGGGTCGCCGGCGTTGGATTCGAACACACTATCAACTACGCCACGAGTCGAAGTATTTGTGGTAGTATGAAGGAATAATTTAGTCGCTATAACCACACTTGCCGTACTGTAACGTTTCCAATCCGGGATCATTGTTCCTTTCCTAGTGTCTCAAGGCGCCAACAGATGCACAGTTCATTACAAGCATCCAGCCAGACCAGTGAACATCAAACATCGAGGTCAAGTGACGTCATCCACAACACATGATATTTCTTACTTTTTAATATTGAGGAACTACGACCAAGCGATAGCTTGGTGGTTAGTGTATCTGACTCCCAAGGTGGTGACTGCTTAATGCAGTAACCAAGATCGTGGAAGAAGTCCTTTTACGACCCATTATACATCTCACTGATAAGCTACACCTTATTACGACAGTTCGGCCCTCCGCACACGGGTCGATCGGCGATATGGGCGACGCGATTGCAATGACGTTACAATTTCTGCATTCGTACGATTCAAGAGAAGGGAGTGTGTGTCATCCGCATATGGGTCGACGTTTTGTGTAGTCGACTCGCGTTTGATCAAGTTAGTTACTCTCTTTTTCGCAACTTGAAACAGAAGTTTTCGCTAAAAATGAGCAGTTCCAGTGAAGAGGAGGACATATTCATGTTTTTGTGGCACCGGCAGATCAGGAGAAGAAGACAACGAAGTTTATGGGTGCATCCGTACATTGCACGAAATTTTCACACTCGACTTTTTGTTGCTGCACGTGAAATGCAAGAGAGTGACACAAAATTTCTGGCATTCTATAGAATGTCGAAGGAATCATATTATATTGATCTAGTGGAAACTCTTGCTCCAGCCATAAAATATATGGATACAAATATGAGGGAATGTGTCAGCGCAGAAGAACGCATACTAATAACATTGATGTAAGATTCATATATTTCAAAAAATCAAACAGTTCCTGAATTTGAGAGTATAAATTGGAAACATAAGATTATATGTTCTAGTTGAATAGTGCGACGTACTTGATGCCGTCGTCAGAAAGCACTCAATAGTTCAGCTAATCTACTGTACTATTTGACATCGAAAATTTCACTATATTCACTTTGAAAATAGAAAAAAGTGACAACATAAATATATAGGGAAGGTAGTAGTCCATCCTCAAAGTGAAGTTACTATTTGACGAAAAACGAACACACAGTCATTTCCACAATTGTTTTCACTCAATTGAGGGTTAGAGACATATGTTTCGATTACAGATATGCCCATCATCAGTCTCGTGATAAACAAGAAAAATACCTGCAAGGAAATACAATTCCTTCTAAAGAAACACACAAATAGCTGCAGGCATGGTGCAAAACTGGACTTATGTATGTATATGTATAGAACCCATAGAACTTATTTTTCATCTAAATATTGAAGTAAACTCCACGGACAAGATCGCGCCCTCCTGCAGAGATCCGAATTATTTTATAAACAGCTAACTGTCACGAAAGCTGAGGCTATCTATTTACATTTCCATTTGCCCATTCAGATCATTCGAACAATATCGCAGTTAAGAATGTAATGTAATAAATATTGCATCAAATTCACCTATAATGAAAGCTCATATAAAATTAATCTCTATGAGATATGTTCATTGTTCAATTTGTAATTTGAATTTTTGTTTAGCAACTTTTGATGACGTTTAACGTGGTGATGCCAATTTTTCTATGCGACGTTTCGTATTCGTAGAACCATCATCAACTTTTGTTTTTTAAATACGGTCCTGATCATTTTTTCACAGATTCTGGAAGGTTTTTTCATTTTGAATCCAATCATGTATTATACAAGGTGGTTTATGTGTGTTTCGACCAATTTTTAACCATCATCAATGTTTTTTCGAAATTCCAAAGGAAAAATGTCATCAGTTCCACTTATTTTGAGGGAAAATTAGTCAACACACTAATACCTCATCAACTGGTTTCAATCAACAACCCATTTTATTTTGCGGAAACAATAATTCCATCCATGCAAATTCAAAATATGTCAAGCGCTAAAACCAGGCGATGACGACAGGCGCAGGACATTCTGCGAGTGGTATACCAGGAAATGTCGAAATTTTGCAGATTTCTCGCGAACAATCATCTGGACTGATGAAAGCATGGTCACTTATCATGGTATCCTCGATAGAAAAAATACACATTATTGTTCACGAGAAAATGAACATGTATACATTACAGCGAGACACCAACACCGTTTCGGCTTTAATATGTGGGTTGCAATATTTGGTACACGAATAATTATTGGTCCTTTTATTCACCATGAAACACAGACTTCCTAACGGTATAGAAATTTGCTTGAGAATCATCTTGAGGAAGCTCTGGATGATTTACCGATTGCGGAAGTTCAGAACTGTTGGTTTCAACAAGATGGCGCTCCGGTACATAATTCCAGGAAAGTTCGTGCGTTTTTATCCAGAAAAATGGATTGGTACTCATTCTGCAGTCCCTTGGCCGGCGCGGTCACCTGATTTGAGACAGCTGGATATTTTTTAGGGGATATATCAAAAACTTTGTACACGCAAATAGCTTTGGTGATGAAGAAGAACTGAGGGACAGTGTCATCGAAGCATTCAATAGAATAACCCCCGAAATGCTCAGTAATGTCTTAGAAGCAACTGTGAGAAGAGGATATCTTTGTTCGGAAAATAATGATTATCATTTTGAACATTTGTTATGAATGTTTCTGAAGGTATTATTGTCAAAGTTGAGTTGTTAAAGTAATTCGTGTAAGAATTCATCGACAATTTTGAGCGCTGCATGATGTAGTGAAATATTTTTTATTCACTTTTCAGTATTGAATAACTGATCCATCAATGTTTGACACTAAATGATCTGAAATAAATGGAACTGATGGCACTTTTCCTTCGGAAGTTCGAAAAAACATTGATGATGGATACAAATAGATCGAAACACATTCGAATCACCTTGTATAATACATGTTTGAATTCAGAATAAAAAAACCTTTCAGAATCTGTGACAAAATTATCAGGACCGTTTTTAAAAAACAAAAGTTGATGATGGCTTTACGAATACGAAACGTCGCATACAAAAATCGGTATGACCACGTTAAACGTCATCAAAAGTTGTTATGAACAAGTTTTTTCAGTTTCTAGACTGTTGGCCCGCGACACAGGGTTTATCGATGTTCTAAGTCGGTATGCCATTTAAAGGACCCACTCACTTAGTCCAAGTTAACAGGAAGGAGTGCCTCGGAGAGTCGCAACCCAGTCCTTGCTCCGGCCCTGACCTCACCTTTCGGTTGGAAAAAAGTTCAAAATGTTGTTTAAGAAGAAGCTCGGCAATGAAGTGCAATGATCTTATCTCACGAAAATTGGGGCGCTTGCCGGTTTGCATATGCCTAGGTCATTTCCCAAGAATGGCATACGAACCGAAAGTGGCAATTTTTCAGTGTTATAGTCGATGATCTAAGAATGTATGCCCTCTGGCGAAACAATGTATTCGGACCCATTGATCAATTTCCCGACATTTGCATACGATTCCGGAGAGGGGAGCTCGACTTATTCGAACATCATTTGATTGAATATCCTCCAAATAATCGATAATGGAAGAAATGTTCAAATTTTGACCATGGTTAGTGGACCACACAGTATCCATGAGATGATGGTTTGCATACAATTTGCACATTCCGTACAGGGTGGTTCGCCATAAATATCTCCCATTGTAACTTTGTTGTTTCTAAACCGATTTTAAAATTTAAAAAACCTATTAAAATGATTTTCCTAAGAGATTTTTCATTGTTATTAAAGAATTCACAGGCTGTCCATAAAAAATTAACTATGGGGTAGTTTTGTTTTTTTTTACTAGAACACTATAATTTATTTCACTATCGCGTTGAGATTATCATGACGAATAAAGCTCTACAGCATCTAGCGATATCATTTACACGCAGCACTCTTATAGCGATCATGCGTCAAATTGTCAAATTGTGCCAGAAATATGAATCCGGGGTTTGAAGTATTTTCTTTTTTTTTTTTTCTGAATCAATTTTCATATCTGAACAATGATTTGCTGCGTCAGCCGGGTAGAGTGTAGCACGTAATGATTTAGGCATTCAATAATGATTTTCTCTTTTATCGGAGATCCGATATTCAAATATCTCAAAAACCATTTACTTTTGTATAATGCATATTATTATACAGATTTATTCACTTCTTATCACCTCCCCTACCAGTGAAAAACAAAAATGTAGATTGAAGTTCAGGATACAGACCCCACACTATACCCAAAACATTCAACAAATTAATGAACATTCTTTTCATATTTTTTGAACGCCAGTATTATGATGAGCAGTCCCATAAGCCCCAGGAAAGAATTTCGATTCGATTTATTCTCCCTGTACGATCCCTCTCGAGTATTTTGTCGTAAATTTTTTTTATCATTTTTTCAAAGCCGTGTTGTTCAAAATGAAATCACACAATAAAATTTCGTGGTACTAAACCTCTCACACATGTTATTTTGTTGAACTGTAAATTTCTGATGAATATATACGAATATATCTGCAATTTGCGTCATCGAATACCCCCATCACTCCCAGGAAGTTAATCTTCCACCCAGTTTCATGTGAAGTGAGATTATGAGACTTCCAGATTATCTAGATCGCTTTCGGTGCACCTCTGGCCTGCAGTGCGGGGCGCCGCGCCGGACCGAGGCACGCGCGCGGGTTTGCCCGATTATTACAACGTATGCTCACATTGAATTCGTATGCAAATAGCATCTAGTTATACAAAATATCCTAGTTTATCAGTCCAGAGAATTGCATACGAACTTCAATCATCGATTATTTGAAAGATGTCTAGTCAATTGATGTTCGAATAAGTCGAGTTCCCCTCTCCGGAATCGCATGCAAATGTCGGGAAACTGATTAATGGGTCCGAATTCATTGTTTCGCCAAAGGGCATACATTCTTAGATCATCAACAATAACACTGAAAAATTGCCACTTCCGGTTCGTATGCCGCCCTTGGGGACTGACCTAGGCGTATGCAAACCGGCAAGCGCCCCAATTTTCGTGAGATAAGATCATTGCACTTCATTGCCGAGCTTCTTCTTAACCAAAATTTTGAAATTTCTTCGAACCGAAATGTGAGGTCAGGGCCGGGCAAGGACTGGGTAGCGACTCTCCGAGGCATTCCTTCCTGTTAACTTGGACTAAGTGAGTGGGTCCCTTAAATGGCATACCGACTTAGAACATCGATAAACCCTGTGTCGCGGGCCAACAGTCTATTCACTGTATCTCTAATAATAACGGAGAAAAAAAATAGATATTCCAGAAGTTTTAAAAATTTTCGATGGCTCTTGATATGAGCCACCGAATGCGCAACTTTTTCCCCAATCAACCGACTTCGTATCTCCTACCGTTTTCGAGATCCCCATGCTGTTCAACCTTATCTTGGACAGACTGTATATGGAATATACTAAAAACCAAAACAATCTCAAGAAACGAGTAGCACTTCGTGATATCATCGTCTTCGCCACATTTTCTTCTTTCTTACTGTTCGTATTTTTGTTATTTATCAATACTGTTTGAATTTGCATATATGTATAGTGACAATTATTATAATTCGCATTGTACACATATTCATGTAAAATGTGAGGTGACCATCAGAATTATTCGAATCCTTGCTATAGGAAATAATATAGAATCTATCTATCCATCTATATATACAGGGTGTTCCGAAATTCGACCGACCACGCTTGACAGGTGATAGCCCTCGTGATTTCATAATCACTGAGATAGGGGCATACGGTATTCAAGTGTTCAGTTCTCGAGATACAGGGCGTTAAAGTTCAGAAATTGAAATAGTTTTCTCGCAATATCCTAAGAAGAACTGAATATAATGCATTTAAATTCGGTGTATGGTTTCATCTTCCTATGGTTAATTTTTTGGCCAAAAAGACATTCCGAGAATTTCATCCAGAGGTGCGCTCCAGAGGGTTGTGATAACTTTTCCACCCATATTTTTCACGCCACTGCTGAAATTTCAATTATTTCCAATTTCTCGAATTGATTGTTCAATTATGTTGGAAAAATGAATCACCTTCAACTGAGCTAAAATGAACAGTTATCGGGATATTTGACCCAAAATAGAAATTTGAATAGTAAATTTTCATCTTCCTCAGTAGAAGAAAATTACAAAAATTGCGTGGAATAACTATTCATGATCAGCTATAGAATGAGATCTGAATAGTATCTAATCTTCTCAACACCAGACAAATATTTTTGGAATTTTCTACTACGGAAAATGATGAAATATTACTATGCAATCTTCTATTTTGGGTCGAATATCTCGGAAACTGTTCATTCCAGCTCAGTTGGAGGTGATGCATTTTCTGAACAAAATTGAACGATGAATTCGAGGAATTGGAAATAATCAAAATTTCATCAGTAGCGGTGGAAAATATAAGGAGAAATGTTGCCACAACCCCCTGTAGGGCACCACTGGATAAAATGTCCGGAATGACTTCCTGGTCGAAAAATGACCCATTCATAGATGAAACCATATATCGAAGTTGAATGCATTATATTGAATTTTTCTTGAGATATTGCGGAAAATACAATTTTAATTTCATAACTTTAACGCCCTGTATCTCGAGAACTGAACACTTGAAGACCGCATGTCTCTATCTCAGTGATTATTAAATCACGAGGGCTATCACCTGTCAAGCGTTGTCGGTCGAATTTCGAAACACCCTGTATATATATATATATATATATATATACAGGGTGATTCACAGTGGATGGCCTATTAGAAATATCTGGAGAACGAAAAGACCGAACATTCTGAAAATTGGGATGATTCGATAATTATTGAACATTTTCTATTCGTCTAAAATATTGTCATCAATACAGTGTTGCCACTTCTATCAGAAACAACTAGCAACTTCGTTATTTCAAATGGAGCACCCTGTATTTCATTGCATTTTTAGATTCTTCCTGAAGAGCTGATTTCATCAATGCATCACAGTTGTGGTCTAACAGGAATGATTACAGAGATATAGGGTGTTCAAAATCGAGAATTTTCACTTTTAGGATTTTTTTGTGTCGAAACTATTCATTATCGGTCGAAACGGCTCACATGTCCCTATCTCAACTCTTGATTCACTATCTACTGACATTTGATTGGAACAGATACAGGGTGATCAGAATTCTGAATCTTGAAGCACCCTGTATTTGTTCCAATTAAATTCCAGTAGTTAGTGAATCAAAAGTTAAGACAGGGACATGTGAGTCGTTTCGATCGATAATGAATAGTTTCGACACAACAAAATCCTGAAATTGAAAAATCTCGATTTTGAACACCCTATATCTCTGTAATCATTCCTGCTAGACCCCAAGTGTGATGCATTGATGAAATCAGATCTTCAGGAAGAATCTAATAATGCAATAAAATACAAGGTGCTCCATTCAAAATAGCGAAGTTGCTAGTTGTTTCTGATAGAAGTAGCAACACTGTATCGATGAAAATATTTCAGTAGGATAGAGAATGTTCAATTATCAAAGCATCCCAATCTTCAGAATGTTCTGTCTTTTCGTTCTCCTGATACTTTTAATAGGCCATCCACCGTGGACCACCCTGTATATAGATATATATGTTTGGGGGCACTTGAAACAATCAGTTAACGCCACAGAGGTGAATTCAAGAGTACCGGAGTACCGATGATTGAGTACGTTGGTCTGAGATCAAAACTCTACTCAACTAGAATTCTAACTACGACAAAGGATATTATGAGAAAACGAAAAGAACTGCAGCATGAAGGATATGATAATTTTGATGATAGTCTGAAGAATTTCAGTATAACGAAAAAGGCTAAGGGTGTGAAGTCTGTTGTGGAAACATCAACAAACTTTGCTGATAATGTTGTTTGGATAATTGAAAGAAAAAAACTGTCCCTCAGAATTCAATCAAGTCAACTCAACAACAGGTTCATACTATCAAGCAAAAGAAGATTGCTCTCAAACCGAATGATGATAAGAGATATATTATCCCAGGAATTGATGAAACGTTGTCATGGGGGCACTATTCGATAGATGAAGATATTGTTCAATTTGGCTCATAAATGGATGGTTATATCTCGAGAATTATATGTTATATATATATTTACACTAACGAATAATGAATATTATCATGTATCAGTACTCGTTATTTTTGTAACCTTCCTTTCCTCCCTATGCACGTTCACCCGTTCTGTACTCCAACCAACATGGTCAACTGCGGTGACCTTGAAAAAAGAGCCATTTTTGCTATTTTCGATCTCAGCTTTTCTCATGGAGTTTAAGATGGAAAAACTGTCCGAATTGAGCCCCCATGCTCTTGCTCTATATGAAAAAAGAGACATTTTTTGCTATTTTTGACCTTTGATTTTCTTATGGAGATTAACATGGAAAAACTGCACAAATTGAGCCCGTGCTCTTGCTGTATATGAATATATGTACAGGGTGATGTCGAAACGTGGTGGATTTGAAAATGTTATCGTCGAAGTGCCACTTTTTCAGTTATTTCGGAATTATTATCAACTTCCTCATTTTAAATGAATCACCCTGTATTTCATTTAATTTTAAGATTCTTCCTCGAAAGCTTATTTTATCGATTCATCACACTTGGGGTCTAGCAAGGATGAGTACTGAGATATAGGGTATTCATAATCGAGATTTTTCAACTTTAGGATATTTTTGTGTCGAAACTATACATTATCGGTCAAAACGGCTTTGATGTCCCTATCTTAACTTCCGATCTACTATCTTTTGGAATTTAATGGGAACAGATACAAGGTGATCAGATTTCTGAATCTTGAACCACCCTGTATTTGTTTCAATTAAATGTCGGTTGATAGTGAATCAAAAGTTGACGTAGGGACATGTAAGCCGTTTTGACTAATAATCATTCTTGTTAGACCCCAAGTGTGATGAATCGATGAAATCAGCTTTTCAGGGATGATCTGTGAATTCAATAAAATACAGAGTGTTCTTTTTCAAACAAGGAAGTCAATAATAATTCCGGAATAACTGAGAAAGTGGCAACATCGACGATAACATTTTCAAATTCACCACGTTTTGAGATCACCCTGTAAATATATTCAAAAAAATCTAACAAACGGTTACCGAGATATTTACCTGGTTCCATACTTTTGCCCAACCCTGTATTTACTTACCTGGAGGGATATATTCTCGATATTGCTTGCAAAAGTTAGGTATATACATTGAATCGTTGACGTATGTTGGGAATTTTTAGAAAAAATATTCACCACCCCGCTAACGGATTTATTCCAGTTGAAGTCTCCACACTAGATAGGCCTAACTTGTTTGAGGATCTGATGATTAATTGATTCAAAAATGTGATACAATTCTTTCCCAATTTCCATCGTGAAGACTATGAATGGTAAATTCTTTCCACCTAATACATTAGCTCCTAATATGATAAAGACCAAGAATAATTTGCTCCAAATCAATAAGTCAGGAGTATATGAGTTGGATTGTTCTTATCCCAATTGCAACTGTACCTATATTGGCCAGACAGGTAAAAAAGTTCCACAGAGGATTGCTGAACACACGTCCATCGTTTCTAAATTCTCTCATATTACTAATGGAGATGGAGTTGAATCAACATGATATTTTGCTGATCCGACAACTACATCAGCTTTCTTATATCTCTTCGAGCGCACGAAGAGGAATTCCTACAATGTTCTGAGAATTATTCTTCTCTGGAATTTGAGAGCATCAGCGTATGTTTGGGTGCTGAACCCCATATTTGAGAAGAGTATCCTAAAACTGGCCATATTTTCCCTTTGTAGACTATGATGAGCTGTTGTGGTTTGCAGTAGATTTTCGCAGGAAATAAAAATCTTTGTTTTTGTGAAACAGTTCTTGCGATGGATCCGATATGACTTGCCCATGGAAAATGATCGCTGATGGAAATTATGAGCCCACACACAGTGGTAGAATGAGAATGGTGGAACCAGACATTGTTATATCAGGCATACTGAGTTCTGCCTTTCTAGAGGAAATATTGGCTTGAGTTTTGATGGTGTTGACCTGTCTTCGTGAGTGAGTTCCTAGTTTCTAGGAAAGAAATAGGATTTCTAAAACAGAACGCAGTATGAAAGAACTATAGTCTGGAATGTTGTGGATAGGCCAAGTGGTAGCTCATTGAAATGAAGTAGAAACAATGTTAATGCTGAAATAGATTCTTGTGGAACACCGGAGTTGATGACAATGCTATCCACCACCACTTTTAGCGATCTGCCTAGAAGAAAACTCGATACATGATGGTTTCGCTGAGGTGGTAAGCCGTATGATGGTAGTTTGTGGAAGATTTCTTGGTGCCAAACATGGTCGAATGCCATCGATATATGCAACGCCAGATTCGCTAGATTCCTCATCTTTTTGTAATGAAGCCATATATGGGTGACGTAGGCAAGTGAATCTCCAGTTGATCTTCGGTGGCGAATGCCATATTCTCTTTCATTATAGATTCCTAAGCTCTCCATATACTTGACGAGATCAATGTTGATCTCCGTCACTTTGAAGATAAGTGATTAGAGGGCAATTGTCCTATAGTTGTTTGGCAGGTTTTAGAAACTTTGATTTTGTTATGCCAAACTGACAGAGTTGACTCCGCTACCCATGATTGCATCAACGTTAAAAACTCCAACGCTGATTCACTAATCAGAATTGAAAAACAGCTAGTGTTTTCGTGATAATACCAGCTGTGTGTGATTAGTTAGATTATGTAAGAATTTCAAGAAACGTGGAATATTTATCGGAATTTTCGAAAATAAATGTCAGTTTAACCAAATTTTGAATCTATTTTCATTGTCATGATAGGTATTCGTGTATCATGGGCTTGAAGCAAGCTTTTATGGACCGAAGCGGGAAACTAGGACATTAACATGCCTAGGTCCATGAAAGCAAGTGACGCCCGAAATACATTCAACATTTTATGCACGACCATTCATTCAGGCATTCATTCACTGTCAATTCGAGATTCATTATTGCTTTTCATTTCATTCCGCCATATTATGTATGCAACTGGCAAAGCAAGATAGAAAGTACCTCACTGCCCGATTATCTACTTCACCTCCCGCTGGACTCCTCTACCGCCCTAGGGCGCTGAAGTGCTACTTTACGCTCGCGAATCCAGGCGATGGAGTGTCACTTCACTCCTGGTCGTGCAAATATTTTTTGGATCTACCATCTGGATCAATGTTTGACAACATTCTGTTAGATTTCGAATTCCGGTCTGGTACTAGGTCTTGTACCTAATCCCCATTGATGTCCGCCCAATTACGTCATTGTATTATACAAAATGGACACTCCTGGAGAAGAACAACCTTTCCGTCGATGTCAAGAAATTTGCTCCAATTTATGTTGTCCCTTATAATGGACTATGGAAACTCTTGAAATATTTTCTTCATATTTTCATCCATATATTAATCTATATATTTAACCATACAACTGATTTTTCATCGATAATCATGTGAATATGAATTTTTACATAACCCTAATTTTGAATCATGTCTCCAGCTATTTGTGTGATTCTTCAGTATTGAAATTCCTTGCAGGTATTTTTCTCTTTTCCCACGAGACTGATGGTGAGCTTATGTAAGTATGTTTCTCTATCCCTGATTTGGGTGAAAATTCTGTAGAGATGACTGTGTTTTACAACTTGTCAAAAATACATAATATATACCGGATGTAACAGCATCATGGTACACCAAACCATTTTGATAAACGTATTTCACATCTTCACACAGGATTCAATTTTTTTGAGCAACATAACTATCGACTCAATAAGGATAATCATGGGCCACCCAGATCAAAAATGAAATAAAAATCAATATCGAAGTTTGGAATGTCACATATGGTATCATTGGATACTGAAAATAATGCAGAATTCGAAAATGCAATGATATACAGGGTGGTTCATTTGAAAATCGAGTTATTATCACTTCTGTTGAAACCGGAAGTGAAAAATAAGACATATTCATATCAAAACCTGACGTTTATCAAGTCGATAGGTTATTCCAAATTTCAATCACTTATCTCTGGAACTGAAGGAGAAGAAGGGGGTGTACCATGATTCTGTTACACTGGGTATAAATATAGTGTTAAATCATCTTACGAAAGGATTATCCTTGTTAGAAAACTGCTGGCGGTTGTACGGTGAAGATCTGAACAGCGGAGAGAAGTCCTTGGGGTAGGGCAGCACTGAAAAAATGAGAGAAAGTGAATAAATGAATGTTTCCAATGCAGTTCTGACGAGCACAGAACATGCGGGAGAGGATGCTGGCAAAAAACACAATTTCAAAAATTGGATCAACAAGGCAATCACAAAATAATCATTCTATGTAATCAAATCTTCTTCATAAATGTGATTCATTTATAGGATGCATCATTTTATTTTCAACCATCCTCACAATAACATACATTTCAACATACTATATTTTTAATAATAATAATATCAATCTTCATTTCAATCTTTGCCATAAACATTACATTGCATCTCATATAAATACAGAGTGGGCCTTTGAAAACGAAACAGAGGCTCTGTAGGTCGCCATAAACCGGATTATGAAAAGAATCTGAAACACGTCAACTACGTTTTCGAGGGGGACATCGTCCTACAATATTTTCAGCCCTGCGGCGTTGCCGCTGCTAACGAAAAGAAGCAACAACTTTGTTATTTCAAATGGAACACCTTCTATTTCATTGCATTCTCAGATTCTCCCCGAAGAGCTGATTTCATCAATGCATCACACTTGGGGTCTAGCTGTAATGGTTTCAGGGATATTGTCACGATATGAAGGGTTGCCTCCACCATGTCACAACAAAATAGGGTTGTGTTTCCACCAGGTCACGATATAGTAGAGTGGTTAGCCCATCCATATCGATTTATAAGGGGTTATGCTTGGCTTAATATTTTGCGAGAGGTATTATTCAAATATAGGCACTAATAGTTTAGGGGTAACTGAAAGTATGAGATTATATTCAAACATAACAATATTTATTATAGCATGAAACATTATGGGTAGTGATAACAAATATTAATAAACAACAATGAATATAAAGACCTAATAACAACTTACATTATAACGACCATTACGACGAGCTCTTGTCAAGTCAGGAGTAGCCCCAGACCAGACTAACTTCGGAACCCTCATATCCAATATTTATATACATCATTTTATTAGATTTGCACGTTTCTCATGAGAGTTCCTTGGTCAGTTTTCATAGTTCAATGTCAATTGATGATTTGAATAATTTTATGTTTATAAAACCCTCATGGTTACAAATTACTAATATACTGTATGTTCTACTCGTGACATGACCCCTCTCTCCGAGAAAACTGGACCTCAGTTTTTAAATTACTATACCTACCTAAATATATCGAGGAGAACATATATCTTAAATACATAAATGACAAAAATCAATACATCTCCGGAATTCAGTTCACACATTCAAAAGTTTAGTGTCTACAATGCACACTCACACCTCTACTCAGTCCGGCACTGGCTATTCAACTAAAGCAGTTTGATCAGACTCTTCTCGGTGGGACTTCTGGCAGCTCGGGGGAAGGGAATGACGATTGGGCATAGCATCCTCCAATCGTCATGGGGATTCCGGCAGGATTCTTTTGGGCTCGAAGGTATCCTTGTCCTGGGCATTGGGATGAAATCTTTTGGGCTTTAAGATTTCCTAGGCTGCCATTCGAGGTAGTTGGCAGCTGAACGGAGAAGGAACTGCTGGCTGCTTGGGGTAGCGAATGACGATTGATGGGCATCGTTCAATCGTCGTGGGAATTTTGGCGGGATCCTTTTTGGGCTCGAAAGGTATCCTCGTCCTGGGCTCAAGGGTGGAATCTTTTTGGGCATCAAAGATTATTGGGCTCCTTCCGTTCTGGGCTGGTACTCTGAAGTAGGAATCTTTTGGAATTTAAGATATCCTGGCTTCTAGTATAGGCCGGTCTCTTGGAGGTAGTTGGCAGGTGAGTAGGAAGAATTGCCAGATATCTTGACAGTTGCTGTGATAACTGGTAGACCACTTGGTCCATGGGAGTAACGATGAATTTCCGTCATTCCTGTGGTTCCTCAGGCTATCCACAACTTGTGCCAACTCGTGGCATTCCTACGGTTCTCCTCTCTGTTCTTGGGCTACCCAGCAGCTACCATCGAATCATGCTGTAAAGTCAAACTTTCCTTGTTTGGACATCTGGCTGCGTGGCTGCATCCCCCTGGGTGTCTGATCTCTTGATGAGTGTTGTATGCCAGTGCTCAGTGTGCGTGCATTGTTTTGTGTTCGGTTTTGTGTGATACCGTGAAATCATGCAAAAAAAATGATTTGTCAAATACCTACGTTACTATTTATATTAAAATGGGGAATTCTGTATAACCCTATATATTACTATCACATAATAGATCGAAAAAGTTGAATGTACAAAATTGAAGATGAGCAATAAATGATTAATCTATGTGCCTCGATATGCTAAATACCTCATTCAATTCATAAAATTCCTATATTATTTGTTTTTGTATACCATTATGTCCTGATGATTCAAAATTTTTAGACTTTAGATCTAGAGTTAATTATTACTTATCAATTATAAATGTTATTGGGAAAACTCATTTTCATTCAATTTCTTAAAATAATCATTATTCCATTTTGTATTAAAAACATATCAACATGCTTTCTCGAGTTTCCCAAAGCATGATTCATCATTAAACCTATGATTAAAATAAACAATATTATACTAACTAGAACAAAGTAACGTGAACGAAGTGTCAAGTTCATGATTATATCATCATCATAATAAAGAGTTTGTTTTCACTAATAAGCAAAAGTTATCATTCATTTTAGGGAAATTTGAACGTCGTCTTCCATTTCGAAAAAAAAATTCATTGCAAATATAGTTTCTAGATTGAAAAAAAAGGAAATAGTTGATTGAATAAATGACGACACAAGAAAAATTATGAGTTATCTACATATCTGCTTGAATATTTATATATGTGTGCCAAATTATGAAAAATTTCCGGATAGGTTCCCATTCCATTCAATGAGTCAATGGATTCGAATGCATTTTCTGTAATAAGTAATATATCTCGAGATCGAGATTAAAGTGAATTGCCAATATTGCCAATTGAAAATCATTCATATAAACAGGTAAATTGAAATTATGGTTAAAAAATAATTAGTCATGTGAACAAACCAACGTGCCTTTTCGTTGAAAAATTTCGAATATAAAAAATTACCTTTTTCTGATAAATATATAATCGGAATTATTACCATGTTATTTCATACTTACATATTGATCATTTTTGACATTCCAGGTCCAATCCGTAAGATTTAAAAGGATATTCATCTGACAACTCATTATTGGCAGCTTGAATAAACTGATGAACCGTCCGAGAATTGGTACTTTCATGTACTTTGAGCAATATTTTGACTCAAGGGCCCTTGAGATTATTTTTTGTTTAATATGAAATATTATCAGAACTTTATTCGATTTATTTATTTATCTTTGGTGTAACCGGTTCAACGAATATATTGGCGTTTATTCAATTAAAAAAAAATTAATTCCCCTATTCACCATGTTTTGATGAATTCAAGTAGTCAGATAGTTTATTATATGAAAATTGAAAAATATGTTGAGATATTTTATCACTTATACATTATTGAACTGATTGAAAATACTCCTTTTAAATACCGCATGCTCATTCCTCCAATTTTGTTAGAACTAGACCGTACATTTCTTTGTCTAACAACTCGCAAATATTTTCCATTTTTGGAAAATCATCCCCGGGGGTGGATATCATTATAATCATCTCCATAATTCATAAATATATATAATCATCATATACGAGCTCATTATTTCACATTATATCATCATTTCATGTCCTATCAATTCCAGGACAAAATATCTTCAGTAAGGTTAATCCTTCATGCCTTAGTGTGGCACATCTTCCAGGATTCCCTCCTATATTCACTGTTATAGTGCACAATTTCAACTATAACACTTCGTACTTTTCAGAATATCAACCAAACAGCGACTTCTCTGGATGTGGTTTGGCTAGGACCACGGGAGACGCTGTGATTATTCTGTACGGAAACGGTTTCCACTTGAAACCAAGTAACAATCTCTTCATTGAGAGTTTACATACACTTCATTATTCTTGAGCTCAATTAATTCATTTCATATCATATTTCCATAACATAATAATATCATATTTGCGTATAATTCATTTCAGGAGGAATGACTAAAAATGGTAAACGATACCAACGTTTAAGAGTATTTTCAATATTTGAAAGGTCATATATATACTGACTAAGATATTTTGAATCGCAACATTCTCAACTATTAGGTACTTGAATTATAAATTATTTGCTTTCGCACCAGTATCGAAATTTATTATGATTAATATCGAGCATGTCGAGAATTTTTTATTATTGTTTTCATTTCGTATTGTTATAAAACTATAGGCACGTTGTGGATGACTTATTATATTTTTACTTGATATAGGTGTTCTTGGCAATGGCATTGTAATTCTTGATTGATTTCATCAATTATAAAAAAAAATTAGTGAAAATAATCTTGATTTGATGAAAAAAAACTGACAAGAATAATATATAGGAAGAATTTCTTCCGAAATTCAGATAGAAAATTACGAGTAGAGAAAAAGAAATAACAAAGTTCAGAGATAAGCTCCAAACTTTGTGAGTCTGGTCCGGTGCTTTATATCATATGTATTTGAATAGAAATGGAATGATTGTTATTCAACTTTTCAAGCTTAATCGTTTTTAAAATATTGAAAAAATAAAGGATGTCTATTTTAAATGACTTTCTTACTTTGTAATCACCCATAATTCATGCTGCTATACTTAATTACTTTCAAATAACCCTTTTTACTAGCGCCTTTTTATGAAATATATGAAATTGACTAAAATTTATGATTGAAAAAAAATTATTGAAATTATGAGTCCATTATGAGGAATGCGACTCGAGGAAAGAAGCTTAGGCGCCTCCACCATGTCACGATATGAGGATGGTTATCATCACCATGTTATGATAAAAAAGATGGTTAATCCATCCATATCGATTTATAAGGGGTTATGTTGGCTTAATATTTTGCGAGAGGTATTATTCAAATATAGGCACTAATAGTTTAGGGGTAACTGAAAGTATGAGATTATATTCAAACATAACAATATTTATTATAGCATGAAACATTATGGGTAGTGATAACAAATATTAATAAACAACAATGAATATAAAGACCTAATAACAACTTACATTATAACGACCATTACGACGAGCTCTTGTCAAGTCAAGAGTAGCCCCAGACCAGACTAACTTCGGAACCCTCATATCCAATATTTATATACATCATTTTATTAGATTTGCACGTTTCTCATAAGAGTTCCTTGGTCAGTTTTCATAGTTCAATGTCAATTGATGATTTGAATAATTTTATGTTTATAAAACCCTCATGGTTACAAATTACTAATATATTGTATGTTCTACTCGTGACAATATAAAGTGTTCAAAATCGAGATTTTTCAGCCTTGACATTTTTTTGTGTCGAAACTATTCATTATTGGTCGAAACGGCTCTCATGTCCCTATCTCAACTTGTGATTTACTATCTACTGACATTTAACTGGAACAGATACAGGGTGATCAGAATTCTGAATCTTGTATCCTGTATTTGTTTCAAATAAATGTCAGTAGATAGTGAATCACAAGTGAGATCGGGACATGAGAGCCGTTTTGACCAATAATGACTAGTTTCTACACAAAAAATGTCAAAGTTGAAAAATCTCGATTTTGAACACTTTATATCCCTGAAACCATTACAGCTAGACCCCAAGTGTGATCCATTGATGAAATCAGCAATAAAATACAAGGTGTTTCATTTGAAATAACAAAGTTGTTGCTTCTTTTCTTTAGAAGCGGCAACGCCGCAGGACTGAAAATATTTTAGAAAGATGTCCCCCTCGAAAATGTAGTTGACCTGTTTCAGTTTTTTTTGATAATCCGGTTTTGGCGACCTACAGAGCCTCTGTTTCGTTTTCAAAGGCCCACTCTGTATGAATATAATCATTAACATTTACAATGGAATAACATGAATAATCAGATTCATATCTGGTATGAGATTATTCATGCGTTATCAAATTAAATTATAGTTATTGAAATAAACAACAGAATATGAAAAAAATGAATAAGAAAAAAGCTCATATTCATAGTAATATACAAGGATTTTCAATAAAAACATGATCAAAAAAGTTGAAAACTTGTCCATGATCATATAAAATTTTCTTCAAATAGTAATAATACGCCAAGTCGTCTCCACAACATTCAATATCATCACATCATAAATGAGATGGGAACATGTTTCGAATCTATAGAGTATCCATCATCAGCCGATTGAGAAATCATTCTACAAATAACTAAACAACAATAATAGGGTATCAATGGTGAAACATGGTAGTGTTCACGGGGAGCAGAAAACATTTTTTTTTGGAATCACATGAAGTTACAATAGTTATTTGTTTAACCAGGCAGCAAAGTAGTATAGTATAGCTGGATTCCTAGCCTCGCTACGCTCGGCTATGAATTCAGCCTCGGCAGTCAATCGACTTTGCTGCCGAGTTGAACATATAATTCTTTCTCCGATTGTTCATAATGATATATATCTCTTTATACTTCTTGTAATGTTCAATTAAAATAAAATTTGATACAAATCGCAGTTGTTGAAATGGTTGGTTGCTATGGAAATGTCCATAATGATTATAGTTTGACAATTCATGAAATTTCTGACAGTAGTGCGAAAAAATATCGGATTATTTAAATAATTATACAGTGAGGACGTAAAAAGTCCTCCCCCCCCTTTAACCTTTGAACGGAACAAGCTAGCGAGGTCGGGTAAAATCCAGGCAAAAAGGTACTTCTTTCACTACTATTTGGCATGAAAATGGTTGTGGTCACGTGACATAGTGTCAAGTGGGCACCATCAACTTTTTTTTTTTAAATGTGAAGAGGGGTCACGTGGTACCTTGTTTTGAAGGCCTTTCGATTCTCTATCCAACTCTGCATTGTGTGTGGAAATCAGTCAAGCCGTTTCAAAATGACAAGCGTTTGAAATGTACCTGGGAAACAGTAAATCACGTTCGGATTGAATTCCAAAACCGATTTTTACGTGTCAATAAGTGAACGATGAACATTTCGAGCATGTTCGAGCACTTGTTACAATTCCTACTTGAAATCATGTTGCAATTAAAATTTATTCAGATTTTTTATGCATTAATATTAATATTTGAAGCAAATTTCAAACGCTTGTCATTTTGAAACGGCTTGGCCGATTTGTACAAACGAAGCGGTGTTGGATAGAGAATCTAAAGGCCTTCAAAACGAGGTACCACGTGACCCCTCTTTGAATTTGAAAAAAATAAGTTGATGGTGCCCACTTGATACTAGGTCACGTGACCACAACCATTTTCATGCCGAATAGTAGTAAAAGAGGTACCTTTTTGCCTGAATTTCACCCGACCTCGCAAGCTTGTTCCGTTCAAAATTAAAAGGGGGGGGAAGACCTTTTACGTCCTCACTGTATAATGGACAGTGATAGCGACCTGGAAGTACTTACACCTCCAGAAATAAGGGAGGTGGCAAAAAATATAGAGTTGAATTCGTTGCCGGAGAAGTCTCGGATGAAATATGAAGGAAATTATAAACGATTCATGGATTATTAATTTTGCTGATACATATCAATCAGCAAAGTAACCACTTTGCTGCCTAGGCAGGAAAAGTAATACTTTGCTGATTGATATGTGTCAGCAAAATTCATATTTGCTGCCAATCGGAGAAAAAATTATTTTATGAAAATTTAAACAACAGAGATTTTTCTGTTGATACAGGTTTTCTGAACAGGAGCGCTGTGCCCACATAAGCCAGTAGAATCGTTACATAAGGAGGCCGAAAGACATCGAAAAATGACAGAACATTTTCATCTTGATATTGTTGTACCAACCTGATAACATGTGAACAAATGTCAATGTCAAACACATCTCTGACAGACAACTGTTACTTCAGCTGTCAACGGTGACAAGCCACAATTGGTCCCATGACAAATTTGTGGATGGTGACATTAGAATTTGAAGGCAGTAGGGGGGACAACCTAGGGTTAACAATGCTATAAGAATTTTGAAAAAGAAAACTCACACTGGACACCAAAGCAAGAAGAAACAAAAATAGCGAATTCCATTCGTGATCCTTGTGGTGCACTGATTTTGCACCAGTTTTGCACCCGCACTACGTCAGTTCGCCCTAAAAGGTGAACTGGTGGATTCCCAATGGAATACGAAATGATATAATGAAATGTTATTGCTGGAGGTTGAATCGGATAAATTGTTCATCACTTGTCCGTGTCCTGGAATCCTTTCTTGACTCCAATCAAAAACCAATTACATGTTGCATGGAAATAATTCGGTGCCGTTTTTTCAATAAGAACCTCTTCATCATTGAATTATAGTGCAAAACACTCATCGAAATTATGAATTCTGTGAAGTAGTCTCCTTTATTTTCTTGAAACATCCAAATTTTCATCACTACTTGATGATTACGATTAGATTTTTACTAAATTTTGGTTCTTTGACTATGCATATTCAATGTTTCCGCCATTTTCGAAACTGCACTGACTTCGCACGACCTATTTGAGCTCGTGCGAGAATTGTTGCACTGAGCTCTAAACTGAGTGAACAAGAATACAAAATATGCACTCAGTGCGGGCCAGTTTTACCAAAGGACTTCGCTATAACACAAACAGAAACAATAACACAAACATTGAAAACTCAAGGCATTGAAGAGTTCTTGTCAATCGAAATGAATTTGTTCATTGAGTGAGAGGATAATGTGGTCCTTTGAAGATGAGTTGATCTAGAAATTTCCTAACAGATTCAGAAAGCTACCCTGCTGGAGAATGTGTAGAATTCCTGAGTTAATAGTTAGAAAATGTTCTTTGGGTATTGAAATCGTCGTCAATAATAGTATTCCAAAGTTTTTTTATACATTTCACATGCTCGTATACACCTGACTTAGACGCAGGTGGTAATTTGTGTTCAGTATCAACGAAGTTATGAGAAAGTGTGTCTAAAGTATAGGAGGAAATATCTGTGCTGAAACGATAAAGAATATTCTTTAAATCATTGGATACTTTTACCTCAAAATGGAATTGAAGGGAAGGTTTTTGAACTATTGAGTGGTAAAAAACTATGATTGATACATTTTTGTCGATGTCTATTGAAAATTCTATCAATAAGGTGGGATGAAGAACAAGGTTCGCGCGTTGATTTGCGAAGTGACAGTTTTCTTCAGTTTCCTACGTTATCACGACACCATGTGCGAAGCAGTGCAAGGAGTAAACCGATGCGCGAAGTACATACTTCTCGCATTGTATGTAAACCATATGAGATTCTAGGATATTTCTATAATCGAACTATCATTTATTTCTGAATGTTTAACAATAATGTCATGCATATCTTGGAGCGCACGATAAGAAATTCTTTTGATGTTCGTGGAATATTGTGTGTACCTAGTAAGGATAAGCGGATGCCTTTCAAGCCAGTTCAACACTATTTTCTATATTCAGCTAAGCAAATCACTACTTCAGAACTATATTTTTTGTAATTTGTAGAAAAAAAGTTTTTGTTACTTGTGCGCGTAATACTTCATTCATCTCGACTATTATTTTAACTCAGCTGCGCCTCGTTAAAGAAGTTCTCGATCACGAAAGTAGCATTTCGCGCATCAAATACAAAAATAACTATTTCAGGGCATTAATAATAATAATAATAATAATATAAGTTTATTCAAAAACGTTTACAAAATATACATTGGAATAAACATATAGGTAATTTGAATAAACTTGGAAAAACCTTACGAAGTTAACCTTGTAGTAAGGATGAAAAATAAATAAATGTACATAGGTCAATGAATATTTTACAATATCAAATTATCACAAGGGAAAATTGTCTCATTAAGAAATGAGACAAGCATTCAATTCATAATATATAGTGTACTGAGCGTTTCATTCAATACGCATAATTATTTATATTCATACATACTGTATAATCAGAAAGAGAGCGAGAATGTGCCGCAGGTGGATTATTTTTCAACAATGTAGAATGTGCTTTTGGGTGTATGATAAATTGACATTCATTATACAGGGCGTGGAAAGAAATTCTGAATTGAGACTCTATCACGAATCTGCGATTAGAAGTCTATAAAAATCACAAGTTTCCATCGTTCAAGTTTGAACCCCCTGATTGGGTATGAAAGTGTTGTAAAGGAATATTCTCAGATAAATTATGAATCAACTGAGAAAGAGTAAATATTCTCATCAGATAGAGAATGCTTTATGTATGCTTTATATAAATATATATCCATTTTTGTATGTTCATAATTTATCAGAGAATATTCCGTTTCAATGTAGAATGTCTTCAATTGAGAATTTAGTCATCATCATCAACTTCATTATTTTATGTGCCGAAAAATAATCTCCAAATATTCTAGATACTTCTCTAAATACATAGAAAATGAATTGTGAATCTCTTATTTCATCTGAATTTCTTCTTGATGCCATCACTGATATGAGGGTGTGCGGTATTTAAAACTTGATATTGATATACCAGGTGTCACATTAAATGAATTGTTTCAAATATTCACATCCTGGTCATTGATCGAATTCGGAGACCTCCAGAATCTTTTCGAATCAACGATAGGTGCTGCCCTCTTTTCTTCCTGGAATATTTTTCGTGTGCGAGCTTTCTTTTCGGGGCATTGATTATTTCTCTTAACTTTTCAAATCAGCAAGTCATTCTAATTTTGGGGATTATATAATTTTCTGAAATTGAAGTTGGAGATTTTCATGTATGTGAGTATACCGTCATCATCGCTTGTGTATGTTCTTCAACTATCGACTTGTTCGGATTTGACGACTTCTTCTCTCTAGAGTGATACTGGTGATTCGAAGTTGGAAGTTGTGCCTAACCTACTGGTAGTGTCTAGGATCATTCACGAGTACCAGATATCATACCACCTACCTACTTCCACCGTCCTGTATGTCCAGCTGGGCAGACTACGGCTGTCAACGATGAAGTGTCATTTTCACGCACTTTTGACATTGTCTTATATCGTTTAAATTTACTGAATATAGTTTTGATTGAGATTTTCATACAAGTCGAGGAAATTTTCGAGTAATTATATCATCAATTATGTACATATTCACAGATAACACTCAGTCAGATAAATAGTGCAAAAACCTAGTATAGTCCACCTTCGTATTGAAAAACTATCAACCAAATTTTTTGATCATCCTATCTGATACTCAGTACACCTGTAGAATGTGATTATCGAAGTTGAGCCTTCTCTTTCTGATAAAGAAAAGGTTCTGATATTGAAAAGGGTGAATGCAAAACGACAGGTTGATTTGAGAAAGTTCTTCCAGCCTGAAATCAAATAGTCAATTAGTTTTCTATGGGGTGATAAAAGAGATAATGACCCACCTGTTTTGTTCTCCAACTAAAATGAATGTACTTGCTCGAATATTTCAGGGATCATTAGATTGACTGTTTCATTAGGACGTGTCCCTTCTGAAGAAAAAGTTTACTTATTTTTCAGGATTTTCATTGTTGTTAGGAATGATCTCACTTGACACTCTTGACATTGTTGATGTTTTTCATCCGGAACGCCACTGTTAAATGTACACACTTTACGGTCGCATGTTTTGTCAGCAATCGTGAGCGAGGCATGCACGGCTGCAGAGGATGGTTAACGACAGTATCTCTCCGACGGGTCTAGGAGCAGCCAGTGGTACATCAAAGAATCTGCCTTGGTCGACCCCGGTCGAAAGTCAATCTTCTGTTTATATTTTGTGTTAGGGTTGAGAAAATGAGACTAGGGATTTTTCGACAAGAAAAGAGGAAAAAAAAGGAGGATTCTTGAGAGATTTTTGGAATCTTGGCTTTTCCTCAGTGGCCCTGATAGAAGAAGGCTGAAGGTTTTGTTGGTCTGGTGGCAAGCACTATAAATTTAGCTTTTTAGTCAAACCCATTGTGTGGATTTGTATTCACGAGCATTTTACATTCTCAAAGATCAATTGCTGAGTCACTTTCGATGCTATTATTGGGAGATTGCCCGTTGTTACCTGGAAGCCCTACTGCATGGTCCCCCCTTTCCTTGGTGATGGTTTTACCCTTCGCTGGAGGTGAGCAGTTTATACTAGAATCATTTATTTTTCCGGATTAGTATATCATTATTCCACCACTGTGGCTGTTTAGGGTCGTAGGATGACCGTATGATCGTAGGACGATCAGATAGAGGCCGTTTGGTATCTTGTCGGTTCTTCATTGAGGGCACCACTTTTCTCTCATCGAGATCTCCAATAGATCGTTCTCACCACCTTTCCTGATATTTCGACCAGTGAAGACCAGGAAACCTATGGAATTCAGGTGCTGCACCGAAAGCTGAGCTGCTTAGTTATACTTCGTTGTAACGCCAGGAGGAATACCAGGAGGAGACAGCGGAGTTTAGCCCACCAGTTCAGCGAAGGGTCACCTTTTCGTTTGTGTTCGTCGCAGTAACCTATGCTGCTCAACCCTCACACCAAGTGGACTGTGATCGGGGTGATCTGAGTCACTGGAGAGGACCACATTAGCTTTTATAGAGGATTCGATTCTTCACCTGTTCAGGAAATGTTTAACCCGTTATTTCTCCAGATTCATATCATTTGACTTGATGAGTTCAGGCACTGAGTCCACGAAATTCTCTAATAATAATGATGTTACTTATATTTTTCCGCTCCTGATTGTTGCGAGTAGGACCTATCACCTGCAGCATTCAATTCAATAGCCATGAGGTCCTAATTTACCTGTTCTCCATTCATCGTGATTTCTAGGAATCTCACGTATACTGGGATTGTTGTTTCGACGTCCGTTTTTTCCTTATTCATTTTTATTCATATTTTCGATGTTTGACTACAAATGCGATGTCAAAAGAACTCATAGAAAAGAACAGTTCGTGACTATATAGAAGTCAGGAGCCATAGCTGAATATTCGTTTCGTGGTTTTTGACGAAGCAACGTTGAATGAAAGTCATCGTTGGAATGTGGGGATACCAGAGTAGAAACACTTGAACAACGGTGGAAACCCCCATTGAAAAGTCGTTGGCATCTTGTGAACGCTGTTTCGATTTCAATGGTCATGAGGATTACCCTGAATATCCTTCAATCCATTGAGAAGCTACTGTAGCTAACCACTTCTCAGTATCAATATCTATGACATGGATGATAGACGAGAGCCTCCAAGATGTTATCAAGCAACGAGCTTGAGAAATTTGTCATGAAACTATGCGAGGCATTTGTAAATGTGCAATGGATAGGCCTGGAGAAAAATATCGATATATCGATATATAGAATAACGATATAAAATTTCAAAAATATCAATATATCGATATATTAATAACTATCGATAAATCTATAACTATCGATCCATAGATTACTATCGATATATCTATAAATATCGATATATCGATAAATATTGACGACTATCGATGAATCGATAACTATGTATATATCGATTTTTATCATCCCTTCACTAGCAATACCAGTCAGACGAACTAGACGAGCCCAGTCAGCACATCCTCTCGTTGTCAACCTCGAAAGATGTCGAACAGCACTTCATCAAAACTCCTTCATCCATAGAACGGCTATGCTCTGGAATTCATTGCCTGAGGAAGTATTCCCAACAACATATAATCTCCAGAAGTTCAAGAAAAATTCCAATACCTACCTCCTTTCCCTATCCTCCCTAGGAACGCACGATGTTCTTTGAACATTATAGGGATTCACTTTCGTGCGCTCAAAGTGAAAAAAAAAATATCGAACTGATCAATGTTTTGACTTATCGATAGTCGGTATGTGGAATCCAATATTGCGCAGCCCCATCAAGGGATATTCGGCGGAAAATTCCACACCAGTAAAGTCTACCCAACCAAATTGGGTTTCTTTGACAAATCATCATATGTATTTGAGTGGACATTTTTTTCGTGGGTACCCACCACCCAAATGAATCGTTAATTTTTGTGACGTTTCAACGGCAAAATAATATTTTCTCGTTCTATAATAGTGATTTTGTGCTATTACAATGAGTAGGAATCAACAAATTGATAGGCTAAGAATCCATTGGTGCCCATACGGCATTTATCATGTAGAATGTTATACCACTATAACCTGGGCCAATGTAAGGCGTATGATGGAATTCTATGATACGCTTCAACATGATGATCTTATCAACCTATGGTGGGCATAGGGACATACTGACCTTCATCAGAAGGTCACGGAGGTTCGAAGAGGAGGATTATGAGAAGAAACAGTAGATATGTTTGCAGCAAAGGTTTGCAAAATTGGCCCATTAGAGCCTACTTGCTAGGCGACCGCCTCTCCTTTTACTACTACTACACGTATGTATGTATTGATAAAAATATAATTCACTACCACTTGTAGTAACCCAAAGTTGATATAAAATAAAAGAATATGATATGTTTTATTCTGGAATGGTATTTTTATGCAACTACAGTAGGTTGAAATTAGCAATTTGTGAGCTAAGCAACTATTATTGGTGCCGAAACTGCCACTCAAACTGAAATTATGTATGAACTCATATAAAAATCGAGTAAGTTCAAAAATTCTCGAATTGTTCAATACCCAAACACACCAGATATGAATCTGTCTGATTATTCATGTTATTCCATTGTAAATGTTAATAATTATATTTATATTTATATAAGATGCAATGTAATGTTTATAGCAAAGAATGAAATAAATAAATAAAAATAAAATCTGGTATCAAATCTTCTTATCAGATACCACTCAAGGTTAGATTATTTTTCGGGAATTTTTCAACCTCTAGTGATATTTCGAGTGGAGATTTCCTTGAAGTTGTCGAAATCAATCCTGCTGTCGTAGTTATAATTGCATTGCATCATTGGATTTCTATCTCAGCAAAAAATTCTAACTCTAATTATTACTTACTAGGAAGTGGTGCGTGTGGCCTTTTTACCGGCGTTCTTGGCACGTTGTCCCTCGGACTACTGCCCCAAGAAGCATTGCCCATCAGTTGTGAGTCATAAGGGCCTTCAGCAGCTAGCGGCACGCGATCTTCTGGTTGAACATGGTAGGGCAACCATTTCCTTTCATGCTCTGGGGTTTCGAACAAGTTAGGAAACTTCTTCCTCGCCTTCCTCTCCATGGAGTCTGAATGAAGACCCTGTAATGATCGAATATCAATAAAAATGTATTTGAAAAGGAAAATGGAAAGATGTTCATACAAGTGATTCAATCATAAATAGATCTGTAGACTCTGTAGAGTGTAGACGTATATTACGCTTCACCTTGGAGGATGAACCATCTGAATGTAGAATATAAGAAAGTATTAATGATGGATAAACATTTTTTTTCAATCAATATTCCGGAATTGATGCAGAACTCTATTCAAAGCCGTTACCAATATGACACAGTCGGCAAACGATAACCGATCAATATTGAATACGATAGAGCGGATGAGTCTGAAGATACCATTAGAAGTGAAGACAACGAATATTGATCAACAGTAATATCACGATATTCTGAATATCCGAGTTAATGTTGTCGCTTTCTCCAACAATGAGACAGAATTATAAGAAGATATTCAGAACAGATCGGTAATATGCCAGGCCATATAACCATAGCTATTCATTTCGACATCTTCAGCTGGAATTATTTAATTTCAAACCGATAGAGGAGGCAAACCCCTATATTTACTGAAATTTTTAATGAGAACAAATGAACGATAAGCATAAGTTGGAAGCCACAATGAAGCCTTTTTACTGGTCCCATCAGAAGTTTCACAGGGTGATCCCTGAAAGCGTGATAAACCACAAATTGACTTTTTCAAATGTTTTACATATGTTTTTGGAAATCTTTTTTTTTGTGATCATGAGAGTATATATATATGAAAAGCATATCTCCTATTCTCACTTCATCATCTCCACTTTTTCGAACCCAGAATCATAATTTTTTTGTGTTGGCCCCTACATATATGAATAAGGATATATTTAAACACTTGTATATCGCATCATTTTCGAATGATTTCACGAACTGATCAGAGTGATTACTAATCAATCAGAAATAAATATTTTTCTGGGGTCGAAAAGGTGAAGATAATGAAGTGAGAATAAGAGGTACCACACTGTATATACAAGGTGGCATTAAAATGAATAGATTGAATTTGAACCCTGAGAAGGCTCAAGGTACACTATCTAATGGCATCATGAGGAATAATATATTAGGGGTTGAAATAAGATTTGGGGCGAAACCCCTTGTTCCGTCCAAAATTCTACTCATCGACAGTAGTCGCTCATGGAAGGCATATCAATGAAAAAGAATCGAGTAGAACGAAGTGACGTTGCCACAGGTCCTTTAAATGGTGTTGCTGCAATAATTGGATGTGTCAGATCAGATGAATCATGTTGGACAAGTTTTGAATTGGATTCTATCACTGATATTCTAAAAGATTGGCTTCAAGAAAAAAGTCACCATTTGGCATCGAGAGTATCACGGTAGATTACTTGAAGATCACCGAAACAAAAATAAGAAGGAATACAAAAATCAACAACTATCGAAAACCAACTGCAAGCAAGTTATCCAAAATAATTTATCTCAGATCTGACACATTCATTTTCGATGGTGTGAATAGAACGTCAGATAGTCGACATGGAAATAATCAGGCTAAGCGAACATTTCATTTGAAAAACCATAATTGCATGCCACGCACACCAGGTGTCCTACTTCATCATAAATGCAACACTTGTATCCATATCGAATCTGGCAACAGCCAACTCGTCACATCAGCATTTTTGATGCGCAAAAGGCTAAAAATTTCATCCGAGATTCACGAGTCGCAAATAATTAATATCCAAGGTATCGACGTATAGAGTTTTATCTCTGATTGTTGAATATTTTGTGTCCAAGTGTTGAATTCATAATGAAATGAGTAACCTGATGCGCGAATCATGAAATCATGGTTGCGCAGTGAAGTAAACAGGATCTGGTAGCATTATACTGTGGCACAGTATTGAACACCTGCTATATCAAGTTTCAAACTATTCACAATGGAAACTTGAGCAAAACTTTCCCAAACGCTTGCAAAGGTATGAATATATCAACTTCAACTGCGTCGAAATCGAATCACTTACTTACTGTGAGTGTATCGAATAAAATAGGTAGGAAGGGAGGAATCTTGCGTTTTGCCGTAAAATGAAAACTTCAATTTCGATGAGCGTTATGTTGAGTATCTTCAATTGGATATTTCTGAATTACTCTAAGTATTCGCCCATCATGAATCTGGCAACGCTTTAACAATTATGATGTCAATGTCATAAAATTTTCATGTGATTGAGTAGGTCATTAGGATTTCAATATCCCTGAAGTGTCGTACTCAATTTTTGTTTAATTTTCAAGATGAAATATCGCGTTAATTTGGAGACATAGGAAGAATCGAATATTTTGGGATTTTTTGTTAGACGTCCGCAAATTGCTCAATTTGTGTATTTATTTTAATGACACCCTGTATATACTTTCATGATCACAGAAAAACAGATTGTAGAAGGATTATAAGAAACAGAGCGTTCTATTTGGAAAAATAAATTTGTGGTTTGTCACGCTTTTAGGGATCACCCTGTAGAACTTTTGATAGGGGCTGTGAAATGGCCTTATTGCGGCATTCTACTCCCGCATATCGTATGTTCATTGATGAAATATACCTCTGGTGTACGCACTTCAATCCTTTCCTGTTCTACAATTCCTTGATTTTCGCCTACTTCGATGAACATAACATGGCGTGGGTGAATGTTGCTAAATTTAGTCTGGTGCCGTACCAAAATTACAGGCATCAATGTGACAATTGTGACCGAATTGTGACCAATGAAGATAGGGAATACATTTTGCGATTTAGCCGCATCAAGGTTGGTAGAACTGATGTTGATCATAAGTTCTAAGAATCACGCCATCTAACATTCGATATGTGAACCCCACGTCATCGTCTGAAATTCAATTGTTTATATCAAGAACCAGTCTGACGAAACAAATGAAGAGTGAGCGCACCAGAGGTTCATTTCATCAATGTATGTTCCTTCTCTATAAAAAAGAACGTAGAAATATTGGGGTTAGCCTTCTGGATGCATAAACCTGTACTAAACTTTTTGTGCCCGATTTGGAAATGGTAATTTTCCAAAATTTTGATTAGTGGCATGGGAAATAGGTGAGGCTAGAAGAACTTTTTCTCCCAGCTTTTTTGTCAAAGGAATATACGGCAGTGTGCCAAGGAAATATGGAAATCTGAACATTCTCACTCATAAATGTTACACCCTGTTTAGTTTCGATAGCATTCATAATGTTTGAGATTGATCAATTCTGAAATTCTGCTGTGTAGTAAATCTTTACATTTTTCGAATGACGGTAGAGACCTTATAAATTTGGGAATAAGGACGATAGAGGCATCATTCGACGCATGATGCTATGCTCATTCACTTTGAATACTGTGATATTTTTCGCCTGGTGCGTCGATTGCAAGATATGACCAGAAAACCGAAAAAACTTCAAAAATTTCCAGGTTTTCTGCATTTTTTGACCTTAGCCGATCTTGCTACGAGGCAGCAAACTTTAGATTCGCCTCCAAACGCCTAGAAACATACGATTATTCTGTTGAGAATCCTTCCAACGGATTCAAGTTACGAGATGAGCACTATTGAACACCATTTGATCATAGTCCAAGAGCCGGCTGCAAATTTCGACCGTCATATGATATAATATATGTTTCAGAGGCATGTAAAACTATTGTAGTTTATCGAACGGCACCTGTGCCAATCACTATCCTGAGCAAAATGATCGAAAAATTTTACTTTCCTGTGCGGAAATTCGCATTCGATTTCGCGATTTGATAACAAGATGATAATTATGCCATCCCATACCAATTGGATGGTAGATTCTGAAAATCCAGTTGTGCCAAATCCACGGCACAGCAATTTATTTGCTGCTTTTATTACGGATATGGTTTTGTCATCCGAGACAGCAGAGAATATTCCATAAATATTCTGACAACGTTCAAATATACTTATTCTATAACATTCTGATAAAATGTTCTCAAAATGAACATAGAATATTCTCATACTGCAACGAATATTCTATGAACATTAAATTCGACATTATCTTAGAATATTATCTCTAAATATTCTGAGAATATTCTTTCTGAAATTTCTGAGAATATTGAGGATCGTATTGAAATATATGATAATGATGTTCCTATTCTTGTATCGATATTCATAATGTTCACCCTGACACAACCTATCATTATCTAGCATCAATGCTGATTAATATACTAATTCATCGTTGTTATCTTGATATTCATTTCATCCATCAATGAAGTCTGTTGCGAAGTGGTAAGGTTTCAGGTCCAAATTCAATCACAAGATAGTGGGTTCGCATCTCCACCGGAGCAATTTTTTTCAATTTTCTTCCTTCTCCTTCAATAAACTACGCATATTATCAGAATATTTGAAACAGTCCATTTCGAATGTTCATAGAACATCCCTGGAATATTTGTATCATATTTATTTATTTATTTATTTATTTATTGAAGTAATATACAGACCTTCTTTGAAGTGACCAGAACTCAAAAAAAATATATCTACTGAGGGTAAATTATTGAAACATCTTCACATATAATTAATACCAATTTGAAAATGATGCTGCTAATTAGGTAAATCAATATGGAAAGTAAGGCTAGTTCTAGAGACTGAGCGAGGTACATTGAAATTTAAGTTGATGAATCGATTTCATTGTGGATAAGTTTATGGATGAAGGAGAGAGCAGCAATTTCACGACGTTTTTTTAAAGAGACAATATTGAATTCATTCAAAAGTAGGTGATAATCATAGTGTCTCACAGGATACGAGCCGTGCACTTTGAAATAAATAAATTTTAAAAATGTACGTTGAATGTTCTCAAGTTTGTCAATATACTTATTATGATAGGGATTCCATATTTGGCTGGCGTATTCCATTTTCGTCCTAACCAAAGAGAAGTATACACATTTCATTGCTTCGACTGATTGAAATTCTTTGCAATTACGTATAACGAATCCGAGTAGGCGTGTTGATAACAATATTTTCTATGTGGGAAGAGAATGTCAACTTCGTGTCGAACGTTATTCCCAAATCCTTACATTCATGCACCCTCATAACAATGTTATCGTTCAGCATATATTGTGAGAAGATACTGAGAATATTCAAATATTCTCGAAGAATATTCTATTTACGTTCTACGAATGAAATTGTGCTATCTCGGAGGTGATAACGTGTTGAAACAAGAAGCAAATAAGAGGAGATGATGTCACCTTTGCAAACATCCAAACGTGTCGCGATTCAAACTGGTGTAAGTTAGTGACAGAGCGCCAATACTTTCGAAAATATTTTTTCTATCGTAAAGATAATATCCGATAGACATGTGGATCAAAATACTTGTAGTGTGAGCACCACATGAGTATCACACTGGTCCATTGAATATTTTCTTTCGGCGAGGGCAGAACATTCACGAAAATATTGACACTCTGCCACAAACTTAGATCAGTTTGAATCGCGGCACCTTTGGATATTCGCGAAACGGACATGTTTGCCTTTCATTCGCTCTTCGTTTCGACATTACATGACGAAAGTATGTCTGGAATAGTAGATGCAAATGAATCGCTGTGCCGTGGATTTTGCTCAGACTGAAGAGTGGCACAAATAGGTTTCCGAGATCTACCTCTCAATTGGTATCGAATAGCGAAATCGAGTGGAAATTTCCGCACAGGAAAGTGTGTTTCGTCAATCATTTTGCCCGAGATAGTGATTGGCACAAATGTTATTCGATGAACTACAATGATTTTACTCTCATTTGGGACATATATTATTTTTTCTGCAACCGACACAAAAGTCATCCATTTTGATACTAAAATTAGCTTTTGAATTGACGTTTCTATGACTGACACAAAAATAGGTATGTTGCTAGGCAACATATTTAGTTCCTAGGAGCTAAAGTTGAACTTTAGTTCCTAGGAGCTAAAGTTGAACTTTAGCTCCTGAGAACTAAAAACGATGTATTGGACGTCATCAAGAATAAACAACATTGTGACGGTTGGTTATTTGGGTTGAGACGCATACCTGATTTGTTTCCGATTTCGGCAGATTTGGCATTTCATACCGATGCTGGAGATATAAATGCACCTTATTATAGTTAGGTATTGGAATTATGAACATCTCAGTTAAGTATTTTTGTTTTGATCAGGAAAGCCTTCAAAATTCAAATACTTGCTTGATCTGTATTATTTCAGTCGTTATTCTCGGGATGGATAACTTGTTTTTGAATAATCACGGCAAGCAATAGTTTTTTCGTCTCAAACAACGATATTGTTAGCTTCATTTGATAATCAAATCAAACACAGTGTAGTATGGAGAGGAATAAATAATTACTATTATTATTGTTGATATGCTCACTAACCTAACATTTTCCACTTCTTCTTCCTATAGCTGGCACTGGCGCGGTATTTGCCATTAGAGCACCTGATCCATACACAAATATGTCACTCTGTGGTTGTATTTATATTGAAACTACAACATCCTTGAATATTGAATAAACCTGTTATTGATGCAGGTAGAATATTCTCACCACACGGATTATTTGTCAATATTTGTTGTATTGCATATACATATTATGGCACGGCATTGATGTTTACTTCACATATTCATTTGAGTTAAGTTCTTCGGTTGCAGAAAAAATAGCATGTTTCGTTCGAATCAAGAGGGACTTTTTTCGACTCGCAAATTTTGCATTCGCCCGGCTTCGCTAAAGGCTCCGCCTCGCAAATGCAAAATTCGCTGTTGTCAAACAAAGTGTCACTTTTGATCCTAATAAAACAATATACTATTATTATCAGATGACGGTAAGGATCTGCAGCCGGCTCTCCTACTATCAGGCCAAACCTTGGTCCTATGACATTTCCCAATCGGAAAGTAATTTTCGATCGACAGGCGTTAGAACTTGAGGGTTGGCAATTTTTCAGCAAAGTTTGTAAATATTGCCTAGTTTCGACGAGCGATTACGGGTGAACGGCTGAACCAATTTCAATGTTTCAAACGCCAATTGACGCAAAATTTGATGTCATTTAGAATAAAAACGAGATACATTTTTTGTAGGATGCAAAATTTTTGTGTTATAGGCACAAAACATAAGAAAATGCAAGAATTTGAGTTTTCGATTCTCAAATCTGAAGCACAGTCTAGAAACCGCCCGAAACTCATATACCCGTTATTCAGGACCCCCAAGAAAGACTAACACGATTTTCAGCTCTCGAGCAATTTTGAGTGATTAGACCTCTACTTTGCACTTAGTATCCTGGGCAACACATAATCTTCCGCATTACAAAAAAGCAAGGTCGCATTTGCAAAAATCGCATCTGAAGTCGCAAGAGGTTCAGAAAGCAGCAGCGGTGTTTCCAGACACTTTCTCCACATCCGCCCAAGTACAAAAGGCAGGTGAATCCTGCATTTTGAGGGGGTATGGGGCTCCAACAAAAGAAGTTTTCCTCAATGTCTACATGATCTCAGAGTGACTGCATTTGACCACAATGACGACAACTGGCTGGCATCCGCCATGTTTAGGATAATGTCAAATGCCCTGTCTTTGTCGAATTATTTGAATATGTTTTTTGTTTTAGATTTTAGATATTTCGAAAAGCATTTTGTTGTTATTTTCGATACAAAAATGATATATCACCTGATTCGAACAATATGATGAAAATAAATTGGGTTAGTTTATATAGACGACTAAGTTTGAGACGAAGACTCATGAAAGAAACAAGGAAGACTCGGAAGCTAGTACCCAAAGTCAGATGTAGGTACATCGATTCTGGCTGCTCAACTCAAAGGAATCAAAAGTTTTTTATCAGTAGGTAAGTCTGAGTTATTGAAAACAGTCTGATTAGATCTCTGGGAGAATCAAACATATGCATCAATCTTCAAAAAAGGCTTATTCCAATAAGTACTTAGTTATTTAGGTTCCCTAGTGCAAACAATATTTTTTTCTCCAAGCGGCAGGGATAGTGGCTTCTTCCTGCCGCTCAACAGGCAGAAAAGCTGTACTTTTACTGCCTAGGCAGGAAAAGTTTGTTGCTATGCAACGTTCCAAGATATCACGAAATTTGTAATCAAAATTGACAATGACATTCGGTGAACACACAATGATTGAGTTTTCAATGGAAAAATAACACAAAATCGGATTTATATCATTTGGAAAAAAATTTCTGTTCCACACGGCAGCAAATGTAGATTGACTGCCTTGGCTGAACTATCAGCCGCGGCAGTCAATCTACTACTTCTTTGCCTAGTAAACCAAAAAATATTTGTCGTTCTAGGCAGAAAAGTAAATCGACTGCCGCGGCTGATAGTTCATAACCGAGCGTAGCGAGGCTAGGAATTCAGCCAAGGCAGTCAATCTATATTTGCTGCCGTGTGAAACATAGAATTTTTTTTTCCAAATGATATAGAACCTATTTTGTGTAATTTTTTTACTGAAAACTCTATCATTTTGTGTTCACCCAATGTCAGTATCAATTTTGATTACTAATTCCATTAGAATTTCTTGGAGCGTTGCATAGCAACAAACTTTCTCTGCCTAGGCAGTAAAAGTGCACCTTTTCTGCCTGTTGAGCAGCAGGGAAATACCACTGACCCTGCCGCTTGGAGAAGAATAAATATTTCACGACTATGGCACAAAATTGCTCTTGTTTTATTGTGATCGATAAATGGGCTACTTTGTTTGTGATCAATGTTTTGTCCGCATCTGATACTACAATTTCCCCATTGTGTTATTATTTCAAAACAATCCTATCGCCATGTAATGTCAAATTTGGAATTTGGATGGAAAATTATAGTACATGACTCGCACGGAATGCTAATTTTCCACTCGAATGATCGCAACATTCGTTCATGCTGCAAATTTCATTCTCCTGGAAAATCACTCTATCATTTCGTGCTCGTTGAACAATATACCATTTTTAACACAGCGATATTATGTTCTTCAGAAATATTTGATCGAATGAAAAAAGATACTCAATGAGAAGAAACAACGAAACCACAGAAAAACACTACTATTTTCGACACAAAGTTCAGAATATTCGAAGCCGCGCATTATGTCTAAACATGGCGGATTTCTGATCGACAGAATAGGTGAAATATCAATCATATATCATTATATCATGATTATTATCTTCGGATCTACCAATTTGATTTTCTGCAGAAATATTTGATGCAATGAAAAATTATACTGCATGTGCGAAAACAGCGAAACCACGGAAAACACTATTATTTTCAACACAGAGCTCTAATGAATGATTATGATTGCCTCGGATATTGCCTGAACATGGCGTATTTTTAATTATTTCTATCGACATGGAGGATGACATATCAATCATATCATCATTATTATGATCATCAGAAATATTCTTGAATTCACCAATATTATGTTCTGCAAAAAAAAATTCGATCGAATGGAAAATAATCCTGCATGAGAAAACAGCACAACCACAAAAAAACCACTACTATTTCCAACACAAAGTTCAAATCATTCACATTCCATATCATATATGTCGTCACAGTGATTAAATGCAGTCACTGTACTACATGTGGAAGTCATTCTTGAAATCGGTGATTAACATATCAAGCCCGATATCTCTTGTCTTCCTCCCACCGAGGGAGTAGTTAGACAATATATCCTCCAAAAATTCTTCCAAGTTCAGCTGTGGCTGAAAAATGACCCGCCTTCTAAGATGTATTAGTGGAATATTGAGAAGAACTGCCTGATGTTACTAGTGCACAGTGAGTTAGCAGCTGTACCGAACGATAACCTGAAAATGATCTCTGGCATGCCAAACTTGCCAGGTGTACTGCCTGAATGGGGTTCCTCAAGTTGAATTCGAAAATGAAGAAGAACAGGAAGATCCTTTGACCGTTTGACCTTCAAGGGTCCGATGGAGAAGATGATAGAGAAAAATAAGATAAAAACAAAGACGAGGATCAAGTTCTTTTCTTCCCTAAGTAAGCAATTAATTGACTGAAGGGTACCTACAGTTGATTTGTTTTATATTGATTTACTTTTCTATGTCAATAAACTCTTTCAAAATGTCTTATAGAGACTCATGCACAAAAATTGTAATAGAAACATATTCTTTCCAATGAAATGAACTAGATCTTATTTCACAGGAAGGAAGGAATGCTCGAAGTCATCTCCACAAATTTTAATGATATTGTTACTTAATCATGAGGGACATGTTTCGGCTGAAGATGGTTTTGTATAAGACTGAAACTTGTCCCTCATGATCAAGTAACAATATCATAAAAATTTGTGAAGATGACTTCGAGCATTCCTTCCTTCCTGTGAAATATTTCACTCTACTTTGAGCAATATGGACTTCTACCTGAGATCAGATCTTATTTATTAGATTGTCAGAATTTGGTATGCGAGCCTACAAGTAAGTATATATTCTACTGTAAGTATAGGTTTATGTGCTATTCAGATGTCCAGTACATATAATGGTGGATATTTTGACCCATACGTTGATCGGGAATGGTGAGAAATTGATAAATTCTTCAGTCGACAAGTGTTTCAAGGCTTCAGATTTTACGCTGAATACTGAAACTGCTTCAACATTTGAAGGAAAATAGATATAATAGTGAAGTAATATACCGGGTAACCCGGAAACAGTTTACCCCCTTGTATCTTTGTTGCTATTTTGAATGGATGTTTCGAATTTGATACATCGATTAGATTTCATGGATGTATGATTTCCTCTTTTTATCGTACTTTCAATCCACAATCTCCCTATATAGTTGCAATTTGATAAAAACAAAATACTTTCTGTATTTTCCTTGTAGCTTGTAGGAAAATTATCGAAATGAACATTTACTTGCGTCAGATCTTGCACTTCCAATAAAAATATTGAAACAATAGGGAAAATTCAATATCACAGCCAACTAATATAAAGATAGAATGTTCAATACAAATGTAAGTAGGAGTTTATTTTATTCAAGACTGAATAGAAAACAGAAATTTAAAGTTTTTTCTGTTCTGTATTTCAATATTGGAGTCTCTAACCAACTCGAATAAAACCTACGAATGGTTTTCGAAAAATGAGTTCGTTGATGTTCAAATATAAAGAAGACAAACATTAAAAAAATTGTTAGTGTGCATTAAAACGATTGTGTGGGAATTATGAAATCGAATTATTGTTACTCACAAGATATTGTTTCATTATGGATAGCACACTTTCATGAAAATATGAAATATGTTATGAGGATAATATAAAAATTTTTCTTTTCGCAATCATCAAGAAGGTCGGAAAGAATTCACCCTGTATTCGCAACGAAAAAAAACAGCTCTTCCGGTTGAACCGGAAGTATCATATTTGGTCTGATACAACGAAATCATACATTCAATGTATAGTTTATGCAAAGTCAGTTGAACAGATCATCAAACGAATGTCGGGCCGCGCTGCCACACTCTTTGAACTTTCGAAGGGACCGACGGCTTGCGGTGATGTGTTTTTCCAACTGAATTTGTATGAACTAAACCAAATTTGAAACATTAATTCGAAATAGCAACAAACCTTATGACCAGCATTTGGTTTTTTGGTGCACCGTTGAAGAGTTTTCCGGTCAAAAAAAAAACAGAAACGTGAAAAAAATTCGTTTTCAAGAAACAGACTCTCGAGAGTGGATATCTCGAAAACTATACGATATATCGGAGAATATTACTCAATTGAACTTGTAGTACATACATACATGTCGATACGACGCATAGTTTTCGAGATATAAGCGAAAAAATGAAAAATGATACTTTCAAACCCTATCCCCTCTCATTAGGCTTGGAGGCTACGGGCTGGAACTTTTTATATGTTCACCTTCTATCTAGTCCGAAGAAAGTCACGAAGTCAAAAATTGTGTTCCAAGCATTCCCCTCTATACCTTTTCGTTACCTGGCCTAATAGCCCTCCTGTTGGTCAAACTATAAACTTCTTGTCTCAGAGCATTGACAGGATGTTGCTTAGTCGCGATAGAGAAAAACACGTCGCCCACCTGACGGCAATTACTGGAACACTTCTGACCAGTTTGTTTCGATTGAGGAGACCAATAAGCACAAACAAACGAATGTGAACCAATGAGAGAAACTGAAAATACCACTAGCAGCTATCAAAATTTCCTATTAGTAGCGTACGCGTATCGCGAATGATGTTAAAATATAAGGTGAACGTTATGTTTCAACAATCCCTCAGTGGAATCATTGTAATAATCAATCTCATGGTGATGATAAATAGCTAATTATGTGAAATCAAATGATAATTTTGAAGCTTTCATTTAATTATACACTTTCATTGAGAAGGCATATTCTCAGGCAAATTATGAAAATGAAGGAATTGATATACAAGGTGAAACTGGAATCGAGTGTTTTTTAACAGGATATATATCTCACCAAATATTGCTCTTATAAAATATTCCAGATATCGGAAGAACAGGTATTCAATAGTTTGAAGAAGACTCCAAGTATGCAATTTCTCATCGACATTTTCTCAAGGAATAGCAAGGGAGCCCTTATTTGTCTAGCTTCAGATACCCTACAGTTGCATTATTTCATCAGAAATACTGATCAAAACCTCTTTCTACATCTTCAACCTTTTATCATTCTGAAGTGAACCAAAAATAATCAGGAGGAAAATGAAGCATTGGGCCTTACGACTTATTTTGGCGAGATATATATCCTGTTGAATGAAGAAACCTCAATTCCAGATTCACCCTGTACATATATATACAGTATGTGTCTCACTTCTAATAGAAACACCCCTGTATCTCACGTATTCGTTGAGTAAGGATCCTGAAATTTGCTGGAGCGAGGGATATTCCAAAAATGCACTCTTAAATCAAGAAGGGTCATTTTTATTAATATACACTGCTCGCCAACAGCAATGGAACCACCCTAATGTCCTGAAAATGATATTAGAAGGCAAATTAGGTTGAAAATCACTTTGGTTTCGGAATCAGGACGTCAAATTCACTGACTATTTATATTTTTTCCGTGGAATTTCCAGTTCTGAAAATTTCTTTTTGTGTCCTTTGCCATGGAAACACCCGTGTATCTTAGATATTCTTTGGGAAGGATCTTGAAATTTGCTAAAGCAAGAGATATACCAGAAATGCACTATAACACCATGAAACCACCACAATTTCCGGAAAATGATATAAGGAGACAAAATAGGCTTAAAATCACTCCACATTCGAAATCGAGACGCGCAATTCACTGACTATTCATATTTTTCTTGGGAAAAATTTCAGTTCTGGAAATTCCATTTTTGCCACTTTTCATGCAAGCACCCTAGTCTCTCACGTAATAATTGATGTAGGAGTCTGAAATTTGTAGGAGCAGCCACAGAAAGTCAGTTCTCATCAGGGATAACGAAATAACAATCAACAGTAGTGCAGTCGAATAGATTATCAGGAGTGATAAAATGGATCAGAAATCATATCGGGTGTCATTGGAAGGAATCATGAATGAATGAATTCATTAATAGTGTGATGAAAATCGTTATTGATAATAATGCCTCAAAATATACAGGGCATGTCACGACGAGCTTACACTATCCTTATATCCAGAATCAGTCGGTAAAAATCAATGAAAATGTGCGTGCTCACATTTCAGAATACGCTCTATTCATTTAAAATATTTTCGATAATGCAGTGATGCTGCTTCTACTAGAAAGTAGTAGCAACATTGATATTTCAAATGAAACTCCCTATATTTTATCGCATTTTTAGATTTTTCCTGAACAGCTGATTCCATCGATGTATCACACTTGGGTTCAATCGAAAATGATAACAGAGATATAGGGTGATCAAAATCGAGATTTTTCAACTTTAGGATATTTTTGTGTCGAAACTATCCATTATCGATCAGAACGGCTTACATGTCCCTATCTCAACTTTTGATTCACTATCTACTGGAATTCAATCGGAACAGATACATGGTGATCAGAATTCTGAATCTTGAACCACCCTGAATATGTTTCGATTGAATATCAGTAAATAGTGAATCGAAAGTTGAGATGGGGACATGTGAGCCGTTTTGATCGATAATGAATAGTTTGGACACAAAAAAATCCTAAAGTTGAAAAATCTCAATTTTGAACACCCTATATTTCTGTAATCATTTTCGATTGAATCGAAGTGTGATATATCGATGGAAACAGCTGTTCAGGGAGAATCTAAAAATGCGATAAAATATAGGGTGTTTCATTTGAAATATCAATGTTGCTACTACTTTCTAGTAGAAGCGGCAACACTGCATTATCAAAAATATTTTAAATGAAGAGAGCGTGATCTGAAATATAAGCACGCACATTTCTATTGATTTTTACCGACTGATTCTGGATATAAAGATAGTGTAAGCTTGTCGTGACATGCCCTGTAGGAAGTTAGTGAATTGGAAGTCCTGTTCTTGAATCCGAAGTGATTTTCAACCTATCTTGTCCCTTGATATTATTTCATGGACATGTGTGTAGTTCCGCGGCTGTTGACGAGCAGTGCATATCACTGAATGATATCCCTACTTGATCCTAACCCAAAAATTACGTAAGATACGTAAGATATGGTGTTTCAATGAAAAGTGAGAAAAAAATGAATTTCTCAGAACTAGAAAATTCTCAGGAAAAATTGGAAAAGTTATTGAATAGAGGGTCCTGATTCCGAATCCGAAGTGATTTTAAACCTATTTTGACTCCTAATATCATTTTCCGGAAATTGGGGTGGTTCCATGACTGTTGGCGAGCAGTGTAAATCACTGAAGATAACCCCACTTGGTCATAGATAGCATTTTTGGTATATCTCTTGCTCCAGCAAATTTCAGGATTCTTACCCAATGATTACGTAAGATACAGAGGTGTATCCATTAGAAGTGAGACACACTGTATATTTGAAAATTCATTGACAATTTGCATTCTCTATGTAATGAAACTAATAATTCTTCCTCGGTTTATTCAGCAGGAAACAACTACTTTCCTGCCGTTTGCCACGTCCAACAGCGAATTATATTTGAATAATAGTATTTCCATATCACTAATGTGAATGATTCTTTGAAAGTTTCAAGCACATCGATATCATAGTTTATACAAGTATACTTCTCCTATACATTTCAATTTCCATTCAGAAACTGAAATCATTGGTGAGATATAATCTTACATCATTATACATGATATTATTATTAGTATTTATACAATTTGAAGGAGAATGTGAATTCTCAATTTCCGAGGATTTTCATCTTCACGTTTTCCTTTCAGATGTTCAACAGATAAAATTCTCCTATTTTGTAGTGTTGCAGATGTGCACCTTGTAGTGGTCTTCTTTGTGGTTTTCACCATAAGCCATAGATTTGTGGTTTGTTGGGTTGCCCTCTGCTATTGCGAAAATGAACCCTCCCCTTTTTATCATATTCATCAAAATGAGGATGTAACCAGAGTTTTTCCATTCCCTCGTAAGCATTCCATTTTTCATAATTCAATTCTTGCACATATTCACATTCATTCTAGGACACAGTTTATGTACAAACTTATGATCATGCTGAGGATAGACGAATATATGTCAGAAACATGTACCAATTGATTTGATCGTTTGATCATATTGAAATGTCGTGGAGATGATTTCGAGTATTATTTAGTAGTTACTCCTTTGCTCCACTTTGAGAAACCATGGACTTCTATCAAAGATTATTTGTCTGAAAATATTCCTTTTCAATACTACCATACCCAATCTAGGGATTCAAATTTGAAGAATGAAAACTTGAAGTTTTTCTTTACCTCTAATCACAGATTCGTGATTGGGTTTTATCAAATCGGAATTTCTTTCCACGTCCTGTATGATCGATATGAATTCGTCATACATCCAAAAACAAAAATATACTTCTTAAATTCGATTTTTTTCCTAATTATTCGATGATAATGTATACAGGGTGTTTTTGAATAGGTATGACATACGTCAATAGGTGATTCCTTTCGATAATTTAGGAAATAGGGTTCATGTCAACATGTGTCCTAGCTTTCTTCGATTTTGATAAACAGGATGTTGAAGTGTTGTTTTCATTTATGTTTCCCCTGTATAAGCATTTATGTTGTCAAACTTCAGTATGGTTGAAAACTGATAAAGTCCTGAAATTTCGAATTGATTCTCATTAGGGTTATTGAGTAATCTCAATGGATGATTTGAAAACATATTCATCAAACTTTGGAGTCAACTCGAATTCATATCGTTTCTTCAAAACCTGATATTCATGAAAATCACTCAGGAAATATGGGAGTTGTTACTTCAATATCTCGATCTGATAGAGAATATGGAACCCAAAAAAACAGTTTAGTAAAATGATACTATCCCTGAATATCTATGAATTTACCTACTGTGATGCCACTGGAAATATTATTCCGATTATAATCACACCAAGAGAAGCTGCATGTTACTAATGACAAAATCACGAAGTTTAATTGAAATTTATGAGAATACATTTGAGTAATAAATAAAAAGGCGATCTTTCATGGGAATATTATCACCCTATTTGTCGAAATCGAAGCAAGTTAGGAGACATGGTAATGTGAGCTATTTTACTTAAAATATCAGGAGGAATAAACCCCTGAATTTTCTCCGCATTTATTGAAAAACACCCTTTATAAATATAGGAAATGATTCTTGGTAGGTACGGGAATGATTAGGTTATGGTCAATATATTATACTTTTTCTCTTCTTCAATTTTTGTTTTTTCTCTCCCTCAATCGATGAGAGTATACAGGGTGTTATTCAGGTATGTGGCAAAACTTCGAAGAGCGATTATTCGGGTGATAGTTCGACAAGAAGTTTATATGAACATAGGCCCTGAGATAGTTTGTATTCAAGATACAGGATATTGAAGTTCCGGTTAGTGACTTAAAGACTCAGAATTTCAGAATGATACCCATGGAGGTTATTGAGTAATTCGAATAATAGGTGTTTTGAGGGCCATACATACATATACATACAAATTTGGAATCAAGTAAATGTTTCATTATTCTTGCAGAAACTAAGTGATATTAAAGAAATCAATAGAGAATGAAAGAGTTGTTTTTTCAATTGTTCAATCTGATGAAAATATCGAACTTGTAAATAACTATAATGTAGGTACCCTTTTGTCATGGATATTGAAGAAGTAACTTACTGCGACACCACTGGAATCATTATTTCGAATCTGATAACACCAGAAGAAGCTGCTAAATACCGTTAACAAAATCACCAAGTTCCATTGAGATTGGAAAAGAGAATTTTGAGTAGTTGATTATTAAATAAACGATTTCTCATTGAAATTTTGACGCCTTATAACTTGAAAGCGAAGTATTTCTAGACATATGTCCACATAAACTTTTCATCCCAGCATCACCCAAGTAATCACTTCTTGAAGTTTGGCCGCATACTCAAATAACACTTTGTATAATTGGAGGGGAAAATTTTGCATAAATGGTTGAATCTGGTCAGGAAAATATTGTGTGAAGGTGAAAATGTTCAGGATATTTTCGACAGGACATTATCGACTGGACATCTAGTCGTGGACATGGTTTTGTCACTATTACTGTCGAATTTTCATACTTTGTATAAACAGGAGACATTAAAAAATTGTGGCCTCCCTATTTTATTTACCATCCTGTGGTGATTCTATCATAATTTTTTACCAATATAATGAAACTTCTGGAAACTAAGAAAAATGAACTTTCAGGAACCGCGAGAGAAGAATTGAAATCGGTTGAATTATTTGGAAAGGACCCCGCACTTTCCTTATGGAAAATGGCTTTCGGTTAAATTCCCTGAATTTTTTGTATGATGTAGGTTTTTACTTCCTGGGCAAAAGTGTTTATGGGCACAAAGAAATCAGCTGACTAGTTTTCGAGATACAGGCTGTCAAAGATGAAAAGTGAAGCTTTCTGCTCAGAATTTTCAACAACTCCGAGAATTGACGAAACGCCCATTTATTCATGAAATAACATGCCTGAATGATAGTACAATGTCATCTGGATCTCGTATCCATTATAATTTCACGTTTTGGGCTCTACAACAGCGTGAACAAAGATAAATCCAATTCGATTAATTTCAAACCAACCAAGGTAAGTTCTTCCATGAGAATTAAAGATCCAATTGGGCCTGGACGAACTTCCTCAATCTTGATCGTGGTTTACTGACATTTTTTTCATGTTCAGGGTGGTTAGAAAATAGAAGTACGTCAATCCCTAGTTTTTTGTACCGGAAAAGGGGAAGCATGTCAAAAATATAAGAAATTCTTCACTGTTGAGAACGTCGCATACTCATTTCATATATATAGGGTGAGTAAACAGTGCAAGTTTTTTAGAAAAATGCGGTTTTATTCAATGAATACCCTGTATTCCGGAAATGAATCGGTTGATTTCCTGGAATTTTCGATAAAATGTACGATTTGAGGAGTCCAAGATAATGTCATCAATATTAGCGTATGTCTCCGGACACGTATTTTGGCTAGATACTTTTGAATGTACGGATTTTATTGATACACGATATTTTCAATTGGAGTCCGAGATGGGCTATTTTCCAACAATTCATGCCGAAAAATATTCGGGCTAGATTAGTGCAGTACCTATTCCAAGGGTGCAATACCTTATATACAGGGTGAATGAAATGTTTTTCATTCGAAAGCCCTGTTTCCGAAGGAACTAGAGAAAATTGAAATGTATATCAGAAGCAATAACCCTCTCAAGGTTGGAAGTAATTCTACAGTATCTGAAAGCTATTTCAATTCAGATGGAGAAATATTTTATATGATTTTTGTGAAATGTGCGGTATCTACAAAATTGGGATTTTTAGTACTCAATGGACAAATGAATGGTGAAGGTATTATACCTTCCAAAATTCTACAAGTCCGCGAAGAAAAATATGTACGTTTTGTGGCCATTCCTTCTTTGAATCAAGTTTGCAATCTATTCGAATAATTTTCTACAAAAAATATGAATAAATATAAATGAAGAGACTTTATCAATATAAAATTTTATTGATTTGCACTTAGAAGAAAAAAAAATGATTTATTTTGGGGTGTGAACTTATCCTATAACAGATTCAAGGATCCCGCGATCATAGGATATGAATCAACTCGTTTCCACACCACCCAAGAGGTAGAGTTACCAGCGCGTTTAATTAGTGGTTTCCCCTGGTGTCGCGTCAATTGGACGTGGAAAATTGGGCGCACGAATATTGGTCGCAGTCAATTGGACGCGGCGACAATTGGACGCGGCGACAATTGGACGCGGCGACAATTAGACGCGGCGTCAATTCGACGCGGCGACAATTGGACGCATGCGTGAATAAAAATAATTTTATAATTTCAATGAAATTCATTGTATAAAATATAAAATACTGATGGGCTTATATCCATAATTATAACAAATACCTATGGCCTCGTTTGACAATTATTTTCCTATCTCATATCGTAATATGAATTTACGATACGAATATAGTACAATATTTTAGGTTAGTTAGGTTAGGTTAGGTATTTGTTATATTATAGATATGAGCCCTGCATATTCCATGCAATAAATTTCATTGGTATTATAAAATTATTTTTATTTTCGCATGCGCTCAATTGTCGCCGCGTCCAATTTTCGTCGCGTCCAATTGTCGCCGCGTCCAATTGTCGCCGCGTCCAATTGTCGCCGCGTCCAATTGTCGCCGCGTCCAATTGTCGCCGCGTCCAATTATCCGCGTCCAATTTTCGTGCGTCCAATTGACCACGTCCAATTGTCGGTAATCCGTTTCCCCTGTAGGCTTATTCCACTATGTAAGGGGAAAATATGCCAAACACGTTCCTTTAATATTCCGAATGTATTCTATGATGAATAAGTGTTATTGAGAGGAATATAATTGAATTGACTATTTTCCTACAGTCCATTTTCTCGGTATTGTGAAAAAAGTTGAGTTTTTGCAGTCTGTTTCCAATTTGAAATGGGAGTATGTCATCGTTTTCTCTCATTATTTAGCCTAACGTTAGAAAATTATTATAATGAAAGGTTTTATTGTTCTATGAAATGAATACCAATATCTGGAGCTCTTCTGTGAGCAGCATCAGCAATAACTCCAAATAGCGGCTTCAAGATGGCAGACAGGTTTTATGATTTATGAATTGATTTTATTAAAAATTGGAATAGATGCGTTTTTGAGGCCGGAGAACATGTTTTTCGTGACCAAATAGCCAACGAATTTTGTTATATATATGATTCAATTGAATTCAAAATTGATATGTAGGATTTTGTGGGGTCAGACACTTCGAAATTTGTGTCAAAATTTAATAAATCGAGCTGGTTGATATCATTGATGATAAAAAGAAATGAATAAATGAAAACTTTCTAAAGTCAAGATTTTCTTACATTGCACTGAAATGGAAAAAAAACTCTTGAGTGGTGTCACGCCGTTTCGAGATTCAAAAGCTTGCTCTGAAATGTTTTCAGTTCGAATACGAATATGAATTCTTGAGCGACAAGTTTTTGAATATGCCAATCACAGAATAACGTGCACCCCTGAAGAAATATAATGTTTGCCTTCTCAGTGCAATTCGATGAAAGCTCGTCTCCAGATAGTTAATTATATTTATTCATATTTTTTGAGTGAAATATATTCGAATACATTGCAAAATTAGTTCATCGAATGAACGCCCAGAAAAAGAAAATATTAACTATCGCGGACTTTCTAGTAGAAATTTTGAAAGTATAATACCTTCCCCCTTCATTTGTTGATTGTATGCTGAATATCCCATTCCTAGGTTTTCGTCAGGTTGATTGGGAAATATCTCTATTTTGTATAAACTATACACATTCCACAGAAATCATATGACATATTTCTCCATCTGGATTGAAATAGCTTTCAATACTGTAGAATCAGTTCCAACATTGGTTGGTTTTTGCTTCCGATACATTTCAATTTTCTCTAGTTTCTTGGGAAACAAAGCTCTCAAATGGAAAACATTTCATTCACCCTGTATATAAGCTATTGCAATTTTGAAATAGGTACCGCACTAGCCCAAATATTTCTCAGGATGAATTGTTGGAAAATAGCCCATTTCGAACTACAATGGAGTATATCGTACATTCAAAAGTATATAGCCGAAATACGTGTCAGGAGACCTACGCTAATATTGATGACAATATCTTGGACTACTCAAATCGTACATTATATCAAAAATTCAAGAAAATTAACCGATTCTTTTTCGAAATGCAGTGTATTCATTGAAAAAAAAAAACGCATTTTTTCAAGACACTTGGACTGTACCTTTCTACTCACCCTATATATATATATATAAAATGAGTGTGCAACGATCACAACTTTATAGAACGTTTGATATATACAGGGTGTTTCAGTTTTTTGTAGCAGGACTTCAACAGCTTGTAGAAGACATTTTTTCAAGATGAAAATATCTAACAAACATATATGCGTGGGAGCTTCGTTTCCGATTTACAGGGTGTCAAAGTTTCAGATTTTTTTTAAGTTTTTTGAATTTTCAGGGTGATAGACTTTCAGGGGTCGTACCCAATTTAACCCCGTAGAACTTCTTTGCGTGCCGCCTCTGCTCTCAATGGGACATAGATTCAGATTGTCTCTGAAATTTGGGAACTTTTCACCCACATGTATGTTTTTCGAAAACTGTATGGATTTCGAGATAAATAAAAGTGGAATCCCAACCACTTCTAAGGGTACTGATGAAATTAGAACTGCCGTTCACAAGATTAAATTATTAAAACTCACAACACCTCAACCGTCAGAAGCGACAGTCTAGCATGTATAGCGCCTAGACCGTGTGTCATACAGTCCCTGATATCGAAAGTTTAACCAGTTTCAAATATACAGGGTGTCCTAGAATTTTCTACAATACAATTTCAGATTTTGCAATCCAGTTAGAGAAGTTTTAAAATAAAAACATTTTCTCTTTCGTTTTCCTAGTTAGTATAATGGTGTTCAAAAAATTATTTTATCTCGAGATCCATACAGTTTTCGAAAAATTTACATAGGGGCAAAAAGTTTCCAAATTGAAATGAAAATCTGAATCTACGTCTCATTGAAAGCAGAGACGGCACGCAAAAAAGTTCTACAGGGTTAAATTGGGTACCACGCCTGAAAGTCTATCACCCTGTAGGTATTCAAAAACGCCTAATAGCCTCAAATATTAAGTTTTTGAAGTGTATCAGGTGTACCGAATTCCAATCAATTATTCCGAAAATTGTAGGAGAAAATTCTAAAAACAAAACAAAATCTGAAACTTTGACACCCTGTAAATCGGAAACGAAGCTTCCACGCATATATGTTTGTATGAGATTTTCATCTTAGAAAAATGTCTTCTGCTTCAAGCTGTTGAAGTCCTGCTACAAAAAACTGAAACACCCTGTATATATATGACATGCTCTCCCCTTTCCAATACAAAAAACTAGGGATAAACTCACCCTATTTTCGAACCACCCTGTATATACAGAAAAAATGTCAGTAAACTTCGATCGAGATTGGGAAAGTTCGTCCAAGCTCAATTGAATCGGTAATTCTCATAATAGAACTTACCCTGGTTGGTTTAAAATTAGTCGAATTGGATTTTTCTCTGTTCACCCTGTTGTAGAGCCCTAAACGTAAAATTATAATGGATATGAGATCCAGATGACATTGTGAAATCATCCAGGAATATTATCCCATGAATAAATGGGCGTTTTGTCAATTCTTGGAGTTGTTAAAAATTCTGAGCAGGAAGCTTCACTTTTCATCTTTGACACCCTGTATCTCGAAAACTAGTCAGCCGATTGCTTTGTGCCCATGGACACTTTTGCTTAGGAAATCAAAATCTACATCATACCAAAAATTCAGGGAATTTAACCAAAAGCCATTTTCCATAAGGAAAGTGCGGGGTCCTGTGGAAATTAGATCGAATTTTGCATCGTTGCGTTTCGATTGTTGAGCAGGATATTTGCGAAGTCATTAGGTATATTGATGTCCACTCACATATTTGTACTGGGACGATTCCAAAAGGCTATTTCTTATCGAAAAGGAACTGCTATCAGCATCCCTAGACTTAGCTATCACCACACTGGAACCTTGAAGATCTTGAGGAATTTCAATGACTGTTGTTTCACCTGGATTTATGGTTCCTTTCGGTATTACGATTTTTTGTGCCATCTTCTACACTATAATTTTGATTTTTTGAAAAAAATTGTGGAAATGGTTTTGAAACTGTTTGACAAAAATCACTCTGACTTTGACATTCGTAAACTTGATGATTTCAATCTGGAACGAGAGATTGTATGGGGTGTTCATATCTTCTCCACAATACTCAGGCAGATAGGTGAAATAATTGCGCATTGAATGATAGAAGCATACAATTCAGACTACGTATACTACATATATAAGCGTTCAGAATTGTATAGGAGCCAATCTCAGATTTTTTCTTCGACAGTATTGACGGACATCCGAAAAGGCGGCATCAGAAAATTTGTTGAGTGCTTCTTTCAAACGTTCTCAGATGATGTTGAATGATATATTGATCATCAGTGGCAAATAACTGATGTTTTGTGCATAATGAAACCTAGTATCGAGGAAAAAAAAAACACATATTGTGAATAATACATTTCTCAACACACTAAATGGACCACTCATAATTCGAATCTTTTTCGACGATCTGTATCTTTTGAAGAAATTGGCCAGTCTTCATACGGTTCTCGATATCAGATGTGATATATCATCGACTTTTAAGAAGGCACAATTTGAAAAAATCAGCAGAACGAAAACAACACAGGGTGTGAAGTGCAACCATCACACTATGGTCTACAGTTGCGATGCTGTCGGAAATCAAGGACTATTGGAATATTGGCATAAACTGTTTCCCTGTTGCCTGTGTGAAAGACGAATAGAGTACCGAAGTTGAATATACAGGGTGAAAGGAAAATAGGAAAAAAATATAATTTCAGTAAAAGAAAATTGAATTCACTCATACCATAACCCATTTTATTCATAATATTCAGTAACGGCCTTCTTCCAATTCCTTCAAAAGATACAGGTCGTCGGAAAAGAGTCAAATTAGGAGGCTCCATTCAGTGTGTTGAGAGCTGTATATATATATTCAATCTCAATTCATACCAAAACACTCTGATACGATTATGATATTACTGAGTACAAATATCAACACAAGCATGAAGTGAGGTACACTACGGGGCAACCATCTTGCTGACACTATCGTGTGCATCCTATCTTGCAGCTACACTGAATGAGTCCACTGCATGCTTGCAAAGCCTCAGGTAGGGTTATCCAAGATATTTCCTATCCAGATTGAACTTTCATTTTCCGGTCTTTATGCAGTTTTCGATATCAGATGTGATATATCATCGACTTACAAGAAAGCTAGAACAATTCGCAAAAGTCAACAAAATGGAACTCACACAGGGTGTGAAGTTTTTTTTTCAAGTTCTGGTTCTCTCGAGAAGGGATATCCTGTAATGTTCAGAGAACATTGGGAGGACCAAGGAAAATAAGGTAGGAATTGGTGAAGTGGAACCATAACACTATGGAATGCAATTGCGATGCTGCCGGAAATCAAGGACTGGGGCTGCATCTCGCAGCGTTCTCGAGATGCATCTCCAATTCGCCTTCAGAACAAAAAAAATGATATTTTTCCAAAAGTCATGAATGTCATGAAACTTTTCTCCATCACTCTAGTCTAATACTGAATATTGGCATGAACTGTTTCCCTGTTTTCTGTAGGTCAATAAAAGACGAATAAAGCACCGTGGTAAAATATACAGGGAGAAAAGAAAATAGTAAACAATCTCATTTCAGTGAAAAAAAATTGAATTGGCTTATACCATGACCCATTCCATTCATGATAGTCAGAAACGGCCTCCTTCCAATTTCTTCAAAATATACAGATCGTCGAAGAAGAGTCAAATTAGGAGTGTCCATCTGGTGTGTTCTGATTTGTATATATTCGAATTCGAATCATACAAAAACACTCTGATACGATTATGATATTACTGAGTACTAATATCAACACAAACATGAAGTGAGGTACAGTGCGAGGCAGCCATTTTGCTGATACTATCGTGAGCATTCCATCTTGCAGCTACACTGAATGAGCCCCCTGCGTGCTTGCAAAGCCTCAGGTAGAGTTATCCAAGATATTTTCTATCCAGATTCAACTTTCATTTTCCGGTATTCATGCGGTTTTCAATATCAGATGTGATATATCACCAACTTTTGAGAAAGCTGAAATAATTTGAAAGAGTCAACAGAACGGAACTTACACAGGGTGTGAAGTGGAACCACAACACTATGGTATGACGGAAGAATTACAAATTCAGACTCCGGAAACCCCTTGACACCAATTTCAAATAGAATCGGATCATAATAACAAAACTCGTCAGCCACATTGGATCCGTCATCTTCAATTCCTCAATTTCGACAGATGATTCATAATTTCAAACCACGAAAACATCCTGACACCAATTTTGAAAAGAAACGAATCACTATCACAAAACTCGTTCGCCATATTGAATCCGCCATCTGCAATTTCCCAATTTTAATGAAAGAATCCTAATCTCCGACTCCGGAAACCCCAAGATACCAATTTCGCATAGAATCGAATTATAATTTCAAAACTCATCCGCCATCTTTGATCCATTATTTTGAATTTCCTGATATTGAAGAGAGATTCACATTCAATTCACGACTCCGAAAACCCGCTGATTCCGATTTCGAATAAAATTGGATGTTCATCACAAATCTTGTTTCCCATATTGAATCCGCCATCTTGAACTCCTCAATTTTGACAAGAGAATTTTCATAATCTCTGACTCCAGTAACCGCTTGATACTGATTTTGAATGAAATAGGATCTTAATTACAAAACATGTACGCCACTTCATATCCGCCATCCTGAATTTTTTAATTTTGACGAAGGAATAAAAGTTTTCGACCTCGAAAATCTCCAGGTACAAATTCTGAATATAATCGGATCATAATTACGAACCTTGCTCGCCATATCGGATCTGCCAATTTGAATTTCGCCATTTTGACGAGAGAATCATAATGACCGATCCCGAAAACCCCCTGATACCAATAGAAGCGGATCATAATCACAAAACTCGGTCGCCTTATTATTAGACCCGCCATATTGAATTTCCTTCGAAACCATCAAGATACTGATTTTGAATAGAATCGGATCATAATTACATAACTTGTTCGTCATATTGCCCAATTAACACAGATGAATCATCATCTCAGACCCCGAAAACTCCTAGATACCAATGTTGAATTGAATGGGATCATAATTACGAAACTCGTACATCATATTGGATCCGCCGTATTGAAGTTCCTGATTTTGACTAAAGAATAATCATCTCCGATTTCCAGAAACCCCATATATCAATTTTGAATTGAATCGGATAATCACGATTACAAAACTCTTTTGCCATATTAGAGCCGTCATCTTGGAATTTCCAATTTTGACGGGATTCATCATTTTCGACCCTGGAAATCCCCAGATACCAATTCCGAATAGAATCAGACCATCATTACAAAAGTCGTCCACCATATTGGATACCCCATATTGAATTTTCCAATTTTGACGAAAGAATCAAAATTTTCGACCCCGAAAACCATCAAATATCAATTATTTTGAATGATATCGGATTATATTATAATACTCCATATTGAATCCGCAGTTTTGAATTTTTTAATTCTGACAAATAGATCATATTCTTCGACCCCGAAAAGTCCCTGATACCAATGTTGAGTGGAATCGGATCATAATAGCAAAGCTCGTCCGCCATATTGGATACGCCATCCTGAATCCCTCAATTTTGACGAAATAATCATTATTTTTGACCTCGAAAACTCTCAGACACTACTCAATACTACTCACACAAATTTTCAATTTCGAATTTCAATTCCACATGCAGTTTCTTCAATTTTAGTGAGGAATTTCCAGAAAGCAGGGACTGGAGTTCAGTATCTTCTTCTTGTTTTTTTTGTAATGTCATGTAACATAAAGGACCTTCGAAAGTTATAGTTGATATCCTTGATAGGGCATCTGCTACAACATTTTCATTTCCCGCAATATGTCTTATATCTGTTGAGAATTGACTAATGAAATCAAGATATCGTATTTGACGAGGACTGGAATTTTCAGATTTCTTAGTGAGAGCGAATGATAGTGGTTTATGGTCGCTGAAAATAACGAAGCATCTACCCTCCAACATGTATCTGAAATGTTTGATTGCCTCATATATCGCCAGTAGTTCTCGATCATAAGTACTTTATTTTTTCTGTGAAACAGTCAATTTTTTAGAGAAAGAACCTAATGGACGCCAAATATTTTGTTCCTCTTGTTGAATGGCAGCTCCGATAGCTGTATCAGAAGCATCTACCATCAATGCCAAAGGTGCATCAGCTGAGGGATGCGCTAGAAGAGTACTGTGGGCGAACGCATTTTTTAATTTCTCGAAAGCTTCATGTTGTTCTTGAGTCCAATTCAATTTCATCTTTTTTGTTGGATTTCCCTTTTGAAATTCATTCAATGGTGCTTGGAGTTCTGCTGCTTTAGGAATGGAAGTACGATAATAGTTTATCATTCCAAGGAATCTTCTAAGAGCAGCCAAATCTTGGGGTTTGGGATATTTGAGGATGATTTCGACTTTTTTGTTTGTCGGTTTTATTCCATCCTTTGAAACCAAATACCCTAAAAACTCTATGGAAGGTTTTCCGAACTCACTTTTGTCTGGGTTGATAACTATTCCATTTTTTTCTAATCTTTCGAATAGAATCTTGAGATGATTTTTATGCTCTTCTTCATTATTGGAAGCTATCAAAAAATCATCTATGTAGGGAAAACAAAAGGGAATATCTCTGGTAATCTGATGGATATACCGCTGGCAAGTTTGTGCTGCGTTTCTTAATCCAAATGGCATCTTCAGGTATTCGAACAGACCAAACGGTGTTATGATGGCAGTTTTTTGTATATCTTCTGTAGCAACAGGAATCTGGTGGAAGGCCTTTACTAAGTCTATTTTCGAAAAGACCGTTTTATCCTTCAGAATAAAGGTGAAATCTTTAATATTGGGAAGAGGATACCTGTCTGGCACTGTACAAGTATTCAGTAATCGATAGTCACCACAGGGTCTCCATTCTCCATTAGATTTCTGCACCATGTGTAAAGGGCTAGCCCAGGGACTTTTTGATGGCTGAATTATTCCTTGTTCCAAAAGGTATTGGAATTCTTTCTTAGCCGCTGATAATTTTTCTGGGTTTAAACGTCGAACTTTACAATGAATGGGTTGACCTTTGGTTATGATTTGATGAGAAATATTTGTAGGTTCCGTTGATCCATTGATAGTTGATCTAGTCAAATTTGGAAATGATGATAAGATATTATGGTATTCAGAATTGTTATCAGTTGTTTTAATACCAGACAAATTTCTAATGTTGCACAATCTTCCATGAGATGAAAGATCGGTTTTTTTATCTGTTATTCTTCTTCTCTGCAAATCCACCAAAATCCCAAAATTTTCTATGGAGTCGGCACCAAGAATTGCATTCTCACAATCAGTAATCACGAATTTCCAAACAAACTGTCTGTTGAGTCCCAAACTGAGCGATAGCAGCTTCTCACCATATGTCTCTATTTTTGAACCATTAACGGCATAAAGTGGTTTACTTGACACTTGTAATTTAGTTTTAGTAGGTTTAGGAAGAACTGATACGTCTGCCCCTGTATCTATCAAGAAATTGAAATTAGTAATTGGATCTTGAATAAATAGGCGACAGTTTTTAGTGCCATCGTTCGTCGCCATCAACGATTGGCTATTTAGTTTTCCGGCCGATTTTCCTTGTTGAAATCACATGGCTGTAAGCATTTGAAAGCCTTATCTTCATGATTCCTATGATAGAAACAAATGTTTTGTTTTGGTATGGATTTCGATCTAGGTCTGAATCTAGATCTCGATCTTTGATTCAAGTCCAAGGTTTCCTGCAGTCTATTGATGAGCATATCGATTCTAGAGTCAGTTGTTGAATTTTCAGTTTTTTTAATAACACATACTTCGCCGCTGGTGTTCATACTGTTCATAGATGATCCTCCTGTTATTTGATCTGCCATATCCATTAAATCATCTTCGGGCAGTTTATCTTTGAAAGCTCTGATCAGAGTTTCTACTGTTGGTGGTAATTTCTTGAGCCATGCTAACAAGACATATGTTCTGGACATTTGCCCTGAAGCTAAGTTGGACATTTGAGTGTACAGCTGACTCGGTTTCTTATCGCCTAACTCACAATCAGTGAAGAGTTTCATCAACTTTTCTTCTTCTGATGTTTGATACAGTCTGATCAACTGTTTCTTAAGAAGACTATAAGCATTTTGTTCACCTTGTAATTTGAATATATTTGCATTTTCCTTCACAAGATTGCAGTCTAAAACTGATATAACTTTGCCGAATTTGATTTTGTCCGAAGTGATTTGATTTGTTTGGAATATAGTTTCTACTACATCAAACCAAAGCTCAGGTTCTTTCTTCCAAAAGCTCGGCAAATTCAATGATTTGGATAAAGTATACTCTTTATCGATACCATCACTTCTGTTTGAGATCGATATATCAGATGGTCTAATCTGAACATTTGCAGATTCGGCTTCGGTGCAATCATATTGACAATTCCCATACAATGTTATTTGTCGAAGTGGAAATAAAGTATTATTAATTAATTAATTAATTAATTAATTAATTAATTAATCAACAAAATTGGTACTCGGATTTGTGTTCAGATATGTTTCCAGTTTTCCTAAACGGATCTCGAGTTCTCGGAATTTGATGTCATTGTCGTCGATTTTATTGATGAGTTTCTCACATAATGTTTCCAATTTGGTTACTTTTACCAATATCTCTTTATCATGATGATGTTGACTAACTCTGAACTTCTCAGCATCTTCTAATAAACCAGAGCAATCGAAGTCATTGGCATTGTTGATTGAAGGTTTTTTTTTGTAAAATTGCACCTTCCAGTTTCAATCTCAGATCCACTGTGGTTCCTTGAGGAGAAATGTCGAAATGTTCCAAAATCAATATGATTTGATCTCTGGTCAATTGTGTTAGTAATTTGACCATTGTTCTTCCCGTTTCGGGGTCACCAATTATAGAGAATTAATAAATATGTTTATTTGATCTCTATTACAAATTATCAGAATGACATTGATTATTTATCTGACATTAATTATCAAGATATCAAAACACAGGGTAATCACAATTCCCCACACATCCATATGGAGATGAGAGTCTTTATGATCAAATCTTGACCATCTTAAGCAAGACATAAATCTAATGACATTTTACTGATGTTGAATTTTTGATTGAAATGATATATAATAATGGTTCCATCATAACTATAGCTCAAGAACGATAATAACCCCCAAATGAAATATATGCATATAGTTTATATACATCCAACAATGTTGCCCACCCCACATTATTTTGGCATCATCCAGAATACCTGAATATTACATTTATCATATCATAATCTTCAATAAATCCTTGTGGGGATGATAGTATTTGATGATTAATTATTATCCCTGTTCAAATTTTCTTTATATTTTCAGCTGATTGTAATGGGTGAAAATGTAAATAGATAATTAAGTTATCTCCTTCTGAATATCAGATCATTGTCCAGTGGCTTCGATATACTAAATGATTACATGAATAATGAGAATTATGACATTCTTGGATTATCCGTAACATGGCTACATGCTGATATATACTCTGAGACTGTTGCAATACAATCATATAAACTCATTAGGGAAGACAGAAATTCGAGAGGTGGAGGAATTGCATTTTATGTTCACAACTCAATTGACTATAGAATCGTTTTCTCGCAGGTAAGTTCTTTCTTGGAACAATTCTGGATTTCCGTTACCATCGAAAGTCAGACGTATTTATTTGGAGTTTTATATCGTCCACCCTCAGCCAGCGTTCAATCGTGTCTACATGAACTGGAAGAAACAATAGCAAACTTGATTCCTGAATATGATCTCATTGTGTGCGGAGGAGATTTAAGTATTGATTTGTTATCTAATGATAATCGGTACGCTCTTCTCATCAAATTTATGGAGACATTCAACTTCACTCGGTTGGTGAACCAACCTACTAGAATCACATCTCATACCCAAACTCTGATCGATGTTCTGTTAGTGTCAAATCCAGAAAATATTTCAAATATTGAGGTGTTAGACATCAACGGAATATCAGACCATATGGCAGTTAGTTGTAAAATAGACTGTCATAAATCTAGGAGACAGCCGAAGTTCATAACTTACCGTGACTTCTCTGATTTCGACCTGAATCTATTCAATGAGCATCTTTTATCTCATGACTGGAATATAATTTTTGAATTAGGAACTGTAGATGAAATGATTGATTATTTAAATCATAGTCTGATTTCACTCTTCAATCTTCATGCACCTTACCGAACTATAAGAGTCACTAAACCACCAGCCCCTTGACGTACTTATAACATCAAAGAGATGATAAAATTCAGGGATCGAGCTTTTACCAGGTTCAAAAAATTGAAAAACTCCGCATCGTGGAAAAGTTATACTGACCTCAGAAATTACACCACTGGTGCAATACGTCGCGAAAAAAGGCATATATTGAACACGTCCTACGTAGAAAAAATTCTAAAGAAATATATAAAACACTTAGGTCACTTGATATACTCTGACAGAGAGCAATGCCATGTCTTCCAGATCATCTCGTTAATAGAATAAATTGTCACTTCAATAGTATAACACATCCTGAAAAATCTGATACAATTATTTCTCTCCTCGATAAATATAAAAATCATGTTCATGATCCTTCCTTCTCTTTCAAAAACATATCTTCAAGAACGGTTGATAATCATCTGAATAGAATTGAAAGTAACGCGGTTGGAACAGATGAAATCTCTATCAAAATGATACAATTGACAGAGTCCCATTTAATCGAACACTTCACGTTCATTTCAATTCGGCAATAAATACGAATAATTTTTCTTCGAATTGGAAACACGCCAAGATTATTCCTTTAGCCAAATGCAATTCTCCCACTGAGCTTTCCGACTTGAGACCTATAAGTATCCTGCCTTCTCTTTCAAAAGCTCTTGAGATGATCATGAAAGATCAAATGGTAGATTACATATACACTCATGAAATAATCACTCCTGTTCAATCCGGTTTTCGCACTGAACATAGCACTACTACCGCTCTTCTATCAATCACGGTTGATCTTTTCAAGGCCGCATCTTCTTCATTCAAACATGATTCGAGTCTACCTTCACTATCAAATGAGACTTCTTGACTGACGTGTGAACTGTCAGTAAAGCCTTTTCATAGGCATGAATAGAGAAGGGGATTCTCCCTCCCCATCCGAGCTCATCATGTATAATGGTTCTCTCCCCACTCTCATAAATAATGACCATACTTTAGTTTCGCTCTCCAGTTAGTCGAGTACCTCAACTCGACCTGATAAGATGCCTGCATTGATGCCACAGTTAACATGACGACAAGAGTTGATGTACTTGTACATCATGATAGGCGTATGGTTACTTAGTAACATCTTCTCAAGGTTATCATTGACAAAAAATCAAATTCAAGTTCAATACATACAATCGCCACATACTATGAACTCTCACCAGACTCAAGGTCATATGACTTAAACATTATCCATATTGGGAACAAGTACCCTCGACCTTGGCAAGCCTCAGACTCTGGTATTTAGGATGATGAATGCTATAATGACTAGATACATGCATGCACTCACCAACTATATATAATTGCAGCAAAATACACTCATATTACACTCAAGGTCATCTGACTCATTCCCGAAATGAAATAAAACAAGTACCCTCGACCTTGGTCGGTCTCAGCCTCCGGTAATTAGAATTGTAATTGCGATAATTACCCTTCAAATGACCTTTAGAGGCTGTAGAACCGGCCAAGAATCACTACTCTTGTTCGATATTGCCACATGTAATAATAGAAAAAGATTGCAGGTGGCCTTGGATAAATATTCGATCAATACCGAAATGAATGCTGAGAAAAAGATTTCTGTTAGAAAATATCGATTGGTGCCCATAAAGCTTTTTTGTGATGATTCAGTCAACAGTACTCGCCTTGAAATGATTCCAGAAGGACCATCGAGGGTCCCCTCTTCCTCAATTACTCCTTCAACAACTACTGGACCTAGTGCAATAAACGACATTTTTCCTGATACTTCGGCTATGAACAACATGAAAACTTTGTAATGTTTCAACGTACTGCACCCATTTGTAGAATAGACGGTTCTATTCCTGGGACTTCTTCCGTTCTAAAAAAAGTAGACGATTCTATTCCTGATGTGACTTCTACCGAACGAGAAACAGTAGACGATTATATTGCTGGGACTTCTTACGTACTAGAAATAAAAGACGATTCTATTCCTGGAACTTCTTCCGTACTAGAAATTATAGACGATCCTTTTCCTGGGACTTCTTCCGTACTTGAAACAATAGATGATTCTACTCTTGGGACTTCTTCCATACTAGAAATAATAGACGATCCTATTCCTGGGACTTCTTCCTGGCTTGGAATAATAGACGATTATAGTCCTGGGACTCCTTCCGTACTACAAACGATTGCAGAAGATGGAGAAGAAGATGGTGACAGCTATTCTTCATTTAATCGCATCACTGTGGACCCAGAAATATTTCAACAGACGCCTAAAAGGGTATATAAGCGTAGGTCAGTAGATGTTATATGGATATTGAACAAATTGAGAAAATGAAAAATAAATTTGAAAATTACACACACTAACAAAATATTCTTAGTATAGGCACAACCAGATATTTTTGTTACTATAACATTATTTTATTGTTACCATAGCATATTATATTGTTATAATAATCAGATTTTGGTTAAGACAACAATAAGATATCGTTAGGGTGACAATATTATCTAGTTATGCCTTTACTAACTAGAACCGTTGTTACGATAACAATAATTTTTTACCGTGCATTACTTTCATAATATCTCAAATTTTTCATGCATTTTTCATGCATATTTCATCGAAAAATTAAATTGATAATTATTGTTACTAAACTACTTGATTAAAATGGCAGATAACGGTTCCTTCATTGAGTATCAGTTCCTGTTAAAACATCTTGTGATGGTTAAAGAGATTTCTTTTATGGTTAAATAATGACTAAAATTAATCTATCTATCTTTTGCTGGGGACAATATTATATGTATACAATGTGTTTTATTGAGAGAGGTACATACTTCAATTATGGATATGTATCACTAAGGTAAATTCAAAAAACCCATGGTTAATGAATCTTCGACATCTTGAAACGGAGATAGGGGATGTTTTATCAATTTTGCCCATATCTTTATGGTCTCATAACTTTTCAACCAACCTGTATATATATTTTTATCAAATTGGTGAACTTACTCAATCTATCCTGTTGGATTGATTGGGGCATCAACAACAGTTTTAATCCAGGTCCGGCTTCACTTCAAATCTACAAATTCTTTCTACCTGAAAACAACACCCTATATACATTTGAATTTCTCATTTTGTTCGCCCATATCTGAGAAGAGCATCAGAAAGTCTATCCAACGATGTACTTTCTATTCGTGCATAAACGATTCTTGATATTCATATTTTGTGCTCAAAATATTATTTCTGCACATTTAGGGATATGAGGTGGAATCATACTAGATTTATTGATTTTATTACTTCCCATTTAGCATACGTGCGTATTACGTTCAGAAGGAGTGTTTCATATTAGTTCTTGTACTCACCTATACTACTAGGAAAAGTTTCAGGCCCGTATGAAGAACTAAATAAATCAATTGATTTTCCCTGTGAAAAATTGATTATCAAACTACCATCAGTTGATTTCGAAGATGCAAAATACAAAAAATTGAATCAAGCAATATACTACTTTGGATTAGTTTTAATTTACATTTGCAAATTGGCAATAATTTACAGAAGCAGCTGTAAATTAGCACTAATTCACAGTTGCAACTGTAAATTAGCACACCTGTCAATGGCTGCTGATTTATAAATGTAAATTAGTGCTAATTAACGGTTGAAAAGAAGTTTTCGAGATGGCAGTTCAGCGCCATAGTAATTCATCGCTTGATTCATTTTCTTTTATTTTGCATCTTCAAAATCACCTGATGGCAATTTGACAATTTTACAAAGTGTTCAAAAAGGAAAAACAATTGATTTATTCAGTTCCTAATACGGATCTGTAACTTTTTGTAGTGGTCAAAGCGAATACAAGAACTAAAATGAAACACTCCTTCTGAACGTGATTCTCACGTATGCTCAATGGGAAGTAATAAAATCAAAAAATCTAGTCTGATTCCACTTCGTACCCCAAAATGAGCAAAAATAATATTTTGAGCAATAAATATGAATTTTTTTTTCGTATATCGCTACTTCAAAGTGGTTCCCAGAAGTCGAAACTTATGCGGGGTTAAGAAGAGCGGGACCTACAGCTTATAGTGGAATCCGAACCACTTCTAGGGCATCGAGGTGCTGCCACGATCACAACCATGAATCACACATTTTCAAAGAAAAATGCTAAGCCGATAGCCGGATTCGAACCGACAGTACCTCTGCATCGTGAACTGCTATCTAGCGAATTTCAGCGCATAGACAAACTCGGCCACGGAGCCCCATCCTCGGCCTCGTTTTTCTTCAAACGTCAGCGAAGTTGACATTTGATGTTCCATCTGTAAATAGTAAAGTTTGACATTCCCAAGTCATTATTGTTAGCGGCAGGGAAAGTACCGTTGCTAGGCAACCCCACTTTTCCTGCCAGCGGCAGGGAAAGTACCGTTGCCTAGCAACAGTAGGTACTTCAATCTTTCTGAATGTTCCTTTTATACCATATTATATGTTTTGTGAATATCCCTTTTTCGCTGTAAGCGGGAATAGATTCACTTGACTTTGAGTGGACTGCTTTTGATGTAGGCGTTGTGCGTGAGAGTTTGATGTTCTTACCGAATTTTCTTCCGACGACGTAACCACACGTAACTGCAGCCGGCCGGCGGTAAAGCAGAAGCACAGGATAGTTCGGTAACACGCACCTAATTTGTCCTGTTACACGTCACTAAAGTACGCGCCAAATCACTTAACTAAGATTGGTGGGAAATCACTGAATTGTTAGATCATAAGATCAATGATGAGATGAAAGTTGATCTGAATATATCAAGATCAGTGGGAAAACATGAGAGTCAAATTGATTGATTCGACAACAACAAAACGTGGTTGCGGTGGCTGTCGAAGTCAAAAATCGTCTGTCCTTTTCACTTGTTATACCCAAAAAGTTCAGGGGGCGCTCGCGGCGGCCTTAACATTAAACTCTCGGACTCGCGAAAGCAGACATACAGGGAGGATGAGTTTAGTGAATAGTATTAAAATAACATTAAGAATGAATATTATCAACTAACAATTACAACACAATACAACTATGAATTTATGATGGTGAAAACAGAACATTCCGCCCACCAAAATGCATGTAATGCATTTTCTAAGCTTCTGAAGAAAGGGGACAAATTTTTACGACAGGTCGCTTGAATGTGCCACCAGCTGTTTTGAGGGTAACTACGCGTATTACCCCATCTTTCCCAGGGTGTAACTCCGTGACGGGGGCCAATGGCCAAGTTAAGGGAGAGAAATTTTCGTTTTTAATCAAAACTAATACACCGGGAGCTATGGGAGTGCTGTTTTGATTCCACTTACAGCGTTGGTGCAATGTATGCAGATATTCGTGGGACCATCGTTTCCAAAAGTCTTGATGCATACGTTGCAACAACTGCCAGCGGTTCAGACGGTTTATCGGAGTATCAGTTAGATTGGTTTCTAAGGGAGCGCTCAAGGGTTTCAAGTTGAGAAAGTGACCTGGAGATAAAGCGGTGAGATCTTGGGGATCATTACTAATTGGGGTGAGAGGTCTCGAATTAAGAAGGGCTTCAATTTGAATAAGTACAGTATTCAATTCTTCGTACGATAGCACCTGGGCGCCTATAACGCGGGCTAAGTGAGTTTTCACAGATTTCACCCCCGTCTCCCATAGTCCACCAAAATGAGGTGCTGAAGGAGGGTTGAAACTCCAGGCGATGGTTTCCTTGTGAGCTGCATCTTTGAGAAAATTATCGAGCTGTTTGTTAGCTGACACAAAGTTAGTGCCGTTATCACTATAAATATGTTGAATTCGACCTCTGCGTGCAATAAATCGGCGTAGCGCTGCCAAGAATGCATCTGCAGATAGATCTGAGGCAAGCTCGAGGTGCAATGCCTTGGTGGCCAGACACACAAATAAACACAAGTATGCTTTACTTGATTTTGCACCACGTGTTTTGGAAAGGGTAATGGTGAAGGGTCCAGCGTAATCGACTCCCACATGTAAAAAAGGTTTGAGCTGAGATAACCGTACTGATGGTAAGTTTCCCATGGGAGGTTGAGGAGTAGTTGGGTTAGTTCTCCAACATTTGAGACATTTTGACAAAATACGTCGGATAACACGTTTGGAGGACAGAATCCAAAATTGTTGTATAACCAAGTATTGAACTTGTTGGATACTTGCATGGAAGTATGTGACATGAAAGTGATCAATTATCAAACTGGTGAGACGATTATTACTCGGCAAGAGAGCAGGAAAACGTCTTTCATAGGAGATGGGAGCATGAGTCAGGCGACCACCAACTCGAAGAATACCTTCGTCGTCTAAAAATGGGGTGAGTTTGCGAAGAGACTTAGACGGTGACCTACCTTTTTTTATAAGAGATATGTCTTCGTTGAAGACTATGGCTTGGATATGTTTGACAAAAAATGTCAAAGATTGGTGTAGTTCTGTTGACAGTAGACATCCAGATTGATTTCGCGAAGATTTTCGACAGTTATTGATAAACCGGAGGACATAAGCAAATATTCGTTTCAAGCGATTCAGAGATGATACATTATTTAGCAATATATCTAAGAGATGAGGAGTAACGGTAGCAGCAAGTGTGAGGTTTCGTTCCTCTTCGAGTGCTTGTTCGGGAGCTGAACCGTGAGGTAAGTGAGGCCAATTACGATTAGGATCGACTAGAAAAGGAGGCCCCGCCCACCATAGGGAATGAGTCAAAATAGAAGAGGGGAGAATCCCTCGAGAACCTACATCTGCCGGATTTTCATTTGATTCAACATAAAACCAACTCTCACGTGGAATTTTGTCCTGGATATAGCTGACTCGGTTACTGACGAAATTTTTCCATCGGTGGGGAGAGGAATTCAACCATCACAGGACAGTCGACGAATCAGACCATGCACATATTTTCTTGAAGGGGAGAACGGAATCATAAACATTCATGACGAAAGATAGTAAACGGGCAAGGAGAACAGCTGCGCATAATTCCAACCTTGGTATAGAAATACGTTTGAGTGGAGCAACCTTTGATTTGGCACAGACCAAATGAGTGGAAAATGCATTAGTCGGGGAAACCTGGACTAAATATATGACTGCACAATATCCCTTCTCTGAACTATCGCAGAAGCCATGAACCTCATACGTACTCGAATCTTCTATCAACATGAACCGAGGGAGTTTGCAAGCAGTTCCCAGATACGTCTTATATCATCAGGTGGACTAGTATCCCATCCTAGATTCAATGTCCACAATCTTTGAATGAGAAATTTAACGAAGAACGTAATGGGAGACAAAATTCCGAGGGGGTCAAAGGTTCTGGCAAGATTTGACAGGAGATTGCGTTTTGTGCAAGTATTATCTATTGATTGAACCGCGAAGGAAAATATGTCCGAAGATGGGTTCCAACGTAGTCCCAGAATTTTGAGAGGGGTGTCGGCTTCAAAATTAAGTGCGAGTGTTTCGTCACAAAGGTGGGAGATGGGAAGAGTGTCCAGGAGGCGTGAGTCATTTGCTGCCCATTTTCTGAGCTCCAAGCCACCCTTCTTTAGTAAAGTGATTAATTGTGTTTGTAAATATTGAGCATCCTCCAAGGTTGAGGCGCCAGTGACAATGTTGTCAACATATGTTTGAGTGTAAATAACTTTTGCTGCCTCAGGAAAATTATCCTTTTCCTGATCAGCTAAGGTTAAGAGAGTTTTTATTGCCAAGTATGGAGCGCAAGAAAATCCATACGTGACGGTGAGTAGGCGATAGTCTTGTATCGGTTCTGAGGGTGAAAAACTCCATAAAATACGCTGATAATCAGTGTGAGAAGGGTGAATGCGAATTTGCCGATACATTTGCTTTATATCGGCGGTGAATACGTACCGATACAATCGGAAATGTAATAAAATGGTCAAAAGATCGCATTGAAGTTTTGGGCCTGTAAGAAGACACTCATTGAGAGAGGTTTGACCAGGAGACTTGGATGAAGCATTGAAAAACACTCTTAAGTTTGGTAGTAGTGCTTGACGGTTTCAAAACAGCGTGGTGAGGGACATAAAAACTCCTATCAGTGTTTGAATGATTTATGTGTTCCATGTGACCAAGATCTAGGTACTCTTTCATAAAATTCTAATAATCTTTGAAAAGGGTGGGGTTTCTTAGTAAACGGCGTTCTAAACTGAGAAAACGTGACATAGCAATATTTCTACTACCAGGAAAAGAAGGTTCGCCATCACGAAAAGGCAATGATACGACAAATCTGCCAGATTCGTCTCGATAAGAGGTGTCTTGAAATATTTGTTCGCAGCGGAGGTCATCAGGGGATAAGCAATTAATACTAGGGACATTTTCTACCTCCCAAAATTTCTGTAGCGTATTTTCTAGAGTAGAATCGAAACAAATAAATGTTTGAGGAGAGACACATGATTCAGTAGAAGTTTTACCCATCAGGATAAAACCAAAGACTGAGTTCAAGGCCACAGGGTCTTCTGAATCACCTGTGCAGCGTCCCGGTTGCACAATATGTGGAAATAGGTCGGCACCTATCAAAAGATCAATAGGCCCTGGGATATTGAATCTAGAATCTGCTAATTGTAGATTCTTGAAAGGAGAATCCGATGACAACGAGATGGGAATATTGGGAAGATCACCGCAAATTTTCGGAATAACGATTGTTTCTAAATTGAACGTAGGAGCACTTTGACCTATGGGTTTTATCAAACAGGATATTCCTTCAGAACTGATGAGAGTGTTTGTATGTCCAATACCTTGAACTGAGAAATTCAACTGGTATTTAGAGAGACCAAGACGGTTAGCACATTTGTGTGTGATGAAGTTGCTCTGGGATCCAGAATCCAAGAGTGTTCGTAATTGTTGAAAGTTCCCTCGATTGTCCAGAACTTCTACAATAGCGGTGGGGAGTAGAACATTTGAACGGGTTGAGATGCCTGTGAGTGCTTGGGTGCGAGTTGCGCCATTCGAGTGATTATTCGACGACGAGGAAGCTCCAGAATGAGGGGAATTGTCGGGGGTGTTGTTTTGAGTTGGTAATCTTGTAGAAGAGCCCGTGACTTCAAAATGAAGCATGGTATGATGGTTTTGACCACATTTATGACACGTATAGGAAGACTTACATGCTTTCAGCATATGGGAGTTGCTTAGACAGTTTGAACAGAGGTTATCTTTCACCATTCGATATCGATCACTGGGAGATTTTCCGAGGAAATCGGGACATTTGTATATCAAATGATCCTTTTTGCAGATACTGCAAACCAGTGTATTCGTATTTGCCAATAAAGTAGTAGAAGGTCGTTGATGAGAATAACTTGGTTTTGGGTAATCAACCCTCTCAATATTTGATTTCACCTTGTGGCTCAAGTTGACATTGTCTAGTGCACAACAATGTTTTGTTAGGAAATCAGTCAACTCGATGTATTTGGGAATGGTGGAGGAACTATGATGCAATTCAAACTTTGTAGCTATTGAAACGTCTATACGCTTCAAGAGCATTTGAACTAAAATGAAGTCCCAAGAATCTACAGGTAGCTTCAATAGTTTGAGGGCAGACAAATGATCGGCAAAGGTATCCAACAAATTTCGTAAATCCTGAGGGTTGTCTGAATTCAATTTGGGAGTATTGTCAATAGCTGACCAATGAGCAGCAGCTATCAATCTTCGATTCTGGTATCGCTTCACTAACGTGTCGTGAGCGATATTATAGTTAGCAGATGTCATGGGAAGTTTTTGGACAAGATTTAAAGGGGGCCCTTTCAAGGATGACAAAAGGTAATTAAATTTTTCAATATCGCTTAGTTGGGTATTGGTATGTATGACTGCATCAAACATATCTAGAAAAGAGGAAAATATCGTTATATCTCCATTAAACGTTAATAATTGCAGTTTGGGAAGGCAGATATTGTTTTTAGGTTGAGGGGGTGGTATATTCGATTCTGATCGTAGATCGAATAAAGTATGATATATTACCTTGATTGCGTAATATGTATTTTCGAAATCGCGTCTAATTCCGTCTTCAACATCAAACTCTGCATCAGTTGTGACTAATGATATAATTGAGTTATGTATTTTGGAAAACTCGTCCTTAGTTATTTCAATAAATTCAAATTTGACTTTGAAAACGGGATGAGAATTTTCATCAGTTTGAGCTAGAGTAGCAGTATCATGCAATTCATGTATGCGATTGATCTCAGACCTTCTCAGAATTTGCCATTTTCTAAGTTTTTCAGCCATTTTTATTCAGTGAAAATCGGAATAAATAAAAGCTATCAACTGTCAGTAAGTGAAAAATATTCTAATCGAAAAGTGCAAGAGACTGTATGTGTTCGAGAGTGAGATGGAAGTTAATTCAAATTTAGATTGAATTGCATTTATTATCGGTTAGCTGGATCACCCGGTATACGAAGTGATTTCCTTCGGAATGGGAATTCCGTAGAAATTTTGAAATCAATAACAATAGGTGTAAAGGTGAACGAATTCTTATTATACTTTTTGTTGCGCGACAAAAAATACTGACCGCTAAATATCAGCCAGCTGTGTCCCGCAGCTAACAAAAAACTGCAGTAGATAGGTACACCGAGAAATAGATAATAAGTTTTTCGATTTTGGATATCTTCAAGCGACCTGTATGATCAAAGATGAAAATGAGAGTTTGGAATTTGGAAGTAAATTTCAGTTGATAACATCAATTAAAAGAAATGAATGAGCCAATCCGGCTCGAAGGACCAAATAATGTTTTGTGAATATCCCTTTTTCGCTGTAAGCGGGAATAGATTCACTTGACTTTGAGTGGGCTGCTTTTGATGTAGGCGTTGTGCGTGAGAGTTTGATGTTCTTACCGAATTTACTTCCAACGACGTAACCACACGTAACTGCAGCCGGCCGGCGGTGAAGCAGAAGCACAGGATAGTTCGGTAACACGCACCTAATTTGTCCTGTTACACGTCACTAAAGTACGCGCCAAATCACTTAACTAAGATTGGTGAGAAATCACTGAATTGTTAGATCATAAGATCAATGATGAGATGAAAGTTGATCTGAATATATCAAGATCAGTGGGAAAACATGAGAGTCAAATTGATTGATTCGACAACAACAAAACGTGGTTGCGGTGGCTGTCGAAGTCAAAAATCGTCTGTCCTTTTCACTTGTAATACCCAAAAAGTTCAGGGGGCGCTCGCGGCGGCCTTAACATTAAACTCTCGGACTCGCGAAAGCAGACATACAGGGAGGATGAGTTTAGTGAATAGTATTAAAATAACATTAAGAATGAATATTATCAACTAACAATTACAACACAATACAACTATGAATTTATGATGGAGAAAACAGAACATTATATGCAATTGTCTTCGGCTCCTTATGAAACAATATACTATTGTGCACGAATAAAAAGTTCATCGTTGGATAGACATTTTGATGCTCTCTTCAGATATGGTAAACAAATTGAGAAATTCAAATGTATTGGGGCAGGAAGAATTTGTGAATTTTGAATGAAGCCGGACCTGGATTATAACTTTTGTTGATGCCTCAATCAATTTGACAGAATAGATTGAGCAAGTGTACCAATTTGAAAAAAATAATAAACAGGTTGATTGGAAAGTTATGAGACAATGAAGATATGGGCAAAATTGATAAAACATCCTGTGCTTCGGTTTTAAGATGTCGAAGACCATCAATCAGGATTTTTTTAAATCACCTACGTGCCCCTATCCACAGTTGACGTATTTACCTCTCCCAATGAAACACCCTGTATGTTTCAGGATATGCACAAACCAAATATTTGCAAATTTCGCAAAGAATATAAAACAAACATCAGACGTCACATTACTTCAATGCACCGTGATGAACAACAAGACCAGGAATTCATGATGTTGAGTGACGATAATCCAAATAAAAAAGAAGCTCTAGCTCAAATTAGAAGAGAATATCGAAATACTTGATACCGGACAAGGTTGACTTTCGTGTATGTCCAAAATGCGAAATACTCCTAAAGAAAAACTCCTTGAGAAGACACTTGAAACAGTTTTGCACAAATAATTCAACCAAAAGTACAGAAGGTATGTTATATCGCTCGAAAGCAATCTCTGAAAGGATACACAAGCAAGCCAATAGTATATTCCAGGAATTGATATTTCCGGCTTTCAGGGAGGGTCTTATTGACGAAACGATCAGATTTGACAAACTCCTGATAATATATGCGAACGAAATGGCATACAAATATAGATCTCAACACCATTTTCCCATGATCAGGAATCGACTCATAAGGATGGTGAAATTATTCATGAAGTTGAAAACAAAACATCCTACATTAAACTCTTTCAAAGGTATGTTGATACCTCAAATGTTCGATAGTATTCTTGAATGTATAATTGATATGGGGAACTATAATGAAAGGACTGGTAATTACGCAAAACCGACATTGCCAATGGAAATAGGTACTGCTCTGAAATATATAATTGATTTATATATTTCAGAGTGCATCAAGAGTGAAGATGAAGAAGAAAAAAGTTCAGCCAAACATTTATTGCATTTATTAAAGACTGCACTTCCTGCTCATGTTAATGAAACGGCAGCTGAAAGTCTTTTGCAATTAAAACGAAAGAAATTAGTAGTACTTCCATCCATACGAGACATTCAGAAATTGAATTCCTATTTATTGAAGCAGATAACGGACAACTATGAATTGTTAATTCAGAAGTTCGATCTGGATAGTTGGTATACCTTAGGCAGTTCTACTCTGATCTACATAATGGTGTTCAACAGAAGAAGGCCAGGAGAACTAGAAAAAAGTTTGATAGTAGATTTGGAAAGTCTATCTGGGTTGAGTGAAGATACTGATGCTTTCAGAAAATTGAATGATACGGATAGAAGATTTGTACAACGAATCAAAAGATTCGTAATAAGAGGAAAACTGGGAAGAGGAGTTCCAGTTTTATTAAATGAAATAATGTCAAACAGTTTTAATTTGATCATAAAATATCGCAATGAAGCTAGAGTGTCGGAAAATAACCCTTATATATTTGGCCTACCGCAATGCACTGAGACGAATAATGTTTTCCGGCACATGATAGCTACCAATTTGATAAGAAAATATTCCATAGAATGTGGAGCCTCTAATCCGAAAACGCTAAGAGCCACCACTCTTCGCAAGCACGTGGCTACAAAATCAATGTCATTAAATCTAAATAGTGAAGATGTCGAGTTCTGCATTGTAGTAGAAAAATCTTCCTGTTATTCTGAGATGCTAATTTGATGTTGAAATTCGCCCATTTCTTGAGATGTCTCATACAGTCAATTCTGTATCGTGATGAAATATTCTGGTAGAACCCCATCACAATTGTTATATTCAATTGATATTAGTAGCTGTATAAATCAATAGATTAGGTATAGGGTTTGTGGGGATGCAGCTGATGTGGGACTCAAAAGAGAACTCTTCTTACTTTTGAGAAAGCTTTCGGATTTCATTTAATTCCTTCAATGAGTTCAAAAATATCACCTATTCTGACTGGTCATTCGAATTACCCTTTTAAAAAAAATATGTAGATGATATAATTTGTGCTATTCTCAAAGGCTCAGAAAATGAAATTCTTGATGTATTCAACAGTTATAATGAATATCTACAATTTACTATAGAAAATGAAAGTAATGATAGTGTACCATTTCTTGACACCAGACTTATCAGGACAGAAGGAAATAAAATGATATTAGACTGGTATATCAAACCTACTACTTCAGGAAGATATATGAATTATTTTTCTTATCACACAGAGAGAACTAAAATAAATTTAATTCTTGGAATGAAAAATAAAATAATAAAAATATGCCATCCAAATCTTAAACAACAAAATTTAAGAAAATTATTCGATTTATTGATTGAAAATTCCTATCCAAAACATTTACTCAACAAATTACTTTTTTCAACTCCATTATTTAAAAAAATATAGATCATTACCATATATCAGGGATCTGACTTCAAAAATTAATGATGTTCTAAAACAACAAGATGAAATTGTAATGACTAAAAAACCAATCAAAACTGTGAGTAAACTTTTCACGAAATTGGAAGATAAAACTCCAAATATTGATAAAGCTGGTGTAGTATATGAGATAAATTGTAAAGAATGTGATCAAAAATATATTGGAGAGACATCGAGAAATTTGAAATCAAGAATCACATCGCATAAAAGTGATATTAGTATGAAACCAAATGCATGCGCTTGATCCCAACATGTTGATGATACTGGACATCCAATGGATTTTGATAACATCTCAATATTAGCAACAGAGAAAAATACTTTCAGGAGATGTTTCTTAGAAATGATTTATATAAAAAATAAAAAATGCTCAATGAATAAAAAACAGATATTCAAAATTCAAATGTAATTTATTCAAATATTCTAGAAATAGAGAATAAAAGGCATGATAGACACAATACAGTGTGTCCCAGATTCGCTTCTCTATACAGGGATCTCGGCTCCTATTATACCTACAGCAGAGGTTGAATGGGGAAAGTTTCAGAGGAATCTTAGTGCATTCGATAACCGGCTTCAGATTCACTATCGGATAATTGGTTTTGGAAATATCGGCGAAAAACCGAAAATGACGGATTTCGTTTTTCGCCAGTAAATCCGAAACGGTTAATTTGACAGCTGTCAAAATGTCACATTATCTGGACACTTTTTTAAGACGAATAAGATTGCATGTATGACATGTCACGATCGTATTTTGTCATCCCGCAAGCCGCCTCAACTTTCATTTTTCTTATGGCCGCCATATTGGAATTTTTGATTTTTGTAAAGAGCGTAAAATTTCCAGTCTAGTGATGTCTCACAAGTTTATAAAAGTTTTGAGTTTCATAGAAATATCACACTTCATAAAGTTAGGTCTTGATTTTTTCTAAGGAGGCCATGATTTACTTGTCAGAAAATTGGGTTATTATAAGTAACACTTTTTCCATTTAAGGATGCTCTGAGTTTGACATTAAATAGTTAAAAGCGTCAAAGTTGTGTTTTTACAAAGAGTACTTGTAATCTGACACACGAATTGTATTACTTTGTTGAAAATGGGCGGTATTCCCTATTCAAATGAAGAAAAGTTTGACATATTAGCGCTGTACTTGCAGTCACGCAGAAACGCCGACATTACTTCAGCAAGGTATTTGGAGATGTACCCCGAACGACGGCAGCCTCATAAAACCATATATAGAAAAATCGTAGTTAATTTAATTAACCATGGGGCCTTCGAACAGCCTAGATGTAGATACAATATAGAAAATGAAAATCGCGACAGAAACATTTTACAAACTGTCAACGAAAATCCCAGAGCATCGGTACGAACTGTAGAACGGGAAATTGGTGTGTCAAAATCAACGGTACAGCGAGTGTTGAATAAGAATGAGTAAAGTGCCATCCATACAAACCCACAATAGTTCAAGGACTTAAGGAAACTGATTTTCCAAGACGAATGCGCTTCTGTGAGTGGTATACTAGGAAGTGTAATGAAAATCCCGATTTTGTAAATCATGTCTTGTGGTCCGATGAGAGTAGGTTCACGAATTGTGGAGTTTTCAATAAGCACAACACTCATCATTGGGCTGTGGAAAACCCTCATGAGAGAGAGAAGTCTACAGACTAGATTTGGAAGTAACTTTTGGTGTGGGGTCATTGGTAATTTGATCTGACTTAGCTTCTTCAATTGGGCACCTGTTATAAATTATTATTAATTATTTCAGGAAATCGACTTATAGGACCATTTGTGTTTGAATACGACCTAAACGGACAGAGGTACCTAGAGCTTTTGCGAAACCAGGTTGTGCCGGCTTTACGAGCTACTATAACCGAAGATGAGTTTAGAATAACCTGGTTTCAACAGGATTGATGTCCGGCTCACAACACCATTCAAGTCAGGAACTTCTTAAGAGAGCAATTTGACGAAAGAATTATTTCTTTAAATGGTCCAATATCTTGGCCCCCGAGATCCCCTGACCTCTCACCTTTGGATTTCTACCTCTGGGGTCACACAAAGAATGAGGTCTATGAATTTGATCCTCCCGCGACCATAGAAATCCTGAGACAAAGAGTTCTGGACACATTAGGAAATATTACCGGGAATACACTTGCTAGGGTTGTAAGAAAAACAGTCACCAATTGTCAAAAATGTCTCGATGCAAATGGACGTCATTTTGCAAATTTGTAAATTAACACTCATTTAAAAAGCAGTTAGGAACATAATTAGATTTTACTTTATATGACATCACATTACAACTTGTAAAATACTTTTGTTGCGATTTTCATTTTCAATTTGTATCTAATTGTAGGTTGTTCAAAGGTTCAAGTGTTAATTAATGACGATGATTTTTTTTAATCACCAATAGTTGGGAATTTGTCCCAAAATATCTTACTTGTTGAGAAGTCGTTATTTACGTTCATGTTCTATCGAAATCTCAATGCGTTTAAGAATTTTTTTATGCGTGTTATTTTCTGTTAAGTAAATCATGACCTCCTTAGAAAAAATCAAGACCTAACTTTTACGCTCTTTACAAAAATCGAAAATTCCAATATGGCGGCCATAAGAAAAATGAAAGTTGAGGCGGCTTGCGGGATAACAAAATACGATCGTGACATGTCATACATGCTATCTTATTCGTCTTAAAAAAGTGTCCGAATAATGTGACATTTTGACAGCTGTCAAATTAACCGTTTCGGATTTACTGACGAAAAAAGAAAACCGTCATGTTCGGTTTTTCGCCGATATTTCCAAACCCAATTATCCGATCGTAAATCTGAAGCCGGTTATCGAATGCACTAAGATTCCTCTAAAACTTTCCCTATTCAACCTCTGCTGTAGGTATAATACGAGCCGAGATCCCTGTATAGAGAAGCGAATCTGGGACACACTGTATATCTATCAATTCAATTTCATCTTTATCAACCTTTTACCTATCTAATTTTTCAACCCCATGTATTTTCTTCATGTTACATATTGTCACTCTGACAGAGTTATATTAGTTTTATATCCATGAATTTATGCATTTTCTACAATTTTATACTACTTATTTTGATTTGCAATTCTACAATCTCATATACTGTGAGAAATTTCTAATACCCATTTCTTCCGTATATCATAATTGTACATTTCATTTTAGACAGACTGACGAAGGAATTAAATGAATTCCGAAAGCTTTCTCAGAAGTAAAAAGAGTTTTCTTTTGAGTCCCACATCAGCTGCATCCCCACAAACCCTTCACCTAATATATACAGGGTGGGCCACCAGTAACGCCTCGGTCTCTAGAAGGCTAACCACTTATCTTCTTGGACTTCTTCCTCTCTAGGAAGTTGCATGTCAACATAGGCTACCATTCGAAATTATTTTGAAACATACAGGATGTCCCCAAAAATCACAAAACACTGAAGTTGAACTTTTTTCAATCGAACACCCTATATATTATTTCATTTTGAGATTACTCCTGGTGAGCTGATTTCAACAATCCATCATACTTGGGGTCTAGCAGTTATAATTACTGAGATATAGGGTGTGAGAAATCGAGATTTTCCAAGTTCATGAATTTTTTGTGTCTAAACCATTCATAATTGGTCAAAACGGCTCACATGTTCCTATCTCAACTTTTGATCAACTATCTACTGACATTTAATTGAAACAAATACAGGGTGGTGCAGAATTCAGAATCTTGATCACCAGGTATATGTCCCAATTAAATATCATAGATAGTTAATCAAAAGTTGAGATAGGTACATGTAAGCCGTTTTGACCAATTATGGATACCCTATATTTCAGTAATTATAACTGCTAGACCCCAAGCATGATGGGTCGTTGAAATCAGCTCATCAGGGAAAATCTCAAAATGAAATAATATATGGGGTGTTCGATACAAAAAAGTTTGACTTCAGTGTTTTATGGTTTTTGGGGACACCCTGTATGTTTCGAAATAATTTTAAATGGTAGCCTATGTTGACATGCAACTTCCTAGAGAGGAATAATTTCAAGAAGATAAGTGGTTAGCCTTCTAGAGACCGAGGCGTTACTGGTGGCCCACCCTGTATATACAGGGTGTTTCATAATTGAATGCTGATCCTAAAGGGTGATAATCCTTGGATGATTTTAAGAAGAATTCTTCATGTGAACATAGGTCCGTAACAGCTTCGTTTCTGAGATACAGGATGTTGCCACAGCGGTTTCAGAGATATTGGGGAATAACTGATTTTTTTGTTAAATTTCAACATCCTGTATCTCAGAAACGAAGCTGTTACGGACCTATGTTCACATGAAGAATTTTTCTTAAAATCATCCAAGGATTATCACCCTTTAGGATCAGCATTCAATTATGAAACACCCTGTATACAGTGTGTCCACCTTAAGGACTTACCACCCCTGTAAAATTGTTATTATCTGACCGATTTCAAAAAACTTTTTTTTGTTGGATAGGTATTTGAAATGTCCATCCAACAAGAGAGTGATTTTACTCATGAACTGTAATCGTGGCCAACTGCGACCAACTATATTGACCCATATTTGAGAAAGTACTATAAGGGATTTCTTTTCACAAAAAACAATGATGGATTCTGAATCACGATCACTTGAAAAACACCTTTACTGATTTTAATCATCATAAAACACAGGGTGTCCGAAAAAACGAATTATGTTTTTTTTTAATAGGTTATCAGAAAATGTAGTATTGAGGTATTTTTGAGGAGAATTGATGACACATTATTATTGAGGATCACTTTGAACATATCTGGACCGATTTTCATCATTCAAAAATACGATGTGTATGAGAAAACAATTAAAAAGAAAAAGTAGGCAATATCTTCTCATCATCTCAAAAAAAATATTAATTTGATTTTTCGAACACCCTGTGTTTAATGATGATGAAAATCGGTACAGGTATGTTCCAAGTGATCCTGATTCATCTTTTTATTTTGAGTGAAGAATTATCAGGATGAAAAATATTGCTTACCTATCCTTTTTAATTTTTTTCTCAGACACATTGTATATTCAAATGACGAAAATTGGTACAGGTATATTTGAAATAATCCTCAATGATAATTTGTGATTATTCCATTCTAGAACAGCCACAGAACTACATTTGCTGATCACCTATTTGAAGAAAATGATGATTCGTTTTTTCGGACACCCTGTGCTTTATGATGATGAAAATCGGTACAGGTATATTTCAAGTAGTACTGATTCAGAATCCATCACCAAGTTTCGTGGAAAAAAATCCCTAATAGTACTTTCTGGAATATGGGTCATTGAAATTTGTCGCAATTGGCCACGATAACAGTCCAAGAATTAGATCACTCTCTCGTTGGATGGGCATTTCAAATACCTATCCAACAAAAAAAGGTTTTTTGAAATTGGTCGGATAATAACGATTTTACAGGGGTGGTAAGTCTTTAAGGTGGACACACTGTATATAACGAACATTTTCCAAACCGATGGATAGGTCGTGGTAGTCCGTTTATAGAGTGGCCACCCAGATCTCCAGACCTCAGAGTTTTGAACTTCTTTCTCTGGGGACTTCTCACACAGAAGGTTTACAAAAACCGCTCAAGAGATAGAAATGAACTTTGTGCAAGAATTCGACAGGTATGTGCAGATATTACCCCACAAGAACTAAGGAACGTAAACAGAAACATTCGTGAGCGCTACGACAAATGTATCGAAATACGTGGTGGATTAGTAGAGGCTACTAGAATATGAGTTTGAATTAATTGTTAGACTGAATCGAAACATTTCAATAATTAGTTTTATTAGTTACGTTAATAAAAATGTTTTCCTTTGTTATTAGTTGAATTGTGTGAATGTAATTCCGTTATTTTCATTAAAAAAATTTACGCTATTTGTTTTTTTTTCTCATCTGGCGGCACTTTATTGTTGAAATCATAAAAAAAATTCTCATGGCTATATCTGTTGATATAGGGTGTTTTTTGTGACTGTTAGCTGTGTGAGTTTTCGAACTTTTGAGTTGTCATAACTTTGTTATTAACGAATATTTTTTCATGAAATTTTGGTCACACCTGTTTAGAGGCACTCTGAATCCAGTGGCGTAGTGATTTTTTCAATAAAAAAATCGCTAATGAAAAATCTCGATTTTCGACCAAGAAAAAATATCGAAGTATGCTCTGAAAATTGGAATGAACATTTCAAATTTTGTCCCAAGGTAGAATTATTAGTACTTGACATTTCAAAAAAAAATATCGAAATCTGTTAACAACATCGAATTTTAGGGGGGTGTTTCCATTAAAAATGGGTCACACTGTATATAGGTAAAACTAGGTTTAATGGGGAATGCAGCAAAGTGGAAAGAGTACTCTTCAAAGTTTGTCCAAGCTTTCGGAATATTATATTTCCGTCATCAGGGAACTACAACCATTTTCCATTAGGTCACATTAATTGTAGCAAGAGAACTTTTTACTTACATCTTTGTTGAGGTTGGTTCACATTAATGTTGATAATGATAAAATTGTATAAGACGATAATGACATAGTTGATAAGACGAACAAAAAACAGGATCAATCACAATTGTATGAAATTAGTTGATTTGTAAAATGTTGAAAATGTGAAGACATGTGAAAAAATCATCATTTTAGCGGCAAGTACTAATGATGTAGTAGGTTAAGTTTCATCTTCTCCTCCTTTTATCACTGACATTGTGGAAAGTTGATAGGTGGTAAAAGTGCCATAGCCACAATGTGCATTTGCTATAATCAGTCGAAAACCAGAAAACTGAAGGAGTAGAAGAGATATTTTAATCCTCCTAACAATTCGACTTTTGTCAAGTATGATTTATAATTTTATTTCATTGTGAAAAGATAGATGAATTTAATGAGAGAAAATGTTTGAATTTTCATTAGAATTTGAAGTGTGGGTTGAATTTGAATTTCAAGTTGTGTTGACTCATTGTCAACTGACAATAGGTATGCATAGATTTCACTTAAGTGATCTACGTCAGTTTTTTTATCAATGCACTTTGGTTCTTGAGAAATGAGGGCCATTTCTAGAAAAATCCTTTTAGTGTAATTACTCTCCTTTGCTGAAATTGAAACAGATCATAGCTCATTTTGTGATCAAACTCATTGACATGACAAGCCAAGGCACATCTCTCAGGGTGCAGCCTACTGTCACTCTTGTGGGAAGTTATTCTATTGGAAATTGACTGTTTACATTGGCCAATATATTTTCTGTCACAATCCTGACAAGGTATACAATAAACCACATGCGATTGAGATGTAAGAGGGACTTTATCTTTTAATTGTGAGAAAATTGATTTAAGTGGTAAAACAGTTTTGTAAGCAATTTTTATGTTAATATTGGGGATGGAAGAGAATATTCTTGATAATTTAGGAGCTAGTTCCTTGAAGTGAGGTGAAGTGGTGAAGAAATTAGTGTTATTGATGTTGGAAGCTGGGTGAGTATCAGGTATATTGATACCATCATCAGGTATATTCATTGGAATATTTGGTGTGTTGAATAAAATGTTCTTCACTAATTTGGGAGGATGAGAATTTTCAATAAAAAGATTTAAAAGTATTTCCAGATTTTTTTCATGATTGGAGTTGTCAGAGATCATAAGCACTCTATTCTTCATCTGCTTCACTAAATTCAACTTTGTTGAAAACTTCTGGTATGAATGGAAATTCATATATCTCCCTGAACTGCATGATTTCCTGTACCAGTCAACATTGACAATATTGTCCACACTTCTCGTTAACCTTGTGTCCAATTGTAAATTGAATGTAAGAGTCATAACTGTTGAAAGTGTCTATGATCTCCACTATTCCATCATTTGGTAGTGAAAATATAATGTCATCAACATACTTTTTGACAAAAAAAGGTTCAAAAGATAAGACAGGGATAACCATGTCTAAAAGTTCATCCATGACATATGCTGCCAGGACGGGGAAAACTGGAGCTCCCGTAGGTGTTCCAAAAGTTTGTTTGTAAAATTTTCCATTAAATGAAAAATAAGTACTATTGAGAAGGAAAGTTATGAGTTCCATGAATGAATCTTTATTAATATTAACAATATTACTGAAACTTTCCCAGTTTTTATTAATGGCTGTAACATGAAAATTTGCCTTTTCATGTTCCATGGTGTGAATTCTGAAAATAGGTAATAGGGAAGCTTTGTAGAGATGCACTGCGTAACTCAATGATTTCTTTTCTAGGTTTTGAGGTACTTTGTAATTCCATCTTGTTAAATGTTTTCATTTTCAATGTCCATGACTGTTGGGTTATTTTAGTCCACTTCTTAACAATTCTTACACATTTGTCATATGCCCATGAATATTGTTGTTTCCATCATAGTCTCTTGCCAGTAGGAGACTATTTGTCGCGTTTAGTGGCAGTGGCCTCTAATGGTGCAGGGATATTTGCAATTATGTATCGACTATCGTATCGACTATCGTATCGACTATCGATGTCATGATCGATATTTAATATTTCTTTCAAGTTGCATCCCTGAATTTGACTTGAATCATATTATTTGGGTGGCTAGATTGACACTGCGCAGAGACGGATTTTGGTTTGTATTATTTTTTTTGAATAGATCACAAGTGCTCTGATTGACGGAAACTTGTTATTTGAGCAATTTCCGTTTATTCATCCTTCTTGTTGATTCCTTCTCTTGCGAAAAGGTTTCATGTGCTGAAGCCAAAATGAGGCCCTTTTTGATTTTGGCTCTCGTGCGATCAAGTCAGGTGGTAGACACCTACTTTTGTGTTAGGCCTTTCCGATAGGAAGGTAAGAAATATTAAATCTCTTTTGTGTTTATGATATTCGATAGGGTATCTACATTTCAGATATCACGGCCTTATACAGGGGAGCAGGGGTTACAGACAAGTGGATGATTTGAACTCAATTTTCTTTTGACCACATGCTATGTTTCTGGACTTGAATTTTATCAATCAACACTGTTAACTGGATGGATCACTAGAAATCGGATCATTCATCAACTATGGGCATTTAGAAATCTTGAACTGTTTTCTGGACTTCACTGTTTGGACATCACTTGGACACTTTTTTCAATGGTTGAGGCACCTGAGGGATCTTCGTGCTTTGAAGCCTGAGTCACCAACACACTTGAAGGTGGAAGCAAGACCCAGGTGATTTCTTGTGCAGGTCTCTGGGCATCTATAGGACCCGACAGCCTGGAATTTCTGGCAGAATCCTTGCTGCCGACAGTGCAAGTCCCTAGCAGCCCTTCTGGTTTAGATAGCCAGTGATCCTGACTTCTGACAGGAAGTCCAGGGGAGTCCAGACTCCCGGTAAGGTTGATTGATCCTTAATCCCTAGGATTTTGTTACTTTGGAGCCTGAACTCCCAGAGCCCAGTCAGATAGTGAGACGTCCTGGTCCAGCTTGGATGGTAGGAAGAGCTTGCCCTGGTGGCAGCCTGTGGACCCGTCAGCCAGAGTTGCAGTGCAGAATCCAGTTGCCCTGGGATAGACCAAGTGCCCAGGTCTCCAGGTGGTTGTGACTCCTGTCAACTGTGTGGGGATCCAGTTTTCCTAGCACACCTAACCCCTACCGCCGACTGAGGGAGGAGTGTCTTTGTTCATCCAGGTAGTGAGATCTATTGGACCACAGTTGGAATCTCATGGTTCAAAATCCAGAACTTGCAGCTAAGGTCAGAATTTTCCATATATATTTTTTCCCTGTCTTGAGGACATTTCAATTGCATATTTTTTCCCTGTCTGAGGACATTTAACATGTACTTTTTTTCCCTGTCTTGAAGACATTTAACATACACACTTTTTCACTGTCTGAGGACATTTAATCTACATATTTTTTTCCCTGTCTGAGGACATTTAAATAGTTATTTTTCACTGTCTAATGTCATGAGATATTTGAACACTTGTCAATAACACATAACAGTCTAAGATCGGATTTTACATATAATAAAATTATTGGGTCTGTTAGAGACTCTGTGAACCCAAAGTATAGGCCTATATGAAGGGAAATCTACCCTTGTACTGAGTTACAATCATAGTACATATTTACCACCAATTTGAATACCTATTGTTGGCATGTTAAGGTGAATAAATCTGTTAACAGTTATTTTGGCTTATATTTATATCTTGGATTTTTTTCTCAGTAATTCAGCTGTGAAAACTGAGTGGCGCCTGACAAAAGGATAACCCCACTAGTTACCTATAAAAAAAACTAACTCACGACCTGCTCCCAAACAAACGAGCTGCCGTGCCTATAACAAGTAAAAATCTTCTTCTTTTCCAAAACATCAGAAGAGTTGTTATAGATAATTGGCACCATGAACGTGGGGCCCGATTTTTAGACTGTTAAATTAGGTCATTATGAAAATTAGATAGTGAAATTTTTGAAACTTTTTAGCACAACATCAGCTGGAAAAAACTAGTAGAAAATTCAACTTTGTGGAAAATTGAACATTTTACCAAGGATTCTATTGGAGTTTTATTGGAGTTTTATTGGAGTTCTATTGGAGTTCTGTACACTGGAGTTCTGGATTTGAGCAGCCCCATTTTTAGTCCAACTTCATCTACCTGTAGTGAGGTGAGTCATTTTGTGCACAGAGTATTTTTGCATTGCAGCCTTTACCTTTTGAGGAATTTTCATTATGATTATGTGATTTGGGTGTTTTCATGTGCATTTATTCAGGTACTTACCCTGATTAATTTTGAGGTTTATATAAATACCTGGGCTTGTATAACTTTACCTAATTTTTAAAAAGGAACAAAAAGTTTTTAAAATGGAGTCTGAATTAAAAGCCAGACATTTACTTATTGAGGAAGTCAACTATGAATTGAGATTGAGAGGAATAGTAACAAATAGGCCTATGACTGACAAACGTAAAGTTCTATCAGCAGCCATGAAGAGAGAGGAAAAGTCGGGTATATCAGCTACTAGCCTTGTTGATACTGAATACAATTTTGATAACGAAAAGATTTCAATCAGTAATACTTTAGACAACATTAGTCAATTAATTCCAGATTTTAATGGCCCAGTAACTGATCCTTTATATTTGAGGTTGAGATCTCGTTTGGCACATGTTATGATGAGAATAAACAGAATTAAAAATGTTGAAGGGAATAATGCACCTACAGAATTTCGCAATGAAGCATATGCTTCCTGTTTAACTTAAGAAGCAGAGTTAGATGAGAGGATCGCAGAAGAACCACCCATGTTTGATCCATCTGTCAATACATCTTCTCCAAGAATTCATCCTAACATGTTGCCAAGCACTTCGAAACCAGCTTCAATCTATAAGTGGGACTTAAAATTTGACGGTTCAAAAAAATCTCTAGGGGTTAAATCATTTCTATAAAGGGTTTATGAACTAGCTGAAGCTAGACAGGTTAATCGACAGCAACTGTATGAATCAGCAGTTGACTTATTCTCTGGCAAGGCTCTTTTGTGGCTTCGTCATGTCAAAGAAAACAATATTGTGAGAGATTGGGACTCTTTATCTAAACGATTAGAACAGGATTTCTTGAGTAGGGACTATGATGAAGAGCTCTGGGAGACTATCAAACATAGAAAACAATTTGAAGATGAATCCATAGTCATTTTTGTGGCTGTAATGGAGCAACTATTCAGTAGGCTCACGTCTACCCCAGCACTAGTCACAAAAGTGAAGTGGATTCAGAAGAATTTAAGACCAGAATTTGTAGAAAAGCTAGCTCTCAATAGATATAACTCAGTAGAGGAATTAATCACTGATGTGAAAGTTTTAGAAGAAGTTTTCAGAGACCTTCAGGTTAAATCCAACTCAAGAAAATCTCATGTCAATTCTGTTGCATGTGATTTAGATTATGAATTCAGTAATTGCAGTTTAGAAAGCAATAATTTTCAGCCAAAAAAATCTTGAAATTCACGAGTATACAAAAGGTCTAATAATCAGCAAGCTAGCAGTAGCACTGAAAATAAGGGTAGTGAAAATAGAAAACCTATGGTTTGTTTTAATTGCAAATTAGAGAACCATCATTTTAGGCATTGCACTTTAAAAAGAACTAAGTTCTGCTTTAGATGTGGAAATCCAGGAGTAACTCTTAGTGAATGCTCAAAATGTTCGGGAAACGAGTCCCGGAGGTAAAACCATTTAATCCTGGGCACGTTTTGCCTCCGCAACTTGATGCCAAAGTTCGAACATCAGAACAAAATAATTTGATTTCATTTGTTGAAAATTATTTTCAAAATATTAATGCTACTGCTCCTATTCTCGTCAAAAAGGAATTTGACAATAGACCCTATGTAAATGTTACTGTATTTGGAAAAAAAATTATTGCCTTGCTAGATTCAGGTGCAAGTAAAAGCACAATTGGAAATAAAGGTATTGAATTCGTCAAATCTTTGAATCTAGATATAAAAAATTCTAAACACAATTTTGTTCTTACTGCAGATAATGCAAAACAGACTGTAACAGGTACAGTTGATATTCCTATTCTAGCTGGAAATAAATGTCAAATTATTTCATTCCTCATAGTTCCTTCATTGAATTACTCCTTTATTTTAGGAAGTGATTTTTGTAATGAGTTTAAATTAAAAGTAAATTTCAAAGATAATTCTTGGGAGGTCAGTGATTGTACCAATGTCAATATCGCTTCAGTCGGATTAAATAATGACATGTCATTCACAACTGATCAAGTTAAAAGTCTAGACGATATGTCCCGAGACCAAAAAATTGTGGTTAATGAAGTAATTGCAGAATTTAAAAAATTATCTAAAGATGGTCAATTAGGGAGAACTAATAAACTGACGTACCATATTGAAACTGGAGATGCTCAACCTGTCAAGCAACGGCAGTATTTAATGTCACCTTATATGCTAGGTCATTTAAATAAGGAATTTTACAATATGTTAGCTCTAAATGTAGTTGAACCATCCAGTAGTGAATGGTCATCTCCAGTACTGTTGGTAAAAAAGGCTAATGGAGAATTTCGTTTCTGCTTTGATGGTCGTAAGTTGAATTTGCTCACTAAGAAAGACAGCTATCCTCTTCCTGTAGTTGATAGAATTTTATCATTGTTAGGCAAGGCAAATTACATCTCATCCATTGATTTGAAAAGTGCATTTTGGCAGATTCCCTTGGATGATGAAATTTGTAATCCTATTTTCCCTTCGAATTGATAGAATACAGTTGGCACCTGATACGGACGTATAAAGAACAAACACTAATATATTTACAATACTCGGGCGCCAGTTATTTTAGCGTGGTATGCTCCACGATATCTCCTCTCTAAACGAATCAACTTAGAGGAGGCCCCAGGCAACTACAGATGGAGATACGGTATGCCAGAGGTTCGTTGCTAACTTGCTGTTTCTATTTTAGCAATGTTCAGTACTTGATTTTGTTTGCGAAGGCAATTTCTGTAGGTTAGAAAATTTCAACTCTACCACTATCACTACTAGTCAATGAAGCAAACAACAGTTTTTATAAACAAAACATATAGTTTATTTGGAGAGCATAACAAAAGAAAGGGTCAATTACATAATAATTATGTTCGACAATCTTCTCCTAAATACCTAACCTAAGTTTATGGAACGAGCGACCTGGAGGTGAATTTAACTGATTGACAAACGCTTATTGCACATTTTCACATCGAAGACTATCTGTGACCTTCAAATTTTTAATCGGTATAATATTGTATTATTACTCATTCAATATTCTGAAATTCTACCTAAATCATGACTTGTCAGAAACATCTCAAATATTAACGTGATCAAATAAATCTACTCTACTCTACTCTACTCTGTCTGTCAACCCGCCACGCATATATACTTATTCAGTGTTTCGTTCACTGCGCTAAACATACACGCCACTGTTCAGTCACCTCTCACCCGACATTTTTTTTTTGTGCGACAAGGCAGGGAGACTGTTCAGGTGGGTAGTGGGCTGTCTGACAGAGACGCGGTTACGTATCACCCGCGAAAATATTAGCACCCTCAACTTAGAATTTCCCCTCAACTCCCGGAATGGTCTACATAGGTATTTATCCTCAAACAATCTCGAAGAAATGCTACCCCCTGCTCAATCACCTTTCACCCGACTTTTTTTTTTTGTGCGACAAGGCGTGGAGATTGATCAGATTGGTAATAACCTTCAAGACTGAGAAAGGATTCAGAGGGAATGAACGGAGCAGGATTAACACAGAAATACCCCTGGTCAACCACCCTTCGCCCGACCTTTTTTTTTTTTTTTGCGACAAGGCGTGGAGATTGATCAGATTGGTAATAAACTCCAGGACTGAGGGACAATTCTAGTACCCGGGTGAGAAAGTGAATGTAACAGAATTATTAAAAAAAAAATACTTGAACCCGGATCAATGACTAAAATAATGAATCAGGAATAATAGAGAAATGTTCAGGTCCCAGACGATCTCGACTCGTAAGAAAACTAGACAACAAGATAACAATGATCACTTTCTTCGAAACTCACCAGGATAATATTTATCGTCAGGTACGGGCTTGGAACAGCTAATCCAAAAATGAAATGGCACTCGGTTTCGGTACACGGTAATTCACTCGGTACGGACGGTCACACTTATTTACTCACTATACCGAACTATCAATCTATCCCTGTTAGTCTCAGGAAAATACCTTTTATAGTTTTACTCAAGGTCATGTCATTTCTGAAAAACACCGAGGCCAGTACGCCAAAGCTACTAAGAAAGAGGTACAAAAACAACGAGGTCAATAGATGAAAAACTATGTACAAACACACTCGACTCGGGAGCGATAAAAACTGTCGAACTGCACCAAGATCCACGCAAAAAATATAGACCATGACTCTAAGCGTTTCATTTTTCCAGGTCACAAACAAGACAATACTTATGTCCAAATAATAAAAAAAAACAATTCGTACTGGATAACAAAACTATTCAATTCTACACTGAATGCAATCACTATCAATAATATGAATAGGGTAGTAACGAAGCATTCCCTGATAATTCCGGTATGATTTATGAAAAATGGGAAACAAACTATTTATCATATACACTGCTCAACAATAGACATAAAAAGATACACTGCTCAACCATAGGAATGGCACTAATTCTCGTTAAACGGCAAGAAGTAAAATAAATGCTTCGTTACATTCCCCTCCTACTTACAAAAAAAAACAAAACAAAAAAAAAAAAAAAAAAAGATCAAAACCAACGGTTTGACTTTATTTTTTCTTTATTTTACCAAACTTAACTTAACATTCACATTTCTAAGTATAATGTCGACGAATTCACACATGATTTGGAAAATGTTTACCTATCTACCAGCGGCTCTCCCAGTGGAAAGATCGTGCATGTCGACAGACACAACGTCGGCACTGAACACCCCGATCTGCAACCGTGCTCGTGGATGTTTGGGTTCCCTTGTTAACTACCCGCGGCACGGGCTTGGTAACGAGATGTCTGGGTCCGCGGACAGTGCAGAGACAGTCACAGGAGCGGATACCATAAAGCCCACAGCGTGAACAAAAAATTCGATAGGGCTTTTGGCAATGACTTCGGTCATGTCCGGGATATCCGCACCTCCAGCAAAGTCCCAATTCTACCGGCAAATAAATGGGATCGTCCTTCAGGTAGTTGGCACTGAGAGGATCTGGTCCTTTTTCCGGTTGCCGAGTCACCCGGTCCATACTGTCGGGCATCAAAGGTACGGGTAAGTCGGTAGCCGTGGCCGGAAGATGCATCTGATACAACGATGTTGGCGTTCTAGGAGATAGTTGAGGGTCCGGGTGGACTTCAAAGTATGCATTCGCACTGAACGCATCGACTATCTTCAGGTCGGGTGCAATATCGCTGCTCTCAGGGAGTGTCGCTCCGGAATCCGGTATCTCCTGTTGCTGTTCCGGGCAACCAGGTACAGGCTGGTCAGTGATGGCAGATGCGTGCACGGCGTTCACGTCGACGGACTCCCAGTCGTCAGGAAGTGGGGACGTGGAGATTTCCAAAGTAGTTTCCATCGTCTTGGACTGAAAGGAGACATTTTCCATTATCATCAGAAACGGACGAATTGTGAGCATTCGGTACTATACCCCTTTGGGTATAGTGATGGTTTTTGGCTTGCCCGCCCGACATTTTAGCGTTACTCTGTGCCGTTTGTCTCTCGGCACTGTTTCAGGCCGTAAGTGAGATACGGCGGTCCGAAATTCCAAAGACCAGGTGCTCGCGGATCGATGACGGGTATACTCCTCCGAAATCCATAGTTCCATCTCCTCGGCCACTATGTCTTTGATTTCCTCCCGAGAACATGTCATCACCTCTGCCTTTGTATAAAGGCGCGCCAACACTATCCAGGCGAGTTCTTGTCCCTCGGAAGGGAGCTCTACAACTTCCCGGAAGAGTTGGTCTATTTGGGGGCCATTCAGACTTGGCTGGGGATGAGCCGGTTTGGTTCTCAAAGCCTCCAGGACTTGGGCTGGAATAGGTTCTGGCAAATCTCTTCGGGGTTTGCTCTTGGGAGGAGCGAGTAAAGCTTCCCGGAGCCGATGTGGTGGAGAGCTTGGCACGGGAGGGAATGCTACTGGAGGCGGACCCAGCAACGGCAACGGTACCGGATTAGGCGAAACTGCCACGGTGCTTGCTTCTTCAAATCGTGGTTCCGGGGTATGTACGTCGACTCTTCGATCCGATTGAGGTTCGGGGTTCGCTGGTAACTCGGCTAACACTGCCAATAACTCGGACAGGGGGGACTCTGAGGCGGAGGCCATAACCCGCTGTGAAGAGAAATAAATTCCTACGTTTGATCAACGGGACGGAACGGTTTCAAATCTTTTACATGTATGTGTTTTACTCGCTTCCCATTGGAACTTTTTAAATCGTATACTACAGGAGTTATCACGTGCGTGACGGTATACGGGCCGGTATACTTTGGTGCTAACTTTGCGGCAAAACCCCGAGTCCCGGAAGATAAGTGATACTCTTTCTTCATGACCAGATCCCCCACGTGACATCTCCATTCTCGACGTCGCAGGTTATAATAGTGGCTTTGGGTTGTAAAAGCTCGGTCCAGGTTAACACGTACTAATTCTTGCGTTTCTTTCAACTTCTCCATATGACTAAGCCATTGCGTCGCCGCGGTTTCGGCAACCTCTTCAGAAGGTATAGGGAATTGACGAAGGGTCTTTGGTGGATCCAATTCTCTTCCATACACCAAAAAAGAGGGACTAAAACCAGTGGAATCGTGTCTTGCCGTATTCAAGGCAAACTGTAACTCTGGTAAGTATTGGTCCCATTTCCGGTGATCAGTTTCACAATACTGAGATATCATGGTCTTCACGGTCTTGTTCATTCGTTCCACTGGATTGGCCTGCGGTGTGTACGGTGGAGTGAATCGATGGGGTATGCCCAGTTCTTTCAGCAAATCCTCGAATACCTTTCCGGTATACTGGGTACCATTGTCGCTTATCACCAAACCTGGTCGTCCAAATCGTAATACAATATCTTCATAAAATACCTGGGCAACCGCACGAGAGGTAGCTCTACGTAATGGACGGAGTTGTACCCACTTGGTGAATCTGTCTTGACATACCAATAGATAGTTGTTGCCCTTACTTGAGCGTGGTAGGGGCCCCACTAGGTCTGTAGAAACAGTGGCCCAGGGCCTCGTGTTTGGAGACGGGTGCATTTTTCCTGGGGTTTGTAGTTGTGAGGTTTTATACTGCTGACACCTTAGACACCCACGGACATATCGGGCAATATCTCGGAACATTCCTGGCCAATAATATCTACGAGCGATGCGTGCAGCAGTCTTTGCGATCCCCATGTGTCCAGCGGTGACATCGTCATGATTTTCCTGTAGTACTCGACTCCTCTTTGGGTTAGCCACACACAGCTTCCAGGGGTCAGACATCTCTATCTCAGACAGATCATTAGAGTCCCAGAAATGTCTGTACAACTGATCGTCTCGGATACAATAATCAGGAAAATCAGCGGGATTTTGTTGAACTTGTCGGAGTTTTGTGCTGTACCATCGGCAGCGTGGTTCTTCCATGACTGTACATGACTCTTCGCTAGCAGAATTGATCGCTGTTAATGGCTGACGTGAAAGCGCATCTGCTAACTTGTTCAACGAACCTTTCCGGTACTTGATTTCGAAGTCAAAGGATTGGAGAAACATAGCCCATCTGGCTATTCTTCCGGACGGACTCTTCATGGCCTGTAGCCACTTCAGGGAGATATGATCGGTCAAAACGGTGAAGTGGTATCCTTCCAGATAAGGCCTCATTTTCTCTATTCCCCAAACTACGGCGAGGCATTCCTTTTCGGTCACCGAGTAGTTCTTCTCTGGAGGAGATAGCGTTCTGCTGGCATATGCCACTACTCTCTCCTGCTCATCGATCGTTTGGGTCAAGGCTACACCTAGCCCGTAATCAGATGCATCGGTCTGGAGGACGAAAGGCTGGTTGAAATCCGGACAAGCTAATGCGGGAGCGTTAGTGAGCAAGGTTTTCAAGCGGCCGAAAGCTTCGCTCTGTTCCATTCCCCATTTCCATCGTTGCTTCTTCCGCAGGAGTTTGGTGAGGGGAGCGACAAGGCGAGAGAAATCCGGAATGAACCTGCGGTACCAGGAAGCCATTCCTAAAAATTGTCGGAGTTGCCTCAGCGTAGATGGAGCAGGCCACTTCACGATTGATTCTACCTTTTCGGGGTCGGTCATTATTCCCTCCGGAGTGACCAGATGTCCGAGATACCTCAGAGAAGCTGTGCAGAACTTACACTTATCAGGATTTAAACGGAGATTAGCTTCTCTCAGCCGTCTGAATACCTCACGTAGATTCTTCAAATGATCCTCGAAGGTGGATCCGAGAACAATGATATCATCTAGGTAAGCAAACGCGAAGGGATCCATGTCTGGACCGATGACCGTATCCATCAGTCTCTGAAACGTGGCGGGAGCTGAGTGCAACCCAAACGGCATGACCGTAAATTGAAATAATCCACGTCCAGGTACGGTGAAAGCGGTAACTGGTCGACTCTCGATGCTCAAGGGCACCTGCCAATAGCCTTGGCGAAGATCTAGGCTAGTTATGTACTTGGCAGCTCTCAATTTATCCAGTATAGCGTGGATAAATGGCAGTGGGTAGGCATCCTTCTCGGTAACCTCGTTTATTTTTTGAAAGTCGATGCAAAACCTAGGTTTGCCGTCCTTTTTTGTCACAATCACGACTGGGGAACTCCAAGGGCTACTGGACGGTTCTACCACCCCGTCAGCCATCATCCGATCAACCTCTTCGTTTATAATCTCTTGCATCCTGGGGTTTTGCGGTCGGTACCTCTGCTTGATAGGAAATTCAGTTTTCAACCGGATGTGATGTTGAATACAGGAGGTCGGGCCTTTTACTGCTTGAAACAGGGCCAATTCTATTTCCAGAAATTTGTCCAACTGGAAACGTTGTTCGGGGGTCAAATGATCAGTCTCCTTTTCACCTTCCCTTCCCTGGGTCGGTAAGCTAGCAGCTGAGCTACTTGTTGGATATTCATCGGTCGATACCTTTTCATTCGGAGTCAAAGTATCTGGGCGGTTCTCTTCGGTGACAGGTGACTCTTCCGATACTACTTGCACCTCTGGATTCGTAGTATTCTCCCCATCATGACTGGGAGAAATTTGAAACTCATTGAGAAAAGCAGTGGCATTAGACAGATTCAAGCTGAACCCATGTTTACTCAAGATATCCATGCCCAACACTATATCGATGGTTAATAACGGGGTAATCAATAATTCTTCCGTGAAACATTCTTTTCCAATGACCAAACGAGGTCGAAAAGCGTGGGTGATGCGGACTAGTGTCCCGTCTGCTTGGCGGGCATTAACAACTGGTGAGTTGTGGGGCTTATACCCCTGCCTGACACAGCACTCGCCTACGGCGGGACTAGCGAAAGATCGGGTGGCTCCGGTATCTACTAAAGCCAAAAATGACGTTTCCTCGATTCGAACCACCACATACGGTCGGTTATCCCTGGGACGATAGGGTTTCGGGGATTCCGAGGTTTTTAGTTCCTGGAGCCGGTCCGATTTTGACTCAGACGGGCCCCTTGCCCGTTTCCCGGATGGCTGCAGTTACAGTCCCTAGACATGATACCATTCCGGCCACAGCGAGAACAAAACAGTCTCGGTGGGTTTGGACAAACTGGTCTCAGATGACCTCTCTCTCCACATCTCCAGCATGTGATATTTCCGGATTGATTGGGTCTCGATTCGGGTCGATCGCTGCGTGCTACTCCCGAAGTTGGAAGAGAGCTGCTTGGGGCTATTGGCCCGGCGGGTGGTACGTTCATCTGCCGTGGCACGCTATACCGACCCATAGAATTGGGTACTCCAACCTGTTCTCCTCGCATTTCTCGTTGGAGGACTTCGAATTCCAAAATTTTGGAAATCATTTCCGGAATATTATGAAAGTCTGTTCTCCTTATATAATGCCGGTATTCGGGCAACAGGTTTCGATAGAGCCAGGCGGTCTCCTGCTCGTTCGACAACCGCCCATGCCTTCTGGTCAACGTTTGCATATCTATGACATACTCAATAGCCGGTTCGGTTGGTTTCTGTAATCGGCGACTAATTTCCATTTCCAGATCCTCGATATAGTGCACAGGGTAGAATGCGCCTTGGAAAATATTCCTAAACGTACTCCAAGAATGCCAGTATGCCCTGTTGCTTCGATACCAGAGTAATGCCATCCCTTCTAATAGCTGCGGTAATGCCCCTAACATTCGGTCAGACGGTATATTTTCAGTTAGGCAGATTTCCTCTAGCCTTTCCAAAAACGCCACTGGATCGCTCTGGCCATCAAAATGGAGATTCCATCGATGAGTTGGTAATGGCGAGTGATAAACACTAGTTCCTGGAATATTCGGGGCGGTGGTGCTCATCATAGGTGCACTATTTGTAGGTACAGGCCCCGTATGGGTAAAGGTTGACGCAGCGGGGGTAGCGCGGGGGTAGAATGTCGTTGACGAGGGTATGTTCTGATAACCTGGTATGGTGGTCGATCCAGCGGTGATAACAGGTTTCGTTAGAGGTGATTGGGGCGGGTTAATATGGACATTCGGTATCCCGGATTTATCTGCATTACTCAGCAATACGGGTATGGCTCTCAGAAACGTTGATATTCGCTTTCTCAGTTCCATAACCGTGCCTTCCGTGTCTAGTTGTAAGAGCTTAGCCTCTTCTATGAGTTCTGGCTTTTTCAGCCTATAGATCCAGCTCACGCGAGGCTCAAGGTTGGCAGGGGCTTCTTCAACTGACTCCTCCAATTCTGAGGATGGAGAATTAGGCCTACTATATTCTCGATTTTCAGGAAATAGTTTTCCTGGGTCTCCAAAAGATGGAGACACCGGTCTCGACATTTCTGACCGATTTCCATCCATAGTGGACTGGTCTTGAACGGAGAGTCGGGGTGACCTGGTCGGAACTATATTCTTCTCGAAAGATAAATAGTTTCGGCGGAATTTGATAAGTCAGGATTGAAATCGGGGCGGCCGTCAACGAAGGAAAACAAAATTCACTAGATCGGGGAATACTCGACTCCAAAGAAGATTTAAGTGGACCAAAGAGTATCCATTTACAACTTCAACACCTCCAGGTCGAGAAATATATAGGAAAAATTATAATACTAATGTGGAAATATTTAACAACACAATTCAGGGTCCCTGCTCGGGCGCCAATTTGTAATCCTATTTTCCCTTCGAATTGATAGAATACAGTTGGCACCTGATACGGACGTATAAAGAACAAACACTAATATATTTACAATACTCGGGCGCCAGTTATTTTAGCGTGGTATGCTCCACGATATCTCCTCTCTAAACGAATCAACTTAGAGGAGGCCCCAGGCAACTACAGATGGAGATACGGTATGCCAGAGGTTCGTTGCTAACTTGCTGTTTCTATTTTAGCAATGTTCAGTACTTGATTTTGTTTGCGAAGGCAATTTCTGTAGGTTAGAAAATTTCAACTCTACCACTATCACTACTAGTCAATGAAGCAAACAACAGTTTTTATAAACAAAACATATAGTTTATTTGGAGAGCATAACAAAAGAAAGGGTCAATTACATAATAATTATGTTCGACAATCTTCTCCTAAATACCTAACCTAAGTTTATGGAACGAGCGACCTGGAGGTGAATTTAACTGATTGACAAACGCTTATTGCACATTTTCACATCGAAGACTATCTGTGACCTTCAAATTTTTAATCGGTATAATATTGTATTATTACTCATTCAATATTCTGAAATTCTACCTAAATCATGACTTGTCAGAAACATCTCAAATATTAACGTGATCAAATAAATCTACTCTACTCTACTCTACTCTGTCTGTCAACCCGCCACGCATATATACTTATTCAGTGTTTCGTTCACTGCGCTAAACATACACGCCACTGTTCAGTCACCTCTCACCCGACATTTTTTTTTTTGTGCGACAAGGCAGGGAGACTGTTCAGGTGGGTAGTGGGCTGTCTGACAGAGACGCGGTTACGTATCACCCGCGAAAATATTAGCACCCTCAACTTAGAATTTCCCCTCAACTCCCGGAATGGTCTACATAGGTATTTATCCTCAAACAATCTCGAAGAAATGCTACCCCCTGCTCAATCACCTTTCACCCGACTTTTTTTTTTTGTGCGACAAGGCGTGGAGATTGATCAGATTGGTAATAACCTTCAAGACTGAGAAAGGATTCAGAGGGAATGAACGGAGCAGGATTAACACAGAAATACCCCTGGTCAACCACCCTTCGCCCGACCTTTTTTTTTTTTTTTGCGACAAGGCGTGGAGATTGATCAGATTGGTAATAAACTCCAGGACTGAGGGACAATTCTAGTACCCGGGTGAGAAAGTGAATGTAACAGAATTATTAAAAAAAAAATACTTGAACCCGGATCAATGACTAAAATAATGAATCAGGAATAATAGAGAAATGTTCAGGTCCCAGACGATCTCGACTCGTAAGAAAACTAGACAACAAGATAACAATGATCACTTTCTTCGAAACTCACCAGGATAATATTTATCGTCAGGTACGGGCTTGGAACAGCTAATCCAAAAATGAAATGGCACTCGGTTTCGGTACACGGTAATTCACTCGGTACGGACGGTCACACTTATTTACTCACTATACCGATCTATCAATCTATCCCTGTTAGTCTCAGGAAAATACCTTTTATAGTTTTACTCAAGGTCATGTCATTTCTGAAAAACACCGAGGCCAGTACGCCAAAGCTACTAAGAAAGAGGTACAAAAACAACGAGGTCAATAGATGAAAAACTATGTACAAACACACTCGACTCGGGAGCGATAAAAACTGTCGAACTGCACCAAGATCCACGCAAAAAATATAGACCATGACTCTAAGCGTTTCATTTTTCCAGGTCACAAACAAGACAATACTTATGTCCAAATAATAAAAAAAAACAATTCGTACTGGATAACAAAACTATTCAATTCTACACTGAATGCAATCACTATCAATAATATGAATAGGGTAGTAACGAAGCATTCCCTGATAATTCCGGTATGATTTATGAAAAATGGGAAACAAACTATTTATCATATACACTGCTCAACAATAGACATAAAAAGATACACTGCTCAACCATAGGAATGGCACTAATTCTCGTTAAACGGCAAGAAGTAAAATAAATGCTTCGTTACAATCTAAGGAAAAGACTGCATTTTCTGTCCCTGGGAGGGGCCTTTTTCATTTTAATGTCATGCCTTTTGGCCTTTCCAATGCTGCCCAATGTCAACAAAGGCTAATGGACGCCATTTTTGGTCCAGAGATGGAGCCTAACGTATTTGTTTACTTAGATGATGCAATCATTATTAGTTCAATCTTTCAAGAACACATTCAATTACTCAGAGAAGTGTCAAAGCGGTTAAAAGAAGCTAACCCTACGGTAAATATCAACAAATGCGAATTCTTTAAATCTTCACTCAAGTACCTGGGGTTTGTTGTAGATAAATTTGGATTAAAAACCGATTCTTCAAAAGTTCTAGCTATGGTGAATTTTCATAGACCAACAAACACTACAGAAGTAAAAAGATTCACTGGCTTATGTAGTTGGTATAGGAGGTTCATCCCACAGTTTTCTACATTAATGTCACCTATAAATGATCTTTTGAAAAATAAGAAAAAAAGGCAAAAGATAAAATGGTCTGAGGAAGCAGATAAAGCTTTTCAGAATATAAAGAATGCATTAGTATCTGCACCTGTCTTGGCTAGCCCAGATTTTTCTTTACCATTTGTGATACAATGCGATGCATCAGACACCGGTTTAGGTGGTGTGTTAACACAAAATCAAGATAATGTAGAAAAGGTTATAGCTTATGCTTCAAGAAGTTTGTCTAAAAGTGAAAGAAATTACAGCACAACTGAGAAGGAAACCTTAGCTTGTATTTTTGCCTGCCAGAAATTTCGTCCATATGTGAAAGGAGTTAAATTTACTCTTGTTAGTGATCATGCATCCCTTAAATGGTTTTTTAAAATGAAAAATCCCACAGGCAGACTTGCTCGCTGGAGTGTTCGGCTCAGCCAGTTTGATTTCGACATTGCTTATATCAAAGGAGCATTGAATGTAATTCCTGACATTTTATCTCGTAGTCCAGTTGATTCACCCTTGGAAGACTCTGAGAAATTGAGTGTGTCTGAAGACATTTGTGTGATGGATGAAAATTGCATTTCCTCAGATATTGATTTGACTAAATTAGATTCATTTTATGAGAACATTCGCACAAAAATTCTACATAAACCTGATGAGTATCCACAATGGTCTGTAAAAGAAGGTTATGTATACAAGTTAATCCCGTCAAAATTAGATATGGACTCTAACGTTTCTGAGTGGAAGTTGTTGGTTCCCAAGAGTCAAAGAAAACAAATAATATCTTCATGTCATGATCCTAGTACTGCTTCACATGCAGGTTACCACAAAACATATACTAGAGTGGCTCTTACGTACTATTGGCCAAAGATGAGGAGAGATATAACTCAATACGTGAAATCTTGCAAGATGTGCGCTTCTCAAAAAGCACCTAATCACTCAAAATTTGGACTAATGGGTACTGAGCGTAGTGTACGTTTTCCATGGCAAGTGATAGCCGTAGATTTAATGGGACCTCTTCCCAGAAGCTCAAGTGGTTTTCAATACATTTTGGTAGTATCTGACTGGTTTACTAAATATCCTTTGATTTGTCCTTTAAGAAATGCTACTTCTAGCAGTATAATAAAATTTTTAGAAAATGATGTTTTCCTAGTTTATGGAGTGCCTCAGCACATAGTATGCGATAATGGCAGACAACTCATTAGTAAATCCATAAAAAAACTTGTTCAGGACTACGAGTCTACGTTTCGATATACGCCATATTACTATCCTCAGGCTAACTATGTAGAACGAGCAAACCGTACCATCTGTACAGCAGTCCGGAGTTATGTAAATGGAAATCATAAAACATGGGATAAAGAGTTGCCTAGAATAGCATATGCTATGAGAACTGCGGTACACGATGTGACAGGTTACAGCCCTTTTGAATTTCGGACGTGAGGTTCCCTGTTCAGGAAAATATTATGGAAAAGGAGAGGTACAATTAGATACAACCAGTAGAGAGCGATGGGCTCAGAACTTAGGTAATTTATCTGAAATTTTTAAGGATGTTCAAAATAAATCGAATTTATCATATAAGAGGAATGCTAAATATTATAATTTACGGAGGAGGGACATAGAATTTTTCGTAGGAGACAAGGTTTGGAAGAGGAACCGGGTCCTCTCAAATGCTGCTAACAGTTTTGCTCAAAAGTTAGCTCCACGCTACACTCTTTGTACGGTAGCAAAGAAAAAATCAAAACTAGTGTATGTTTTGAAGTACCAAGATGGCTCAGACGCCGGAACTTGGCATGTTCAGGATTTAAAACCATATCATGGATCACTTACTGATGTCTCCACAATCCATAGTGATGAGGAATCTGCATGTGACGATTAGTAGGAATCATGATCATGAAGAGGTTACTGAACACATCACGCAAGTGATTTGTACATACCATTGTAGATACAAGTTAAGGTAGATTGTAGGTTGAATTAAGCTTAGCCTCAATTCATAGATGATAGGAATTAGTAAATAGGTAAATTGAGCTCAATTTAATATTAAGAATTTTTTGTGTGTACATATAGATTCCGAGTATAAAAAATAGTCATCTTTCAATGCCTATTTTTTATATCCGAGGAAGGGGGTGAATGTAACATGAAAATTTGCCTTTTCATGTTCCATGGTGTGAATTCTGAAAATAGGTAATAGGGAAGCTTTGTAGAGATGCACTGCGTAACTCAATGATTTCTTTTCTAGGTTTTGAGGTACTTTGTAATTCCATCTTGTTAAATGTTTTCATTTTCAATGTCTATGACTGTTGGGTTATTTTAGTCCACTTCTTAACAATTCTTACACATTTGTCATATGCCCATGAATATTGTTGTTTCCATCATAGTCTCTTGCCAGTAGGAGACTATTTGTCGCGTTTAGTGGCAGTGGCCTGTAATGGTGCAGGGATATTTGCAATTATGTATCGACTATCGTATCGACTATCGTATCGACTATCGATGTCATGATCGATATTTAATATTTCTTTCAAGTTGCATCCCTGAATTTGACTTGAATCATATTATTTGGGTGGCTAGATTGACACTGCGCAGAGACGGATTTTGGTTTGTATTATTTTTTTTGAATAGATCACAAGTGCTCTGATTGACGAAAACTTGTTATTTGAGCAATTTCCGTTTATTCATCCTTCTTGTTGATTCCTTCTCTTGCGAAAATGTTTCATGTGCTGAAGCCAAAATGAGGCCCTTTTTGATTTTGGCTCTCGTGCGATCAAGTCAGGTGGTAGACACCTACTTTTGTGTTAGGCCTTTCCGATAGGAAGGTGAGAAATATTAAATCTCTTTTGTGTTTATGATATTCGATAGGGTATCTAAATTTCAGATATCACGGCCTTATACAGGGGAGCAGGGGTTACAGACAAGTGGATGATTTGAACTCCATTTTCTTTTGACCACATGCTATGTTTCTGGACTTGAATTTTATCAATCAACACTGTTAACTGGATGGATCACTAAAAATCGGATCATTCATCAACTATGGGCATTTAGAAATCTTGAACTGTTTTCTGGACTTCACTGTTTGGACATCACTTGGACACTTTTTTCAATGGTTGAGGCACCTGAGGGATCTTCGTGCTTTGAAGCCTGAGTCACCAACACACTTGAAGGTGGAAGCAAGACCCAGGTGATTTCTTGTGCAGGTCTCTGGGCATCTATAGGACCCGACAGCCTGGAATTTCTGGCAGAATCCTTGCTGCCGACAGTGCAAGTCCCTAGCAGCCCTTCTGGTTTAGATAGCCAGTGATCCTGACTTCTGACAGGAAGTCCAGGGGAGTCCAGACTCCCGGTAAGGTTGATTGATCCTTAATCCCTAGGATTTTGTTACTTTGGAGCCTGAACTCCCAGAGCCCAGTCAGATAGTGAGACGTCCTGGTCCAGCTTGGATGGTAGGAAGAGCTTGCCCTGGTGGCAGCCTGTGGACCCGTCAGCCAGAGTTGCAGTGCAGAATCCAGTTGCCCTGGGATAGACCAAGTGCCCAGGTCTCCAGGTGGTTGTGACTCCTGTCAACTGTGTGGGGATCCAGTTTTCCTAGCACACCTAACCCCTACCGCCGACTGAGGGAGGAGTGTCTTTGTTCATCCAGGTAGTGAGATCTATTGGACCACAGTTGGAATCTCATGGTTCAAAATCCAGAACTTGCAGCTAAGGTCAGAATTTTCCATATATATTTTTTCCCTGTCTTGAGGACATTTCAATTGCATATTTTTTCCCTGTCTGAGGACATTTAACATGTACTTTTTTTCCCTGTCTTGAAGACATTTAACATACACACTTTTTCACTGTCTGAGGACATTTAATCTACATATTTTTTTCCCTGTCTGAGGACATTTAAATAGTTATTTTTCACTGTCTAATGTCATGAGATATTTGAACACTTGTCAATAACACATAACAGTCTAAGATCGGATTTTACATATAATAAAATTATTGGGTCTGTTAGAGACTCTGTGAACCCAAAGTATAGGCCTATATGAAGGGAAATCTACCCTTGTACTGAGTTACAATCATAGTACATATTTACCACCAATTTGAATACCTATTGTTGGCATGTTAAGGTGAATAAATCTGTTAACAGTTATTTTGGCTTATATTTATATCTTGGATTTTTTTCTCAGTAATTCAGCTGTGAAAACTGAGTGGCGCCTGACAAAAGGATAACCCCACTAGTTACCTATAAAAAAAACTAACTCACGACCTGCTCCCAAACAAACGAGCTGCCGTGCCTATAACAAGTTAAAATCTTTTTCTTTTCCAAAACATCAGAAGAGTTGTTATATGGCTCTCAGAAGAGAGTCCTAATAAACATTGCTGAATAAGGACACCACATCTGAACTAGCAAGAACATAGTTGTCTGGAAGTTTCATATTGTTAAATTTTGAAGAGACTTCAAAAGAGTCTTTGATGAATATTTATTATCGGAATTGTAGGCTTTAGTCAAAATATCAGTCAAAAAAGAAGCTATGATGAAAGTGGGTGAAGAATTCAACTTCTTTCTCGTAACATCATCAATCTGTTTGCTATCGAATAATTTTTCAATCAGAGAATTACAAGCTCGTTCAATTGAAGATGTTGGATCTTTGTTCAACAATACATAAGACGTACTGTTTACAATTATGTCCTCAGACAATTGAAGATAATGTTTTTTTTTCCATGATGACAGTGACATTCCCTTTATCTGATTGGGTAACAATCAGATTGGGATTGTCTTTGAGAAATTTTTTTGTTTTCATGAGGAGGTTACGGAGAAAATTAAAATTATTATGAGAATTGTGGATATGATTTGTAATTATATTGGTAGCTTGTGCTATTGTAACATTTCTCAATTTACTATCAGTAATGGAAGAGGTAATGTAATCAATATCAGCTAGAAGATTTTCAATAGGAATGTCCTTCTTGATGATAGGTTCTATACTGAATTTTGGGCCTAAGGCAGAAAATTGAAGTGTATCATCAGGAATCAAGGAATTTGAGATGTTTTTTATCTATCTTGGATTTGTTTTAAATTTTTCTCCCATTAGGTTTTGTTTCGATTTATTTGATTCTATGGAAAAGTTTACTATGAAGGCTATTGGTTCTATGTTTGAAATTTTGAAAAATACCTTCATTAGTGAGGAGAATGATTTCAGACTTGAGGAACATTAAGGAGTCTTCAAGCTTGCTGATTGTACTATGATTGCTAGAGATTAACAAATTAATCAGTTTTAACCCTAACCTGTAATTGAATTGTAAATTCCTTGACCATTCTCCTTGTCTTAGGAGTAAATTCTCTATTGGTCTGGTAGCAGCAGATATGTGATTTGGTACAATGCCTGCTGACTTGATCCCGTTGATGATCCTTCATATGAGCCAAGTGGAAGCAAGGATTTGAGGAAAGAAGGAAGAGAAGATGAAACTACTGTCATAGATATCAGTCTTAGACCAGAGGGGCGAACTCATTCTTAAAATTATTTCAACCAACCCAGCAGAATGAATCACGTGGTGAAAAAGGAGACAAGAAGGCACACAGTCGTTTCTACTGTGAAAAAAACAGTATGAAATAGCATGTCACCTGGAACTCATACATAGGGAAGAAGACGTGAGAAAGTTCATGAGTGTTCAAAGAACACATTGAAAGACTATCAATAATAGCACGAATGAAGAAGGAAGGTCCAGTGACGGAAAATTGATCGTTTCACGCCGTCCCCAGAAACTGCAATCGACTTCAAAGCATGTGCCAATTACAAAACTTCTTCTGCTAAGAGTACTTTGAGTACACATTTTCGGCAATGGTACTATTCAAACTAGAAAAATAATTCATTAATTTAGTCGGAAAGTGGCTTCTGAAATGCATCACAGAGCGTCAGATACCGTGGGAAAACAACTAATTCCAGTAGTGAGAGAGGATGACATTGTTCGATTGATTCGATATAAATCCTTGCCTCTTCGACATGATTCGACAAAGATTAGGATTGATTGGGAGATTTTTATCAATCCTGAAAGATATCGACACAGATGTAACTGACCTTGCCTCAGTGTTTGATCCGAGATTTTGTGACCATACTTTGATAGCAATCAACCGAGCTGCGCGATTCAATACTGAAACATGCAATTATGGAGCACCTACAGTTGCATTCAGTTTAGGAAGTATGCTCTAACATATTGGTGAATTTCAATCAATGAATGTATTATAACTCATCAAGAGGACAAGAAAAAAAAAGTAACCTCTTTCCTGAAATTGTTAACAGAAGGAATCAATATGAGTGTTAATAAAAATGTCACAGAATATCAAGTGCAGATGAGGAGACGACAAAAAATATCAAGGAATTGCATGAGTTTCTTTCAAATTCACGGCAGAAGTCATTAGCTGATATAAGAGTAAAATTCTCAGTGAATGTTTGAATGCAACTGCGGAAAGCAACTTTGATGTCGGTCCAATTATTTAATAGGAGGCGGGCAGGTGAAGTCGAGAGAATACTGCTCGAAGATTTTGATAGTCATTCAAGTATCAATGAAGAAAGCAACAAAGATTCATTTCAGTCACTGAACGATAGTAGCAAACGTTCGGCAAATAGATATGCACGTTTCGATATCAGGGGTAAATTGAATAGAACATCACCTGTTCTACTAGACCAACATTTTCTAGAATGGATCAGAACCATAATTGATCATCGAAGAGTAAGCTGTTGTTCCTGAAGAAGATTACAACGTTTTTGGTATACGAGGGAGAATGAATGATGAATTTAGATACCTTGTTCTATAATGAGAACATTTTCTGAAAAATGCGGAGCTGAGCATCCAGGAAGACTTCGAGTAACAAAGCTAAGAAAACAAATTGCCACTACATACATCACTCTAAACCTAGAGGAGCAGGAAGTATCAGATCTTGCCGATTTCATGGGTCATGCCGAGAATATCCACACAAATATTCACTGCCAACCTCTCAGCAGAGACATAATCAGAATGTTAAAATTACTTCAAAGTGCACAAGGAGGTCTAAACATTGATAAAAGCGATAGTGAAAATTCGACTGATAATGGGCCAATTAGAGAAACCAACAACAAACATATTTCCTCGAGAAATCCTGCAGTCAGTGTCTGAAAAAGAAGCCTAGTGAGTATGTTTTCATATCTGAGCATTTTCAGACTCGGCCACGGAGCTCCCCCCTCGGCCTCATTTTTCTTCAAACGTCAGCGAAGTTGACATTTAATGTTCCATTTGTAAATAGTAAAGTTTGACATTACCAAGTCATTATTGTTAGCGGTAGGGAGAGTACCGTTGCTAGGCAACCCCACTTTTCCTGCCAGCGGCAGGAAAAATTGCGTTGCCTAGCAACAGTAGGTACTTCAATCTTTCTGAATGTTCCTTTTATCCCATATTATATGCAATTGTCTTCGGCTCCTTATGAAACAATATACTATTGTGCACGAATGAAAAGTTCATCGTTGGATAGACATTTTGATGCTCTCTTCAGATATGGTAAACAAATTGAGATATTCAAATGTATTGGGGCAGGAAGAATTTGTGAATTTTGAATGAAGCCGGACCTGGATTATAACTCTTGTTGATGCCTCAATCAATTTGACAGGATAGATTGAGCAAGTGTACCAATTTGAAAAAAATAATAAACAGGTTGATTGGAAAGTTATGAGATAATGAAGATATGGGCAAAATTGATAAAACATCCTGTGCTTCGGTTTCAAGATGTCGGAGACCATTAATCAGGATTTTTAATTAATCACCTACGTGCCCCTATCCACAGTTGACGTATTTACCTCTCCCAATGAAACACCCTGTATGTTTCAGGATATGCACAAACCAAATATTTGCAAATTTTGCAAAGAATATAAAACAAACATCAGACGTCACATTACTTCAATGCACCGTGATGAACAACAAGACCAGGAATTCATGATGTTGAGTGACGATAATCCAAAAAAAAAGAAGCTCTAGCTCAAATTAGAAGAGATGGCAATTTCGAGGGGTTCCAAGAAAACAAAATCGTCCCATGTAGAATATCGAAATACTTGATACCGGACAAGGTTGACTTTCGTATATGTCCAAAATGCAAAATACTCCTAAAGAAAAACTCCTTGAGAAGACACTTGAAACAGTATTGCACAAAGAATTCAACCAAAAGTACAGAAGGTATGTTATATCGCTCGAAAGCAATCTCTGAAAGGATACACAAGCAAGCCAATAGTATATTCCAGGAATTGATATTTCCGGCTTTCAGGGAGGGTCTTATTGACGAAACAATCAGATTTGACAAACTCCTGATAATATATGCGAACGAAATGGCATACAAATATAGATCTCAACACCATTTTTCCATGATCAGGAATCGACTCATAAGGATGGTGAAATTATTCATGAAGATGAAAACAAAACATCCTACATTAAACTCTTTCAAAGATTTGTTGATACCTCAAATGTTCGATAGTATTCTTGAATGTATAAATGATATGGGGAACTATAATGAAAGGACTGGTAATTACGCAAAACCGTCATTGCCAACGGAAATAGGTACTGCTCTGTAATATATAATTGATTTATATATTTCAGAGTGCATCAAGAGTGAAGATGAAGAAGGAAAAAGTTCAGCCAAACATTTATTGCATTTATTAAAGACTGCACTTCCTGCTCATGTTGATGAAACGGCAGCTGAAAGTCTTTTGTAATTAAAACGAAAGAAATTAGTAGTACTTCCATCCATACAAGACTTTCATAAGTTGAATTCCTATTTATTGAAGCAGATAACGGACAACTATGAATTGTTAATTCAGAAGTTCGATCTGGATAGTTGGTATACCTTATTAGGCAGTTCTACTCTGATCTACATAATGGTGTTCAACATGTTACGTTTAAATTTAACTCTAAAGCGATTTTATAGCCTCAGTAAATGAAATAGACCAATAAATAACACAATATTGAGTACCTAGTATATTTCCTCAACATTTTCACACTTAGCTTCAGAAAAGAAAAAAAAAACACAAATGAGATTGTCACCACCTTTTGCATTTTCTAGAGACTTACCTCAGAATAAATATCAAAAACAGCAAAATGGTGTTGCCAAGGAACGGCAGCCAATGAGTCTGGAGAGCTGGGACGTGGGTTGGTCAGATGTTCATCAAACAGTTTTTTTTTATTTTGAAAGGGGCTCCACTTGAATTTGTTGGAATGAAAGATAAGAAATCAAAACAGTGCAGACTTTAGTCAAAGGTAGTTTAATTACTAAGCTTCATAGTGAATTAGTGAACAGGCATGTAAATCTTCTCAATTCTTGGAGAGAATATATGCAGTATAGTTAAGTTAAACAACAGCTAATGAATTAAAAGCCTGCTGAGACACTGGTTACCGCGTGCAGCTGCATGGGGTTTACAGGGACCATCATGTATCACTACTGTTTGTGATTATTTTATACATATACATCATACTATACTTTATATAGATACCACAATCAAAACCCCACTATGTATATACCATAAACATGGTTGAAATAAACCCTAATCAATTAACCTTGATTGCACATGATACTTGTGTATGAAAAATTAAGTTTTGTGATAAGACACAAATATTGGTGAAATTAAATCATTTAAACCCATAAACAAAAATCATATTTGGATCGAGCTCACCAAGGACTTGAATATAGGCCCCATATCTCCTCCCTTGGAACTCCAGGAACCACTCACTCCAGGTCAGGACAGGGTGACCTCAACAGTCCCAGTGAAGCCTGCCTTGAATCAGGGGCACTTCCATCACATGGAGGCTTGACTGCAGCGGGGAAGTTGAACCCAAGGAACCCCTTGGAACTAGGAGGCTCTTCAGAGCTGACGAGCACGAGGCCGTCAGAAACCAGGCTGAAGATCAACAGGCGGTCATCAAAAAGGGCGTCTTCTTCAATGGTGATAAGGCAGTGGTCAGTGGTGAGGTAGTGGTCCGGGTTCAGATTTAGAGTTATCAGTGAGGGAACTCGTGGGGCTCGTGGAAGCCGGCAAATCTATAATACAGAACGTCCCTGTTGCAGGCCAAAAATATGCCACAAGTGGTTCAAAAACTCACCTTCCACGGGGGATCGGCTTCACACAACCAAATACAAATTGAGTGGCGACTTATCGCCTCGCCAGGCAAAATCGAAAATGAGCTTTTCCTGCCCATGATGGCGTCGTTGAGACCAAGACGGAAAAGGACAATCCCTTCCCGAAAAATTATATTTGTCAAGAACAAAATCGAAGCATAGGAAAACCTATTCGAAAAAAACAGTCAACGCCAACTATGCCTTCTGCGCAACAACGCCGCTCATGCGTGAGTATGAGTTAAGTTCTAAACCAATCACAGGCTATGGAATCTTTCTACCTCTAGCCAATGAGAAAATTGGATTTACCCCACGTGGTTTGGTGACACTTTACATATGACACACGACTTTTTAATGACATGACTTCCCATTTAGTATTCACTTCGACCTGACTTTAAGACTGATTCTTAAGTGCGAACGAACAACCCTAAAATGAACGGAGAAACAAATCTGACGTGACTTGTGACCTATGACATTGACATGAAACAATTTGATATTTGACTTTGGACAAATTGTAATTTTTCATGTTGACAGCCAATGAAAATAAGTAAACAAATTCGAATTTGAAAATAACTTTCCAAAGAAACAAATTTGGGGAAAAATAAAGAAAGTCCTAACACCTGTAAGACTCACTTGGTAAGAATACAATGCTTGTTGAAGCTCTAATACTTTCTTTATGATTTCACCTAATCTTTTGTTTTTCTTTTCAGATTGTTCCTGGAGTTCAAGGATTGCTTGGAGATGATCACATCAGTTTGAAGAATACAGGGACTGACTTCAGGTAAGTTATGACTGTGACTTTGTGTAAAAATCTACATGTTTAATTCAATTTTAGGCATCAATATTCCCAGAAACATAAGCAGTGAGCCAACCAATCCAACAGGTACAAGAACATGATGAAATACCCACAATTGTTATGTAATGTAATTCACATCTTGTAAATTCCTGTAATAAAATGTGAACTATATGCCTAGCTGTTTACTATGGATTGATACTTGACTCAAGTCTGAGCACAAAAAGAGGAAACTGTACCATTCTGATAATTGAGTTTGTATAAAGGTAAATTTTCATGTTACAAGAGAAAGAAAATGAATATTCTTCCACCTCTCGTTACTTTACGTCTCCACAGTAGGTCCAAGGGAAGTACGTGAAGGAAATGGCCAAACATCGTCGTCCTTCGCATCATATTTACTTCGTACTGTAGTACCGTGTTACGCTAGGAATCTCGACCGCTGTTCACTGGAGATTCTCGACGATAAACGTGTTTTTCGATTCTTTCCTGCTTCGATACGATAGAACGTGTTGGAGGCCGTCTCGCGAATGCTAAAAATAAATAGAACGAATTACTAGGGTAACATGAATTCGGGCTTGGTTGGTCTATTTACATCAATAATTTGAGTGTACCGAATGTATTAGTGGATTAAAATTACATTAGTTAATTAGTAACTCACTTAACGACTTACCTTGTCAACAAATTTTATTCATTGTTTGGTGAGATAACATTGTCGTTTGTTGTTTATCTTCTATCACCTGCTTATTCAGTGAATTTCACGTCAATCGTCAATCTTTCACAGACCCAATGACAGTCTCGAGTGGATCAGCTGATCAGTTGACATAGATCGGTTGGCATTGACTAGTTGACATTGATTAGTTGACATCCACCGTTCCTAACTCCACTTCCACAGTGTTGCCATATTTAAAACCAAAATTTCCGACATTATAAATCGTAATTGGATGGTGATCTAATGAGTACCCACTTCCAATGTGCTCCTTGGGTAGTGTTGACGGGTTGGTTGGAATCCCTAACGCCCTTGGAATTGTATTTTTTTCAGGTAGTAGGCTCCTGAAATGACCCCATCTGTTAGGCGTCAGAGTAAGTTCTGGTTGCAATGCATGGATGATGTTCTGAGTGCTCCGTGTCAAAGTTGCGACTACCGCGACCTCTCACTGGAGGTTGAGGCAGTTAACTCACTTTTCTGGTTGTTCGGACAAGTACTGATGGAGTTTCGTTGTTGCACAATATTTTTGACTTTCACCAAGTCATCCTTTTAGGGAGCAATTTCGTGCAACGCAATAATCAATTTTGGTATTCCGTTGTTGGCATGGTGTGCATATTTTGAAGGTTCGGCCAAAATTGTACTCTTATAGAGGATTTGAAGTTACACTATACATGCAGGTGTCCGAACTCCATAAGATGGTAGAGGTGCTTTTTCTGGAGATCAGGCTCGAGAGTCCATAAGGATTATATTCCCATGCTCGACAAAACTCGACCTGAAGTAATAGGGCAATAAGAGCGATAATCCACTGACGAAGCTCAGACGAAACTAAAACAGATGTGTGTTTGCTGTCTTATCCAGAAGGGACATATTATCAGGATTCCTGTGAATTACAATACAAGAAAAAAAACCCTTGGCCAAGGTTTTTTTTTTGGAGTCTACATTTTGGAGCTGTAGGATTGAAAGCTACAGGGTGGACCTAGCTCACCTTGGCTCCCAGATGTTCCCTTATCCACATCTATATTTTATCGGTATACAAAGTGGTCCCTCATACTACTAGGCTGCTGGGACGAGTACTGACCTACGTGGGACCTTATACAGGGTGTTCCAATCATTAAAAGCAAACATAAGAGCACGCAAGTCTTTGAACAAATTCCACTATTACTGCTTAATCGCTATTTTGCTATTACTGCCTCTGTTGCTACAATTGCTTGTTGCTATTTTTTTATACATATTGCTACTACTGCTTGTTGCTATTGTTACACATATTGCTACAATTGCTTGTTGCTATTTTTTTTAATACATACTGCTGCAATTGCTATTTTGCTAACATTGCTTGAATTGCTGCAATCAGTATTTTGCCTACAATTGCTATTTGCTATAACTGCCTTAACTGCTACCATTGCTATTTGCTATTATGGCTACTTGCTATTCCCAGTGTTATGCCCTATCTGCATGAAAGTTTTTTTGCTGCCCTATCTGCTGTAACTATAAATGCTTTCACAATAGCTATAGATTTTTTTTTGTTATTGCTATTAGTAGGTTATTGTTTACTGAGCGATTATGTCATCTAGATCCTAGTTGCCTCTTCCATACATATCCATGTAATGATTCGGAAGCGGAAATTATTGGCAATAATCTCATACTCCTGGTGACGGTTATGGTCCGCGCATGCGCCTGAGCTCAAGCGACGCGTATTATATATACACCTTTTTTTTTAATTCTATATCTGATATCGCATGCAATCCTTAATTTCTGCGCTCCCGATTTTCGCTTGCACGGCTTTGACATATGATCGATTGTATAGCTTGCCAGCCTGTGACACCGAATATTCGTGCATGATTTTTACCATTGCATTTTGTTCGTATTTTTTTTGTGTATAGGGGAGTTTGGTTTTCTATTATCAGGGTGTATGATCAGACGTTGATGCTGTTTATGATATTATATCTTGGGCCTCCTGAGAAGTGCAATCCTTGTTCAATAAACTAGTCGAATGATTTATCGTCTTTTATAATATGGTGATTTAATTCTCTTGACCTTGTTGGTGAGTTTTGAGGTTAGGGAAGTCCTTATTCGGGTATTTGCGTGTGGTTAAACTTATCTGGCGCCCATTTAAAATCTTTCAAATAAACCTTGAAATCTTTCTTCGAAACCACCCCGTCTTCGACTGCAGCAGTCGCAAATGCCCACAAATCGATCATCGCTTGTGGTAATGTGACTTTTGGTTGTTTAAGCACTTTGTAGGTCACAAACAGAAGAAGGCCAGGAGAACTAGAAAGAAGTTTGATAGTAGATTTGGAAAGTCTATCTGGGTTGAGTGAAGATACTGATGCTTTCAGAAAATTGAATGATACGGATAGAAAATTTGTACAACGAATCAACAAATTTGTAATAAGAGGAAAACTGGCAAGAGGAGTTCCAGTTTTATTGAATGAAATAAGGTTAAACAGTTTTAATTTGATCATAAAATATCGCAATGAAGCTGGAGTGTCGGAAAATAACCCTTATATATTTGGCCTACCGCAATGCACTGAGACGAATAATGTTTTCCGGCACATGATAGCTACCAATTTGATAAGAAAATATTCCATAGAATGTGGAGCCTCTAATCCGAAAACGCTAAGAGCCACCACTCTTCGGAAGCACGTGGCTACAAAATCAATGTCATTCAATCTAAATAGTGGAGATGTCGAGTTCTGCATTGTAGTAGAAAAATCTTCCTGTTATTCTGAGATGCTAATTTGATGTTGAAATTCGCCCATTTCTTGAGATGTCTCATACAGTCAATTCCGTATCGTGATGAAATATTCTGGTAGAACCCCATCAAAATTGTTATATTCAATTGATATTAGTAGCTGTATGAATCAATAGATTAGGTATAGGGTTTGTGGGGATGCAGCTGATGTGGGACTCAAAAGAAAACTCTTTTTACTTTTGAGAAAGCTTTCGGAATTTATTCAATTCCTTCAATGGGTTAAAAAATATCACCTATTCTGGCACAATACGTTTTAGATGATTTATTAAATCATTGCCTACCTAAATTGTCATTCGAATTACCCTTTTTTTAAAAATATGTAGATGATATAATTTGTGCTATTCTCAAAGGCTCAGAAAATGAAATTCTTGATGTATTTAACAGTTATAATGAATATCTACAATTTACTATAGAAAATGAAAGTAATGATAGTGTACCATTTCTTGACACCAGACTTATCAGGACAGAAGAAAATAAAATTATATTAGACTGGTATATCGAACCTACTACTTCAGGAAGATATATGAATAGTTTTTCTTATCACACAGAGAAAACTAAAATAAATTTAATTCTTGGAATGAAAAATAAAATAATAAAAATATGCCATCCAAATCTCAAACAACAAAATTTAAGAAAATTATTCGATTTATTGATTGAAAATTCCTATCCAAAACATTTACTCAACGAATTACTTTTTCCAACTCCATTATTTAAAAAAAATATAGATCATTACCATATATCAGGGATCTGACTTCAAAAATCAATGATGTTCTAAAACAACAAGATGAAATTTTAATGACTAAAAAACCAATCAAAACTGTGAGTAAACTTTTCACGAAATTGGAAGTTAAAACTCCAAATATTGATAAAGCTGGTGTAGTATATGAAATAAATTGTGAAGAATATGATCAAAAATATATTGGAGAGACATCGAGAAATTTGAAATCAAGAATTACATCGCATAAAAGTGATATTAGTGTAAAACCAAATGCATGCGCTTCATCCCAACATGTTGATGATACTGGACATCCAATGGATTTTGATAACATCTCAATATTAGCAACAGAGAAAAATACTTTCAGGAGATGTTTCTTAGAAATGATTTATATAAAAAATAAAAAATGCTCAATGAATAAAAAACAGATATTCAAAATTCAAATGTAATTTATTCAAATATTCTAGAAATAGATAATAAAAGGCATGATAGACACAATATATCTATCAATTCAATTTCATCTTGATCAACCTTTTACCTATCTAATTTTTCAACCCCATGCATTTTCTTCATGTTACATATTGTCACTTTGACAGAGTTATAGTAGTTTTATATCCATGAATTTATGCATTTTTTACAATTTTATATTACTTATTCTGATTTGCAATTCTACAATCTCATATACTGTGAGAAATTTCTAATACCCATTTCTTTCGAATATTATAATTGTACATTTCATTTTAGAGAGACTGACGAAGGAATTAAATGGATTCCGAAAGCTTTCTCAAAAGTAAAAAGAGTTTTCTTTTGAGTCCCACATCAGCTACATCTCCACAAACCCTTTACCTAATATATATATAACGAACATTTTCCAAACCGATGGATAGGTCGTGGTAGTCCATTTATAGAGTGGCCACCCAGATCTCCAGACCTCACAGTTTTGGACTTCTTTCTCTGGGGACTTCTCACACAAAAGGTTTACAAAAACCGCTCAAGAGATAGAAATGAACTTTGTGCAAGAATTCGACAGGTATGTGCAGATATTACCCCACAAGAACTAAGGAACGTAAACAGAAACATTCGTAAGCGCTACGACAAATGTATCGAAATACGTGGTGGATTAGTAGAGGCTACTAGAATATGGGTTTGAATTAATTATTGCACTGAATCGAAACATTTCAATAATTAGTTTTATTAGTTACGTTAATAAAAATGTTTCCCTTTGTTATTAGTTGAATTGTGTGAATGTAATTCCGTTATTTTCATTAAAAACATGTACGCTATTTGTTTTTTTTTTCTCATCTGACGGCACTTTATTGTTGAAATCATAAAAAAAATTCTCATGGCTATATCTGTTGATATAGGGTGTTTTTTGTGACTGTTAGCTGTGTGAGTTATCGAATTTTTGAGTTGTCATAACTTTGTTATTAATGAATATTTTTTTATAAAATTTTGGTCACACCTGTTTAGAGGCACTCTGAATCCAGTGGCGTAGTGATTTTTTCAATGAAAAAATCGCTAATGAAAAATCTCGATTTTCGACCAAGAAAAAATATCGAAGTATGCCCTGAAAATTGGAATAAACATTTCAAATTTTGTTCCAAGGTAGACCTTTTAGTACTTGACATCTCATAAAAAAATTATCGAAATCTGTTTACAACTTCAAATTTTAGGGAGGTTTTTCCATTAAAAATGGGTCACACTGTATATAGGTAAAACTAGGTTTATTAGGGAATGCAGCAAAGTGAAAAGAGTACTCTTTAAAGTTTGTCCAAGCTTTCGGAATATTATATTTCCATCATCAGGGAACTACAACCATTTTCCATTAGGTCACATTAATTGTAGCAAGAGAAATTTTTACTCGCATCTTTGTTGAGGTTGGTTCACATTAATGTTGATAATGATAAAATTGTATAAGACGATAATGACATAGTTGATAAGACGAACAAAAAACAGGATCAATCACAATTGTATGAAATTAGTTGATTTGTAAAATGTTGAAAATGTGAAGACATGTGAAAAAATCATCATTTTAGCGGCAAGTACTAATGATGTAGTAGGTTAAGTTTGATCTTCTCCTCCTTTTATCACTACTTTGTGACTGAATATTTGTGGAAAGTTGATAGGTGGTAAAAGTGCCATAGCCACAATGTGCTTTTGCTATAATCAGTCGAAAACCAGAAAACTGAAGGAGTAGAAGAGATATTTTAATCCTCCTAACAATTTGACTTTTGTCAAGTATGATTTATAATTTTATTTCATTTTTTGTAAAAAGATAGATGAATTTAATGAGAGAAAATGTTTGAATTTTCATTAGAATTTGAAGTGTGGGTTGAATTTGAATTTTAAGTTGTGTTGACTCATTGTCAACTGACAATAGGTATGCATAGATTTCACTTAAGTGATCTACGTCAGTTTTTTTATTATTGCACTTTGGTTCTTGAGAAATGAGGGCCATTTCTAGAAAAATCCTCTTAGTGTAATTACTCTCCTTTGCTGAAATTGACACAGATTCATAGCTCATTTTGTGATCAAACTCATTGACATGACAAGCCAAGGCACATCTCTCAGGGTGCAGCCTACTGTCACTCTTGTGGGAAGTTATTCTATTGGAAATGGACTGTTTAGATTGACCAATATATTTTCTGTCACAATCCTGACAAGGTATACAATAAACCACATGCGATTGAGATGTAAGAGGGACTTTATCTTTTAATTGTGAGAAAATTGATTTAAGTGGTGAAACAGTTTTGTAAGCAATTTTTATGTTAATATTGGGGCTGGAAGAGAATATTCTTGATAATTTAGGAGCTAGTTCCTTGAAGTGAGGTAAAGTGGTGAAGAAATTAGTGTAATTGATGTTGGAAGCTGGGTGAGTATCATGATACCATCATCAGGTACATTCATTGGAATATTTGGTGTGTTGAATAAAATGTTCTTCACTAATTTGAGAGGATGAGAATTTTCAATAAAAAGATTTAAAAGTATTTTCAGATTTTTTTCATGATTGGAGTTGTCAGAGATCATAAGCACTCTATTCTTCATCTGCTTCACTAAAATCAACTTTGTTGAAAACTTCTGGTATGAATGGAAATTCATATATCTCCCTGAACTGCATGATTTCCTGTACCAGTCAACTTTGACAATATTGTCCACACTTCTCGTTAACCTTGTGTCAAGGAAGGGGACACTGCATTCTGTGTTTTCTTCTTCAATTGTAAATTGAATGTGAGGGTCATAACTGTTGAAAGTGTCTATGATCTCCACTATTCCATCATTTGGTAGTGATAATATAATGTCATCAACACACTTTTTGACAAAAAAAGGTTCAAAAGATGAGACAGGGATAACCATGTCTAAAAGTTCATCCATGAAATATGCTGCCAGGACGGGGGAAATTGAAGCTCTCGTAGGTGTTCCAAAAGTTTGTTTGTAAAATTTTCCATTAAATGAAAAATAAGTACTATTGAGAAGGAAAGTTATGAGTTCCATGAATGAATCTTTATTAATATTAACAATATTACTGAAACTTTCCCAGTTTTTATTAATGGCTCTCAGAAAAGAGTCCAAATAAACATTGCTGAATAAGGACACCACATCTGAACTAGCAAGAACATAGTTGTCTGGAAGTTTCATATTGTTAAATTTAGAAGAGACTTCAAAAGAGTCTTTGATGAATATTTATTATCGAAATTGTAGGCTTCAGTCAAAATATCAGTCAAAAAAGAAGATATGAAAGTGGGTGAAGAATTCAACTTCTTTCTCGTAACATCATCAATCTGTTTGCTATCGAATAATTTTTCAATCAGAGAATTACAAGCTCGTTCAATTGAAGATGTTGGATCTTTGTTCAACAATACATAAGACGTACTGTTTACAATTATGTCCTCAGACAATTGCAGATTGGGATTGTCTTTGAGAAAGTTTTTTGTTTTCATGAGGAGGTTACGGAGAAAATTAGAATTATTATGAGAATTGTGGATATGATTTGATTATATTGGTAGCTTGTGCTATTGTAACATTTTTCAATTTACTATCAGTAATGGAAGAGGTAATGTAATCAATATCAGCTAGAAGATTTTCAATAGGAATGTCCTTCTTGCTGATAGGTTCTATACTGAATTTTGGGCCTAAGGCAAAAAATTGAAGTATATCATCAGGAATCAAGGAATTTGAGATGTTTTTCATCTATCTTGGATTTGTTTTGAATTTTTCTATCATTAGATTTTGTTTCGATTTATTTAATTTAGAAATATTTTTATGATTGATTTTATGGAAAAGTTTACTATGAAGGATATTGGTTCTATGTTTGAAATTTTGAAAAATACCTTCATTAGTGAGGAGAATGATTTCAGACTTGAGGAACATTAAGGAGTCTTCAAGCTTGCTGATTGTACTATGATTGCTAGAGATTTACAAATTAATCAGTTTTAACCCTAACCTGTAATTAAATTGTAAGTTCCTTGACCATTCTCCTTGTCTTAGGAGTAAATTCTCTATTGGTCTGGTAGCAGCAGATATGTGATTTGGTACAATGCCTGCTGACTTGATCCCGTTGATGATCCTTCATATGAGCCAAGTGGAAGTAAGGATTTGAGGAAAGAAGGAAGAAGAGATGAAACTACTGTCATAGATATCAGTCTTAGACCAGAGGGGCGACCTCATTCTTAAAATTATTTCAACCAACCCAGCAGAATGAATCACGTGGTAAAAAAGGAGACAAGAAGGCACACAGTCGTTTCTACTGTGAAAAAAACAGTATGAAATAGCATGTCACCTGGAACTCATACATAGGGAAGAAGACGTGAGAAAGTTCATGAGTGTTCAAAGAACACATTGAAAGACTATCAATAATAGCACGAATGAAGAAGGAAGGTCCAGTGACGGAAAATTGATTGTTTCACGCCGTCCCCAGAAACTGCAATCGACTTCAAAGCATGTGCCAATTGCAAAACTTCTTCTGCTAAGAGTACTTTGAGTACACATTTTCGGCAATGGTACTATTCAAACTAAAAGAATGATTCATTAATTTAGTCGAAAAGTGGCTTCTAAAATGCATCACAGAGCGTTAGATACCGTGGGAAAACAACTAATTCCAGTAGTGAGAGAGGATGACATTGTTCGATTGATTCGATATAAATCCTCGCCTCTTCGACATGATTCGACAAAGATTAGGATTGATTGGGAGATTTTTATCAATCCTGAAAGATATCGACACAGATGTAACTAACCTTGCCTCAGTGTTTGATCCGAGATTTTGTGACCATACTTTGATAGCAATCAACCGAGCTGCGCGATTCAATACTGAAACATGCAATTATGGAGCACCTACAGTTGCATTCAGTTTAGGAAGTATGCTCTAACATATTGGTGAATTTCAATCAATGAATGTATTATAACTCATCAAGAGGACAAGAAAAAAAAAGTAACCTCTTTCCTGAAATTGTTAACAGAAGGAATCAATATGAGTGTTAATAAAAATGTCACAGAATATCAAGTGCAGATGAGGAGACGACAAAAAATATCAAGGAATTGCATGAGTTTCTTTCAAATTCACGGCAGAAGTCATTAGCTGATATAAGAGTAAAATTCTCAGTGAATGTTTGAATGCAACTGCGGAAAGCAACTTTGATGTCGGTCCAATTATTTAATAGGAGGCGGGCAGGTGAAGTCGAGAGAATACTGCTCGAAGATTTTGATAGTCATTCAAGTATCAATGAAGAAAGCAACAAAGATTCTTTTCAGTCACTGAACGATAGTAGCAAACGTTCGGCAAATAGATATGCACGTTTCGATATCAGGGGTAAATTGAATAGAACATCACCTGTTCTACTAGACCAACATTTTCTAGAATGGATCAAAACCATAATTGATCATCGAAGAGTAAGCTGTTGTTCCTGAAGAAGATTCCAACGTTTTTGGTATACGAGGGAGAATGAATGATGAATTTAGATACCTTGATCTATAATGAGAACATTTTCTGAAAAATGCGGAGCTGAGCATCCAGGAAGACTTCGAGTAACAAAGCTAAGAAAACAAATTGCCACTACATACATCACTCTAAACCTAGAGGAGCAGGAAGTATCAGATCTCGCCGATTTCATGGGTCATGCCGAGAATATCCACACAAATATTTACTGCCAACCTCTCAGCAGAGACATAATCAGAATGTTAAAATTACTTCAAAGTGCACAAGGAGGTCTAAACATTGATAAAAGCGATAGTGAAAATTCGACTGATAATGGGCCAATTAGAGAAACCAACAACAAACATATTTCCTCGAGAAATCCTGCAGTCAGTGTCTGAAAAAGAAGCCTAGTGAGTATGTTTTCATATCTGAGCATTTTCAGACTCGGCCACGGAGCTCCCCCCTCGGCCTCATTTTTCTTCAAACGTCAGCGAAGTTGACATTTAATGTTCCATTTGTAAATAGTAAAGTTTGACATTACCAAGTCATTATTGTTAGCGGTAGGGAGAGTACCGTTGCTAGGCAACCCCACTTTTCCTGCCAGCGGCAGGAAAAATTGCGTTGCCTAGCAACAGTAGGTACTTCAATCTTTCTGAATGTTCCTTTTATCCCATATTATATGCAATTGTCTTCGGCTCCTTATGAAACAATATACTATTGTGCACGAATGAAAAGTTCATCGTTGGATAGACATTTTGATGCTCTCTTCAGATATGGTAAACAAATTGAGATATTCAAATGTATTGGGGCAGGAAGAATTTGTGAATTTTGAATGAAGCCGGACCTGGATTATAACTCTTGTTGATGCCTCAATCAATTTGACAGGATAGATTGAGCAAGTGTACCAATTTGAAAAAAATAATAAACAGGTTGATTGGAAAGTTATGAGATAATGAAGATATGGGCAAAATTGATAAAACATCCTGTGCTTCGGTTTCAAGATGTCGGAGACCATTAATCAGGATTTTTAATTAATCACCTACGTGCCCCTATCCACAGTTGACGTATTTACCTCTCCCAATGAAACACCCTGTATGTTTCAGGATATGCACAAACCAAATATTTGCAAATTTTGCAAAGAATATAAAACAAACATCAGACGTCACATTACTTCAATGCACCGTGATGAACAACAAGACCAGGAATTCATGATGTTGAGTGACGATAATCCAAAAAAAAAGAAGCTCTAGCTCAAATTAGAAGAGATGGCAATTTCGAGGGGTTCCAAGAAAACAAAATCGTCCCATGTAGAATATCGAAATACTTGATACCGGACAAGGTTGACTTTCGTATATGTCCAAAATGCAAAATACTCCTAAAGAAAAACTCCTTGAGAAGACACTTGAAACAGTATTGCACAAAGAATTCAACCAAAAGTACAGAAGGTATGTTATATCGCTCGAAAGCAATCTCTGAAAGGATACACAAGCAAGCCAATAGTATATTCCAGGAATTGATATTTCTGGCTTTCAGGGAGGGTCTTATTGACGAAACAATCAGATTTGACAAACTCCTGATAATATATGCGAACGAAATGGCATACAAATATAGATCTCAACACCATTTTCCCATGATCAGGAATCGACTCATAAGGATGGTGAAATCATTCATGAAGATGAAAACAAAACATCCTACATTAAACTCTTTCAAAGATTTGTTGATACCTCAAATGTTCGATAGTATTCTTGAATGTATAAATGATATGGGGAACTATAATGAAAGGACTGGTAATTACGCAAAACCGTCATTGCCAACGGAAATAGGTACTGCTCTGAAATATATAATTGATTTATATACAGGGTGGCGCAATGGGTATTGACGATTTTGAGAGTGTTATTGTGGTTGTACTAATGAAACAATCAAGGTCAAAATCATATATTTTCATGACACATGTAATGCAGTTTTGCAACAAAAATTATTTTTTGAATATAACATCTTTCAAATGACCACCACGTTTTTCTAAACATTGTTAAAGCCGTGATTGAAAATTATCTGTAACTCGTAGCATTTCCTGGTTTATCGCTCAGATTTCTTCAGTAATGTTGTCTTCTAAAACTTGTAACGTTCGAGGCCTATTGTTGAAAAGTGCACTTTATCGCCCGCTAGTGCATTAAGAAAATTATCGATACTAAGCTGACGAACAACCTCAACAAATTCACGAACCTGTGCATTCCGAAAAAGTTACCGTATGGTGCGGTGTGGCTGCATCCGGAATACTAGGCCCGTACTTTTTCAAAGAAAATTGCCGTACAATGACCGTAACTTCTCAACAGTATTTGGAGATGCTTACAATTTTTCCAGCAAGATGGAGCAACAAGCCATACTGCGCGAATTTGCATGGCTCATCTAAGAAACATGTTTCCTGGACGACTTGTATCCCGACATGGTGATTTTAATTGGTCACCAGACTTGACCAGCCATGATTTCTTCAACACAAGTTTTAAAAGACAACGTGTCTGAAGAAATCAGAGCGATAATCCAGGAAATGCTACGAGTTACAGATAATTTTCAATCACGGCTTCAACAATGTTTAGAAAAACGTGGTGGTCATTTAAAAGATGTTATTTTCAAAAAATAATTTTTGTTGTAAAACTGCATTATATGTGTCATAAAAATATATGATTTTGACCTTGATTGTTTCATTAGTACAACCACAATAACACTCTCAAAATCGTCAATACCCATTGCGCCACCCTGTATTTCAGAGTGCATCAAGAGTGAAGATGAAGAAGGAAAAAGTTCAGCCAAACATTTATTGCATTTATTAAAGACTGCACTTCCTGCTCATGTTGATGAAACGGCAGCTGAAAGTCTTTTGTAATTGAAACGAAAGAAATTAGTAGTACTTCCATCCATACAAGACATTCAGAAGTTGAATTCCTATTTATTGAAGCAGATAACGGACAACTATGAATTGTTAATTCAGAAGTTCGATCTGGATAGTTGGTATACCTTATTAGGCAGTTCTACTCTGATCTACATAATGGTGTTCAACATGTTACGTTTAAATTTAACTCTAAAGCGATTTTATAGCCTCAGTAAATGAAATAGACCAATAAATAACACAATATTGAGTACCTAGTATATTTCCTCAACATTTTCACACTTAGCTTCAGAAAAGAAAAAAAAAACACAAATGAGATTGTCACCACCTTTTGCATTTTCTAGAGACTTACCTCAGAATAAATATCAAAAACAGCAAAATGGTGTTGCCAAGGACCGGCAGCCAATGAGTCTGGAGAGTTGGGACGTGGGTTGGTCAGATGTTCATCAAACAGTTTTTTTTATTTTGAAAGGGGCTCCACTTGAATTTGTTGGAATGAAAGATAAGAAATCAAAACAGTGCAGACTTTAGTCAAAGGTAGTTTAATTACTAAGCTTCATAGTGAATTAGTGAACAGGCATGTAAATCTTCTCAATTCTTGGAGAGAATATATGCAGTATAGTTAAGTTAAACAACAGCTAATGAATTAAAAGCCTGCTGGGGTTTACAGGGACCATCATGTATCACTACTGTTTGTGATTATTTTATACATATACATCATACTATACTTTATATAGATACCACAATCAAAACCCCACTATGTATATACCATAAACATGGTTGAAATAAACCCTAATCAATTAACCTTGATTGCACATGATACTTGTGTATGAAAAATTAAGTTTTGTGATAAGACACAAATATTCGTGAAATTAAATCATTTAAACCCATAAACAAAAATCATATTTGGATCGAGCTCACCAAGGACTTGAATATAGGCCCCATATCTCCTCCCTTGGAACTCCAGGAACCACTCACTCCAGGTCAGGACAGGGTGACCTCAACAGTCCCAGTGAAGCCTGCCTTGAATCAGGGGCACTTCCATCACATGGAGGCTTGACTGCAGCGGGGAAGTTGAACCCAAGGAACCCCTTGGAACTAGGAGGCTCTTCAGAGCTGACGAGCACGAGGCCGTCAGAAACCAGGCTGAAGATCAACAGGCGGTCATCAAAAAGGGCGTCTTCTTCAATGGTGATAAGGCAGTGGTCAGTGGTGAGGTAGTGGTCCGGGTTCAGATTTAGAGTTATCAGTGAGGGAACTCGTGGGGCTCGTGGAAGCCGGCAAATCTATAATACAGAACGTCCCTGTTGCAGGCCAAAAATATGCCACAAGTGGTTCAAAAACTCACCTTCCACGGGGGATCGGCTTCACACAACCAAATACAAATTGAGTGGCGACTTATCGCCTCGCCAGGCAAAATCGAAAATGAGCTTTTCCTGCCCATGATGGCGTCGTTGAGACCAAGACGGAAAAGGACAATCCCTTCCCGAAAAATTATATTTGTCAAGAACAAAATCGAAGCATAGGAAAACCTATTCGAAAAAAACAGTCAACGCCAACTATGCCTTCTGCGCAACAACGCCGCTCATGAGTGAGTATGAGTTAGGTTCTAAACCAATCACAGGCTATGGAATCTTTCTACCTCTAGCCAATGAGAAAATTGGATTTACCCCACGTGGTTTGGTGACACTTGACATATGACACACGACTTTTTAATGACATGACTTCCCATTTAGTATTCACTTCGACCTGACTTTAAGACTGATTCTTAAGTGCGAACGAACAACCCTAAAATGAACGGAGAAACAAATCTGACGTGACTTGTGACCTATGACATTGACATGAAACAATTTGATATTTGACTTTGGACAAATTGTAATTTTTCATGTTGACAGCCAATGAAAATAAGTAAACAAATTCGAATTTGAAAATAACTTTCCAAAGAAACAAATTTGGGGAAAAATAAAGAAAGTCCTAACACCTGTAAGACTCACTTGGTAAGAATACAATGCTTGTTGAAGCTCTAATACTTTCTTTATGATTTCACCTAATCTTTTGTTTTTCTTTTCAGATTGTTCCTGGAGTTCAAGGATTGCTTGGAGATGATCACATCAGTTTGAAGAATACAGGGACTGACTTCAGGTAAGTTATGACTGTGACTTTGTGTAAAAATCTACATGTTTAATTCAATTTTAGGCATCAATATTCCCAGAAACATAAGCAGTGAGCCAACCAATCCAACAGGTACAAGAACATGATGAAATACCCACAATTGTTATGTAATGTAATTCACATCTTGTAAATTCCTGTAATAAAATGTGAACTATATGCCTAGCTGTTTACTATGGATTGATACTTGACTCAAGTCTGAGCACAAAAAGAGGAAACTGTACCATTCTGATAATTGAGTTTGTATAAAGGTAAATTTTCATGTTACAAGAGAAAGAAAATGAATATTCTTCCACCTCAGTAAAGGAGCTATGCCGATACCAGACAGATTTTCAAAATTCCAAGTCATTTTTCCCCAGATTCTACGGAAATTACAGTGTTGCATGGTGGAAAGCCCATAAGAGCCCATGTGTTAGAGAGAGACAGACGATGCGATTTTTCCCCAGATCTACGGACTTTTTCCATGAATTTTAAGGTCCATTCTGGTCATTTTTTACGCTTTCAAGGTCATCCGTCTCCGACGGGTGGGAACGGCGATTCTGGTGCTGCAGACCTCTGAACGCTCTCAAATAGGATTGTTCGATGGGCCCTAACCTCAACTAGGGCCAGATAGTGAATATTATGTACGAAAATCAACTTTTGAAGGGCCTCAAGGGCCATATAGTGAATATTATGCCAACTATAGGTTGTTGTATATCAAATGAAAGGTCTCTGCTTGAAATTTACGAAAATCAACTTTTGAAGGGTCTCAAGGGCCATATAGTGAATATTATGCCAACTATAGGTTGTTGTATATCAAATGAAAGGTCTCTGCTTGAAATTTACGAAAATCAACTTTTGAAGGGTCTCAAGGGCCATATAGTGAATATTATGCGAACTATAGGTTGTTGTATATCAAATGAAAGGTCTCTGCTTGAAATTTACGAAAATCAACTTTTGAAGGGTCTCAAGGGCCATATAGTGAATATTATGCCAACTATAGGTTGTTGTATATCAAATGAAAGGTCTCTGCTTGAAATTTACGAAAATTAATTTTTGAAGGTCATCAAGGGCCATATAGTGAATATTATGCCAACTATAGGTTGTTGTATATCAAATGAAAGGTCTCTGCTTGAAATTTACGAAAATTAATTTTTGAAGGGTCTCAAGGGCCATATAGTGAATATTATGCCAACTATAGGTTGTTGTATATCAAATGAAAGGTCTCTGCTTGGAATTTACGAAAATCAACTTTTGAAGGGCCTCAAGGGCCATATAGTGAATATTATGCCAACTATAGGTTGTTGTATATCAAATGAAAGGTCTCTGCTTGAAATTTACGAAAATCAACTCTTGAAGGGTCTCAAGGGCCATATAGTGAATATTATGCCAACTATAGGTTGTTGTATATCAAATGAAAGGTCTCTGCTTGAAATTTACGAAAATCAACTTTTGAAGGGTCTCAAGGGCCATATAGTGAATATTATGCCAACTATAGGTTGTTGTATATCAAATGAAAGGTCTCTGCTTGAAATTTACGAAAATTAATTTTTGAAGGGCCTCACGGGCCATGTAGTGAATATTATGCCAACTATAGGTTGTTGTAAATCAAATGAAAGGTCTCTGCTTGAAATTTACGAAAATCAACTTTTGAAGGGTCTCAAGGGCCATATAGTGGATATTATATCAACTATAGCTTGTTACCTATCAAATGAAAGGTCTCTGCTTAAATTTTACGAAAATTAATTTTTGAAGGGTCACCAAGGGACATATACTGAATATTATGCCAACTATAGGTTGTTATATATCAAATGAAAGGTCTCTGCTTGAATTTCACGAAAATTAATTTTTGAAGGTCATCAAGGGCCATATAGTGAATATTATGCCAACTATAGGTTGTTGTATATCAAATGAAAGGTCTCTGCTTGAAATTTACTAAAAACAATTTTTGAAGGGCCTCAAGGGCCATGTAGTGGATATTTTATCAACTATAGCTTATTACCTATCAAATGAAAGGTCTCTGCTTGAATTTTACGGAAATCAATTTTTGAAGGTCTTCAAGGGCCATATAGTGAATATTATGACAACTATAGGTTGTTGTATATCAAATGGAAGGTCTCTGCTTGAATTTTACGAAAATTTGAAGTGATCCAACTGCCATATAGTATCGGTCACCTATAGGTTGTTTTATTTGTAACAAGAAACCATATCAGGATGCAAACGTTCGAGATACCATACTATATATCACAAATGAGCATAAATCCTATAGTCGTTCAAACAGATGGAAGCGGCTACAGTCCTGCCACATATGCGAGGCAAATTGAAAAATCATGAAACATCAATGATCGTAGTGTATGAGTTGAATCTGAACAATCTAGGGCATCTATGGGAGATATCCTAAGGTGCATTACTGATGAATTACTAGGTTGCAACCTAGCAGAGTGTTGAAAATCGAAAGAACTAATTGCGAAAAAATACAAAAAATGTATTTTAATGTGGAGTACAGTTCACACCATCTTATATATGAAAAAAATTCCATATAAGGAGAACCATGGCGCAAACCATATCAAGAGGTAGACGTGTTCGCGATTATCTTCAGTCTCATCGAAAAAATCGCTTCAGGTGTGATGGCATTCAGTATAATTAGCTACATTATAGACGAATCAATACGAATAATGATGGTAATCGAGCGGCAATTGGTTATAAATGTTGTCGGTATGAAAAGTGAAAAACGCGAAAGTCATGCACAATCTACGTGCTTGCCAGAAAACATCATCTATGTGATAATTTGAAACTGGAGGAGCGTAGTTAAGGTTTGTTAATCTGTGGCGAAGTTGAAACTCCCTGCCTTTACAACACAGTGCTCTATATGCAAGATAACCTATGAATATAGATTTGATCTCATGCGATTCAACAGATGAAATAGTATCGACACCCATTAGATATCCTCAAAATGATTCATATTTCATAACTAGAAACCTATAGAAATTCATATGATAATAGAAACAATAGGTGATGAAATAATATCAGCTCCTTCGATAATGGAACATCTCGGAAGATCTTTATTTTTTGACTAGAAACCTCTGCACAACCTAGCTTCGTGTGAAATTCAAAAACTAATAGAAATTGTGAAAGAATACGAAAAAATTATTCCTATGTGAAGTATAGTTCATTTTCATCTTATATATGAAAGTGAAACTTCCATATAAGGAGTGTGGTGCAAACCATATCAAGAGGTAAACGCAATCATCTTCGATCTCATCGAAAAAATCGCTTCAGGTGTGGCGAATATCGAGACAGTAATATAAATTCTAAAATCATAGCATAATTAGTGAAAAGCAACATAACAGATGAATCGATACGACTAATGATGGTAATTGAGTGGCAGGAACGCAAATGGTCATGAATGTTGTCGGTCAAAGAGGTGAAATACGTAAAAGTCACGAAGAATCTACTTTGTTCAAATGTTTGAAGGTATCTATCCTCTATATCTTCTATATTATGTTGAATCTCAGGTGTTTTCACATGAAGGAAAACATCGTATACGCAATAATTCGAAACTGTAGGAGCGTAGTGCGATTCGTGACTAAAGATGAAATACTATAGCCACCCATTCGAGAATGCTTTGAATTCTTTCAATTTCAAACATAAGATATCCTCTTAATGATCTTTATTTTTTCGACTAGAAACCTATAGAAATATATATGATAATAGGAACAATATGTAAAATCAGTTCCTTCGATACTGAAACAGCTTGGAAACTATTTTGGCTTCAAAACTGTCTTCTTTCGTAGTATATTTCTTTCACTCTACATTCTTTTCATCAAATTTGATTTTAAACATAAGATATCCTCAAAATGTTGAAAAGCAATATTCTCAGATAAATTATGAACATACAAAAATGGATATATATCAATATAAAGCAATACATTGAGAATTCGCATTCTCTATGTGATGAGAATATTTACTCTTTTTCAGTTTATTCAATAGAAAACAACTACTTTCCTCGCTATATGCTACGACGAACATTGAATTATATCTATTGAACACACACGATAAGAGTTTGAAAATAAAATATAAAAACTTCTGAAATTGAGAATTTGCATTCTCCTTCAGACAAAATATGTATATGCACACATCATTCTGAATATTCAACAGAAAACAACTACTTTCCTGGCACATAGAGAATGCGAATTCTCAATGTATTGCTTTATATTAGGGAATATTCCTTTTCAACACTTTAATACCCAATCAGGGGGTTCAAACTTGAACGATGGGAACTTGTGATTTTTTATAGACCTCTAGTCGCAGATTCGTGATAGAGTCTCAATTCAGAATTTCTTTCCACGCCCTGTGTGATGAATGTTAATTTATCATACACCCAAAATCCTCAAAATGATTCATATTTTGTTATAAAAAATGTTAGAGAATATTCCTTTTCAACACTTTAATACCCAATCAGGGGGTTCAAACTTGAACGATGGAAACTTGTGATTTTTTATAGACCTCTAATCGCAGATTCGTGATAGAGTCTCACTTCAGAATTTCTTTCCACGCCCTGTATGATGAATGTCAATTTATCATACACCCAAAATCCACCAAATGATTCATATTTTGTTATAAAAAATGTATTATGTATATATATCTACAGTATGCCGCAAATGTATGGAATAAATCCATTTCAAATCTAGACGACTTTCAAAAAGAATAAAAAAAGTAGAGTTTTGAACTTTTTCAATGGATTTATTTTGACTAGACTACCCTTCGATGTTCAATTCTCAATAGCAGACCTCTTTCAGTTAAACAAATGAGCATTCTTGACTGTTGGATAGATGATAAGTAGACCTTTCAAATGACGTATCACATGACCCTTGTTTGTATTTGAAAAAATTATCCATTATGTCATTACTCCAACACCGGTGACTTAACATTTATCAAAACTTCAGTGTTTTTGAAATGTTTTCTAAAGTCGTCCATTCCTGGAATAATGAATTTAATCCATACATTTGCATCATACTGTATATATGTGAAAAGAACAAATATTAGCTCCTTCGATGCAGATCTCGGAAACCAATCTTGTGTTGATAAATGTTCTCCTTTCATATGGTAATTTTGTATGTTGTAGATAATCCTAATTAACGATAACTGCATGTGCATTCACTATCAAGTATTACATAATTAGAAACCAAACTTGTCGGGACTAGATAAAGTGTATATAAGGCTCAAAATGAGCTTATTTGCTAAGAAATAGCGAGTGAATTTGTGCGTGCAGATTTATTTCATGTAAGTGTAATACAATACTTGTACTAAGTTTATATAAAAATGAACCTGTTATTGTGAAGTTACTCATTTTTATTGGGAACAGCTGATTTTTTTTATATACTTGATTATCATTTTGATCATCGTATTTGACGAGTCATTAATTTGTTTTTCACTTTCCCAATATACATCTACATTTCATGCTTTGATGACTAATTTTTCATATGGTTTTCCTTGAACTGAATGTCAACATTTCTATCTATTCCTTACAACGTACTATGGAAAAAAAAATACACGACAAGATTACTTAACATATCCAGTCTTATCATTGTGTAGCAAAATGAATTTATTGATTTCGAACCACATTCTTTATGATTGAATAAATTTAACACATGTATTCAAGGTCAGAGACGAGAACCTAATGGAAATATCGTAAATATGAGTGGAGTGTGGCACACAAAGAAACATTTTTCGAATAATAGCAATATTCATTTGGTTTTAATTAGATAATTCATCTTCTATTCCAGAGACAATATATAGTGGAAGAACTATTTTTTTTTTGTGCAGAACAGGATTCGAAATTCCAATTATGTGTTCACCGAGTGCCTATCAAAACCCAAATGTGATTTTATCAGATATATTTTTTTCTGAAATTGCGAGTCGATAATCTTGTGAACATGAGGAATCAAAGAAAAAACATTTTTCTTCATTGATCAAGTTTCATTTTCAAATTTTAAATCATTAGAACTATAATAATGAGATATATGAGCATAAATCATATCCCATATAATGGAAATTGTTTATCCACAGATGAAAAAATCATCTCCACAACTTTCAATATAATCAAAGATCAAAAAAGGTACATGTTTCGGGCTCACATAAGCCTATCATCAGCCGAAATTAGTGCAAAGTTATGAGAGTTGAAATTCAAATAAAATATATAATAACAGATCAAACGATCCATGATTGTTTATAACATGTGTTTAAAAAGAAAAAACTTATCGTCAGAGGGTCGGGTTCATATTTTATAAGGGACCACGTGTCCTTAAATCACCTAAAAGTGGTAATTACCCTAGAAAATATGAAACTCGAAAATCATTGCTGAAATATCAAACAGAAAACAATTACTTTTCAGGCTAATACCATACGATATTCATAACTGTCAAATATTGGAAATAACCCAATGTGAAAAAATGTTCAATAACCATCGTTTGAATATCCAACAGAAAACAACTACTTTCCTGGCTAATACCACAAAATATTGAATTATATTTGTTAAGGAAAAAACATTTTTCTTCATTAATCAAGTTTCATTTTCAAATTTTAAATCATTAGAACTAGAATAATGAGAGATATGAGCATAAATCATATCCCATATAATGGAAATTGTTTATCCACAGATGAAAAAATCATCTCCACAACTTTCAATATAATCAAAGATCAAAAAAGGTACATGTTTCGGGCTCACATAAGCCTATCATCAGCCGAAATTAGTGCAAAGTTATGAGAGTTGAAATTCAAATAAAATATATAATAACAGATCAAACGATCCATGATTGTTTATAACATGTGTTTAAAAAGAAAAAACTTATCGTCAGAGGGTCGGGTTCATATTTTATAAGGGACCACGTGTCCTTAAATCACCTTAAAGTGGTAATTACCCTAGAAAATATGAAACTCGAAAATCATTGCTGAAATATCAAACAGAAAACAATTACTTTTCAGGCTAATACCATACGATATTCATAACTGTCAAATATTGGAAATAACCCAATGTGAAAAAATGTTCAATAACCATCGTTTGAATATCCAACAGAAAACAACTACTTTCCTGGCTAATACCACAAAATATTGAATTATATTTGTTAAATATCAAATATTATAATGTAAACAATTCACTGCATATTATGATATCGACAAATCAAACTTATTATTCATATTTCTCAACTGATAACTTGCAGAAGAATTCAATAAATATGATGAAATTGTGCAACCTTCGTGTCCCAGGAGAAAGGTGGTAGAGGACAAAACGGAATTGTTATAATGTGTTTTTATTATAAATTAACTATTCTACGGTTGAATCCAACAACAAGAGAGAGATGAAGGAAGCAGCAAAATAATATCAACTTCACTATTATGACAATAAAATTCATAATTGTTACAAACTTATGCATCATTTCAAAATGCCAAAAATTAGTTCTTGATTCTATTAGATCATTAAGATATAACCAGTGTATACTTTCCTCAATTGGAAGACGACAAAAAATTTACAATTAAAGTGGGCTGTTTATCATTCCAGTGAGAATACGAAAATTGCAAATTTTTTTTGAGCCAAAAAATTTACCCGTCTAATTACAATGCCCAATTTTCCTATACATAATACCAAACAAACGTGAGAAAGATTGAATTTTTACAAAACAAACTTACTGCAAGAGTCATTGACATATTTGCGGTGCTTCTGATCTAGAAAACGGTTGGGTTCGACCGTTAGCCTCTGATGGTTCATGAATGTTCTGTCAGTTCATTTTGTATTTTTGTTCTCACATTATCGCTCCAATTTCAGAACACATTTCTATTATTCGGGAGACTACCCTAAATGAATGAACCCATTGAATATGAAAGAGCCTATATTAGGAGAATATTTTCAATATTCAAAGAATATGGGATTAGGATAATAGAATATTGAATATTTTTTCTTCATCGTTATCAGTTCAATTTTTGGCGTCAAACCAGAATAATCGTTGCGTTGATTACTTCACTCATTTTTCCGGTTCAAATACCTTCCTATACGATGATAAGCAACAGAAACTTTCACTCTTCACATGATTAGCGCGAGTATGCCATTATATTACTGACCTTGACTCACAAGTCGATGAACCAGTCGATGCAAACCATAGGAAGCATTATTGAATATATTATGTAATGGAATGTTATATTTGCTGTAATTATTTCTTGTGAAATGGCAAGTATACCTTCTCCACGCATAGTTTTTATCATTTCGATGTTCTTTAAACATTATCAGAATTTCCTTTCATGCGCTCCAAGCGACAAAGAAAAAAGTTAACGTTTCAGGGTCCAGATTATACAATATGTCATGTGATTATTAGAATCTAGAGGAAGATATTTTATTTCAAGGGCCAAGCCTGTCTACCTCTTATTTGCTTTATAAACTTCTTTGTGGTGCGCCGCTGGTAGATATTGAAGTCCTAAATGAGTTATTCAGATGGAATATTCTCAGATATCTTATGAATAGGAAAAAATGTATATACCGGGTGTAACAGGAGTACACCCCCATTTTCTCCTTTAGTTCTTGAGATAAGTGATTGAAATTTGGAATGGTCCATCAACTTGATAAATGTCATATTTTGATATAAACATATTTCATTTTACACTTACGGTTTCACTGAAAGTAGTGATAACTTTTAATTTTCAAACAGAACACTCTGTATATCATGGCATTTTCGAATTCATTTTATGAATCCGATGATACCACATAAGTGACATTTCAAACTCCAATATTGATTCTGATCTCATTTTTGATTTTCCATCTATGCCATGACAAATCGAACTGAGTCTGATGTACTCATATCGATAAGTGTAATGCTTAAAAATTGAAGCCCGTCAAAAATGAGAAAATTAATGATTTATCACCAAAATAAGTTCATTAATCTACCGTGATCCTTTAACACCCGGTATATGAAGAAATACATTGAGAATTCGCATTATCTCTTTGTGATTGGGGTTTTCAATTCAGAATTTTTTTTCCACGCCTTAAATGATCTTGAAACTTCAACGCTCTTTATATAGATAACGAAACGTTCTGCCTACTCATAAAGAAAAAAGTCTCATCTTGACATGAAATTCCTGAAATCTTGATGATTGATAACTATGCAAGTAATGTTCCTTTGATATTAATTGAATCATGTTATGATAGGCAATCCAGTCTCTTCAGTTTATACCCCCGAAAAATTTGAAATCAGAAATCTCAATTAAAATAAACATTTTCCTGCAGATTGAAGAAATATGAATTTTAAGTCAATTGAATACATTATCGATAGAGACATATTATAATTAATACCTCATATGATGAATAAAAGACACATTATAGAAATGGTTAGATTTATTGATGAATATATTGAATATTTTTCAATCTTCGACTTTTCTGTGAATATCAGCCATGAATCTACATAATAAATCCGGAGAATTCAACAAGAACTATAGTTTCTGTGACCTAACTCACAAATGTGTTCTACACCATTCTAGTCGTCTTGCTTCTGCTGGTGTCTGTCTCACAACTTCGAAACTGTGACCGGTGAATGATGGATATAACTGTACATCAATAGAATTAATTGGAATACCATGCTCCTTCACTCTTTTCATAACATTGTCGAGAACTATTTTTTTAAACCAAACTTTACTGTCATCGCCATATGTAGCAAGCACACCACTTTCAAATTCAATTCGTTTATCACTTGTTTTCCAATATATCTTTGTGTTCATTTTTCCAAATTCGGCGAAGAACTGATGCCTTCTTCTCAAACTCCGTGATTGCCGATCGAACATCTTACACAAAGCACTGCTGATATCCTTTTCATTGGTGAAAATTTCTTTGATACGCATTTCAGTGGGATTATTGGTCTGCTCTTCCAGAACTCTTAGCATCCGATTGAACTCAGTTATTTTCTTCTCACCATGTTCCTCCCAGTAACAATTTCTACAACATGTGGTGAATTCGTAATATTTGCATCCTTTTCTATCTTCTCTGAGAGTACTCCCCACTTTGAAACCTTCCTTTTCGTAGCAGATTTCACACATTTTCTTCACATCGGGAATGCATTCGCTGCAATTGCAAGGTCTTCCCCAATTGCATTCTCTAGGCATGTTAGCAGTATGAAAAAAACTGACAAACTAATGAACCCTACAATCGGTTTTCCTTCTTATAACCCTGCCTGACAATTCTTCAATCTTGGTTAATTGAAATGTTTTCCATACTTCTTTTGAATTAGTATTGATGGAAGTAACGGGCGAATGTGCACGTGTACTATGAACAAATAGCAAATTCAGCATATGTAACAAATTAATAATTTGTATATACAGGGTGAGTCAATTTTTATAGCATCACTTGAACAGGTACATACATTTTAAGAAAAAAATCTCATGTAAACGTGCGAGGGAGCTTGAAAAAACTCAATATTTAGGGCTGACAGACAGAGTGATGGAATTTTGAAGGTAGTGCCCAATTTAGCCCTTTCGAACTTTTTGCGTTATATTTAGATACTCTTTGGTCTTCGAAATGTTCTTCGAGAACAATTAATTTCAAGATGAATGCTAGAAATAATCAATCAATAACCTAATTTTTCGAAGACTGTCTATTTAACATTTCTAGAATATTTTCAGGAAATGATGATTATTGACCTAACGCTGATTTGGAGGATGTTATGTTCACACGAAATGTTCTTGTAATATTGATTCAATTATGTTATGATAGTTTGGTCAATTCTTATTGTTTCAGTTTATAACCTAAAAAATTAAATCTAAAATCTGACAAAAAATTCATTTTTTCCTTCAGTTTGGAAAAATAGGTATAAATTCCGAGTCAATTGTGTAATTTATTGATTTTTTAGATACATTATCGATATGAATAAATATCAACAATGATTTCCAAAATGAACAAAAGGAACAATAAGAATGAGCACATTTATTGATGAATATATATGCAATATTCCACAATCCTTGAATTTTCCTTCATTGTAAGTCTGAAGAATTCAACAAGAAGTGTAGTTTTTCTTACTTTGAAAACTCACAAATGTTTTCTACACCATTCTTGTCGTCTTGCTCCTGCTGATGTCTCACAACTTTGAAACTGTGACCGGTAGTTCGAGATTGATATCTCATATACATAACAATCTCTTCAATCACGAATTTTTTTGTTCAGGTTTCATATATGACCTTTATTGAAGAATTGTTCACTAGATACAGGAAATACAGTATTTCAAATCTGCCACTTCCTCCATTATTCCATTGCGGGCCCTATGGTGTCTGATATGTCTGACTGCTCTGAAGACTGCTAAAGCGATCTAATTATCTCCGGTACGCCTGTCAATCGCGATTCGATAATCAGTCAGGTTACACTCTATTCCTTGAGTCGGACTAGGGTGGACAAATTGGATTCAAAAGTCTTTCATTTTATAAATATTCTTCATGTTCTAAATGAGCACATTTATTGATGAATATATATGCAATATTCCACAATCCTTGAATTTTCCTTCATTGTAAGTCTGAAGAATTCAACAAGAAGTGTAGTTTTTCTTACTTTGAAAACTCACAAATGTTTTCTACACCATTCTTGTCGTCTTGCTCCTGCTGATGTCTCACAACTTTGAAACTGTGACCGGTAGTTCGAGATTGATATCTCATATACATAACAATCTCTTCAATCACGAATTTTTTTGTTCAGGTTTCATATATGACCTTTATTGAAGAATTGTTCACTAGATACAGGAAATACAGTATTTCAAATCTGCCACTTCCTCCATTATTCCATTGCGGGCCCTATGGTGTCTGATGTGTCTGACTGCTCTGAAGACTGCTAAAGCGATCTAATTATCTCCGGTACGCCTGTCAATCGCGATTCGATAATCAGTCAGGTTACACTCTATTCCTTGAGTCGGACTAGGGTGGACAAATTGGATTCAAAAGTCTTTCATTTTATAAATATTCTTCATGTGGCGAAACATGTCTGTTCTATTGTTGAATTTTCCACATTTCTCGCACAATAATAATTGACGTCGATCATAACCAAATTGCCATTTTCTGAAACTTTCATAACTAACCCATGAGTTGATGTTGAAGGAAATCCACTCTCCACTATTGAAGCCCCCCTTTTAAAAAACATTTATCGCAAAGTTTTCGTGCAGTATACACCTGATGACCTCGCTCACATATATTTGCCATAACTGCTCCATATGATAGTTGGATGTGAAAAGATCCATAAAGCTATTGTCTACAAATATATTTCGTTGAACCTTTACCTACGCTTCATATCTTATTCACATTGTTGGATGTTCTGACTCGGGATCTAGTTTTTTCGTTGTGCGGTTGGCTGAGTTCAGTTCAGGATAAATCATAGAAGGAATCAGAGATGAAAGGGTGATCTGCGCATGCGTCTGAGGAGGGGGAATGCGAAAACCCTAAACTCAGCTCAGAAGTCCCAATCCATCGCATTCTATCACTGACTACGCTTGAGTGCAGACGTATTTTCATTGTCAATTAGAGTTTTTTATTTTTCCAGTTGTGGAAATGTCGCTGTTTGCCGACTTGCTGAAGTACATCGCTTCAATACTGGGCTCTGTGAAATCTAACAATGATGAACAGGAGGTTAGAAAAGGATTACGAGAATGTGGAAAAGGAATAAAGCGGCTTAACGATGCAATGAGATATGCGAAGACCTTTGGGGAGAAGCAGCATCTGGAGGCCTGTCTCCGGAATATTAGAAGTTTGCGGAACCAGTTTAAAGCACTTCAAAAGAAAGGGGCCGGACTAACATCAAGAAAGGAAACTGCTAAACACCGAGTTCGCTGGGACGATTCTTCATCGGCTTTCAATAGCAGGATTCGGACTGGAGTAATCTCGAACTTAAAGCATAAGGATCCTGCGGCTTTTTTGACTGATTGCAAAGCGTTGTTCAGCCGGCGTATCCAGAACGCGTTGAAAAGAGATGCTGCAATCAAGGTCAATTCAGTTTTCTGTGGAGAGTTTGAGCTTGTGAAGGGAGATAGTGTACTTAGAGAGTACAAGTACTTCACTACCTCAAACTCGCCCATCTACAAGGACACCAATTTGAATGTATGGTTCGATGAAAAGATTACAGCACCAGTTTTGACAGAGTTGGAAGAATTCCAAGAGCGTGACAGTGGATGGGCGCTGAAAAATATCATCAATTTGGGGGTGAACATCAACAAGTTCACTCCTCAACTTGGTTCATCCTACATTGACCTGCCACCGCAGATAAAACGGAAGCAAGCTTGCATCAACGTCAAAAACGAAGATGAATTATGCTTTGTTTGGGCTGTGACATCTGCTCTGTTTCCTGCTAACCACCATGTCGATAAAACTTCTTCATACCCTCACCCTTCTTCAGTTCTCAACCTTAAGGGCATTCAGTTTCCAATGACTGTCAAACAGATTCCTCGGTTCGAAAAACAGAATGGTATATCGATCAATCTTTACATTCTACAGAAGGGATCCAAAAACTTGCAGACTTTGCCCACATACTTGACATAGGATAAGAAAGACCGACACGTCAATCTCCTACTTGTCCAGGATCAGTACTTTGATGAGAAAGATGCTTGCGAAACATCCCCAACCAAGTATCATTATGTGTGGGTAAAGGATCTGTCCAGACTCCTATCTTCGCAACTGAGCAAACATGGACATAAGAACTTTATCTGTGACCGCTGTCTCCATTACTTCTATTCTGAAGATAAACTCATCAAACATACTGAGAATTGCATAAGGATAAATGAGACTGCAATCAGAATGCCTGAGGAGGGGAAAAACATCCTGAAATTCAAGAACCATAAAAATAAGGAGAAGGCCCCATTTATAGTTTATGCTGATTTGGAGTCTGTTTTGGAGAAAACTGGAGATCCAAAGAAGCCTCAGCACCACGTTCCAGCTGCCGTCGGATACTTTATGAAATGCTCCTACGACGATTCTCTCTCCTTTTATCGTTCGTACCGAGGGCAGGACTGTATGGCGTGGTTCGCTGATGAGCTCAACCAGTTGGCTGAGGATATGTCTACGGTGTTCTTATGTCCATACAACATCGACATGACTGCTGAACAGGAAGCAGAATTCAGAAAAGCAACATACTGCCACATTTGTGAACAACCTTTTGGACGTGATGATAAGAAAGTACGTGACCATACGCATCTCATTCCGGAAAACAACTACAGAGGTCCTGCACATGAAAGCTGCAACGTTGGATACCAAGACAGCCATGTGGTGCCGGTTGTGTTCCACAATCTGAGTGGTTATGATGCAAATTTCATCATTGAAGATATAGCATCTAAAATGAAGGGTAGAGTTGATTTGTTGCCAATCACCAAAGAAAAATACATCTCCTTCACGAAACACGTCGATGAGACTTCAATTCAGTTCCGTTTCATTGACTCGTTTCGCTTCATGAACTCCTCTCTAGACATGCTGGCATCATATCTAGAGGAATTTCCGAACTTGAGGTCACAATTCAGCGAAATTCCTGAAGAACATTTTCAAGTATTGACTGAAAAAGGTGTGATGCCGTTTGACTACATCGACTCATTTGAACGCTTCAACGAAACTCAACTTCCTCCAATAGAGTCATTCTATAGCAGATTGTATGACAAACCATGCCCTCGCAGACTCTATCTTCGCGCCAAGCTGGTATGGTCAAAGTTCAATTGTCATGACTTGGGGCAGTACGTGGATCTATACATGAAGACCGATATCATGCTGTTGGCCGATGTTTTCGAGAAGTTTCGGACTAGCTGCCACAATACCTATGGTCTCGATCCTGCACACTATTACACCCTGCCTGGGTTCACGTGGGATGCCATGCTGAAACATACTAAGCAAAAGTTGGAGTTGCTTACCGATCCTGACATGTTCCTTTTCGTTGAACGAGGAATTCGTGGAGGCCTCAGTCAAATATGCTCAAAACGAAGAGCCAAAGCAAACAATAAATACATGCCTTCGCATGATCCGGCAAAGCCCGTCTCATATCTGATGTATTATGACGTGAACAATCAATATGGGTGGGCTATGTCTCAGGCATTGCCATATGGAGGATTTGAATGGGCCGACACTAATCTTGATGTTACAACCGTTGCTGATGATGCTTCAGAAGGATACATATTGGAGGTTGACCTAGAATACCCGCAAAACCTCCATGATTCCCACAAAGATATACCATTCTGTCCCGAACACATCAACCCGAAAACTATGAAACCTCCGACAAGATCTTCCCAACCTACCAAGCTGATGGCAACGCTGAACCATAAAACATGCTACGTCATCCACTACCGAGCCCTCAAACAAGCGCTGGAGCATGGGATGGTCCTGACCAAAATTCATCGCGTCCTCAAGTTCCGGCAATCTACATGGCTCAAATCATATATAGACCTCAACACCGACCTCCGTAAACAAGCTAAAAATGAATTTGAGAAAAACCTCTTCAAACTTATGAACAATGCTGTTTTCGGTAAGACGATGGAAAACGTTAGAAAGAGGGTGAACGTTCGACTATTGACGGAGTGGGCCGGAAGATATGGTGCAGAGGCTTACATTTCCAAACCCGAATTCAAGAACTGCACCATTTTCAACAAGAACTTGGTAGCAGTCGAACTAGGAAAATTGGAAATCTGGCTGAACAAGCCTATCTACGTCGGTCAGGCCATTCTCGATCTAGCCAAAACCACCATCTACGGCTTCCATTATGATTATATGCTCGGAGAGTTTGGTGATGATTGTACCGTCTGCTACACTGACACCGACTCACTCATCTATGAGATTATTGATCAAGATCCATATGCAGTCATGAAGCGAGATTGCCACACCCACTTCGACACTTCAGACTATCCCAGCGATAATATCCATGACATTCCTCTGGTCAACAAGAAGGTGTTGGGAATGATGTCCGATGAAAACAAAAGTAGAATAATGACGGATTATGTAGGCCTACGGTCAAAATTATACTCGATAAAGGTGCTGGTGACTGATGATGATATTGTGAAGAAGAGGGCAAAGTTGAAAGCGGAGGATTATGATGAGGATGAAATCGATGGAATCATTATGAATATCGGTGTGACGAAAAAAGCAAAAGGAGTGAAATCATCTGTTGTCGAAACAACTATAAATTTCGAGGATTACGTTGAATGCCTAGAAACAGCCACACATAAGAAGGTTTCCCAAAATTTAATAGGAGCGAAGAAACACCATGTTCATTCAATCAGCCAAGAAAAAATCGCCCTTAGCTCCGAAGATGATAAGAGGTACATCATACCAGGATCGTATGACACTCTTTCATGGGGCCATTATTCCATCAATGGTGAAGATATGGAAATTGATATATGAATTTCAAAATGAACTGTGTGATAAATGGTTAGGTTAGCAATCAAAAAAAGATGCCATGAACATAAAAGGGCCATCAGACGAATTATTGAAGTGTTCCTATTAATTTAGGAATGAATCTTCGTGCTGTCTGGAGAAAGAGCCATCAGACGAATTGATGAATTGTTCCTATTAATTTAGGAATGAATCTTCGTGCTGTCTGGAGAAAGAGCCATCAGACGAATTAATGAAGTGTTTCTATTAATTTAGGAATGAATCTTCGTGCTGTCTGGAGAAAGGGCCATCAGACGAATTAATGAAGTGTTTTTATTAATTTAGGAATAAATCTTCGTGCAGTCTGAAAAAAAATGCTATTTTTTTAATAACCCTATTATTTATCACCACAAGTGGTCAGAGTAGGCCTACCGGGGAGCTTCCCACTTTCAAAAAAAGAAGCAACGCGCCAAAACGCACTACCTCGAGGGTGGTGAGGAAATGTGCTGTTATTTGTATAGATCATCGAATATATTAAAGAATTGACTACATTGAGTCTGATTTCAATCCTTTGGTGAAACTCAGATATGTTTTACGAGTTTTGGTTTCGAGTTATTCGATATTTGTTCAATATATCATGAAAACATATCATGAGCAAAACATGATAACACTTTTGACTGACCTAAATTCAAGCATAGACTTTTCATTTGATATACAACAACCTATAGACATAATATTTACTAAATGGCACTTCAAGAAAAATTCAAGCAAAGACCTTCCATTTGATGTACAATAACATACAGTTGACATAATATTTACTATATGGCCCTTGAAGCCCTTCAAAAATTGATTTTTGTTAATTTCTAGCAGAGACATTTGTATTGATAAATAACAAACTAAAGTTGACATAATATTCACTATATGGCCCTTGAGGCCCTCTATTTTCGTAAATTCTAAGCAGAGACCTTTCATTTGATAGGTAACAAGCTACAGTTGGCATAATATTCACTATATGGCCCTTGAGGCCCTTGATTTCCGTGGAATTCAAGCAGAGACCTTTCATTTGATAAACAACAACCAAAAGTTGTTATAATATTCACTATATGGCCCTTGAAGACCTTCAAAAATTGATTTCCGTAAAATTCAAGCAGAGACCTTTCATTTGATAGGTAATAAGCTATAGTTGATAAAATATCCACTACATGGCCCTTGAGGCCCTTCAAAAATTGTTTTTAGTAAATTTCAAGCAGAGACCTTTCATTTGATATACAACAACCTATAGTTGGCATAATATTCACTATATGGCCCTTGATGACCTTCAAAAATTAATTTTCGTGAAATTCAAGCAGAGACCTTTCATTTGATATACAACAACCTATAGTTGGCATAATATTCAGTATATGTCCCTTGGTGACCCTTCAAAAATTAATTTTCGTAAAATTTAAGCAGAGACCTTTCATTTGATAGGTAACAAGCTATAGTTGATATAATATCCACTATATGGCCCTTGAGACCCTTCAAAAATTAATTTTCGTAAATTTCAAGCAGAGACCTTTCATTTGATATACAACAACCTATAGTTGGCATAATATTCACTATATGGCCCGTGAGGCCCTTCAAAAATTAATTTTCGTAAATTTCAAGCAGAGACCTTTCATTTGATATACAACAACCTATAGTTGGCATAATATTCACTATATGGCCCTTGAGACCCTTCAAAAGTTGATTTTCGTAAATTTCAAGCAGAGACCTTTCATTTGATATACAACAACCTATAGTTGGCATAATATTCACTATATGGCCCTTGAGACCCTTCAAAAGTTGATTTTCGTAAATTTCAAGCAGAGACCTTTCATTTGATATACAACAACCTATAGTTGGCATAATATTCACTATATGGCCCTTGAGGCCCTTCAAAAGTTGATTTTCGTAAATTCCAAGCAGAGACCTTTCATTTGATATACAACAACCTATAGTTGGCATAATATTCACTATATGGCCCTTGAGACCCTTCAAAAATTAATTTTCGTAAATTTCAAGCAGAGACCTTTCATTTGATATACAACAACCTATAGTTGGCATAATATTCACTATATGGCCCTTGATGACCTTCAAAAATTAATTTTCGTAAATTTCAAGCAGAGACCTTTCATTTGATATACAACAACCTATAGTTGGCATAATATTCACTATATGGCCCTTGAGACCCTTCAAAAGTTGATTTTCGTAAATTTCAAGCAGAGACCTTTCATTTGATATACAACAACCTATAGTTGGCATAATATTCACTATATGGCCCTTGAGACCCTTCAAAAGTTGATTTTCGTAAATTTCAAGCAGAGACCTTTCATTTGATATACAACAACCTATAGTTGGCATAATATTCACTATATGGCCCTTGAGACCCTTCAAAAGTTGATTTTCGTAAATTTCAAGCAGAGACCTTTCATTTGATATACAACAACCTATAGTTGGCATAATATTCACTATATGGCCCTTGAGGCCCTTCAAAAGTTGATTTTCGTACATAATATTCACTATCTGGCCCTAGTTGAGGTTAGGGCCCATCGAACAATCCTATTTGAGAGCGTTCAGAGGTCTGCAGCACCAGAATCGCCGTTCCCACTCGTCGGAGACGGATGACCTTGAAAGCGTAAAAAATGACCAGAATGGACCTTAAAATTCATGGAAAAAGTCCGTAGATCTGGGGAAAAATCGCATCGTCTGTCTCTCTCTAACACATGGGCTCTTATGGGCTTTCCACCATGCAACACTGTAATTTCCGTAGAATCTGGGGAAAAATGACTTAGAATTTTGAAAATCTGTCTGGTATCGGCATAGCTCCTTTACTCACCTCTCGTTAGTTTACGTCTCCACAGTAGGTCCAAGGGAAGTACGTGAAGGAAATGGCCAAACATCGTCGTCCTTCGCATCATATTTACTTCGTACTGTAGTACCGTGTTACGCTAGGAATCTCGACCGCTGTTCACTGGAGATTCTCGACGATAAACGTGTTTTTCGATTCTTTCCTGCTTCGATACGATAGAACGTGTTGGAGGCCGTCTCGCGAATGCTAAAAATAAATAGAACGAATTACTAGGGTAACATGAATTCGGGCTTGGTTGGTCTATTTACATCAATAATTTGAGTGTACCGAATGTATTAGTGGATTAAAATTACATTAGTTAATTAGTAACTTACTTAACGACTTACCTTGTCAACAAATTTTATTCATTGTTTGGTGAGATAACATTGTCGTTTGTTGTTTATCTTCTATCACCTGCTTATTCAGTGAATTTCACGTCAATCGTCAATCTTTCACAGACCCAATGACAGTCTCGAGTGGATCAGCTGATCAGTTGACATAGATCGGTTGGCATTGACTAGTTGACATTGATTAGTTGACATCCACCGTTCCTAACTCCACTTCCACAGTGTTGCCATATTTAAAACCAAAAATTTCCGACATTATAAATCGTAATTGGATGGTGATCTAATGAGTACCCACTTCCAATGTGCTCCTTGGGTAGTGTTGACGGGTTGGTTGGAATCCCTAACGCCCTTGGAATTGTATTTTTTTCAGGTAGTAGGCTCCTGAAATGACCCCATCTGTTAGGCGTCAGAGTAAGTTCTGGTTGCAATGCATGGATGATGTTCTGAGTGCTCCGTGTCAAAGTTGCGACTACCGCGACCTCTCACTGGAGGTTGAGGCAGTTAACTCACTTTTCTGGTAGTTCGGACAAGTACTGATGGAGTTTCGTTGTTGCACAATATTTTTGACTTTCACCAAGTCATCCTTTTAGGGAGCAATTTCGTGCAACGCAATAATCAATTTTGGTATTCCGTTGTTGGCATGGTGTGCATATTTTGAAGGTTCGGCCAAAATTGTACTCTTATAGAGGATTTGAAGTTACACTATACATGCAGGTGTCCGAACTCCATAAGATGGTAGAGGTGCTTTTTCTGGAGATCAGGCTCGAGAGTCCATAAGGATTATATTCCCATGCTCGACAAAACTCGACCTGAAGTAATAGGGCAATAAGAGCGATAATCCACTGACGAAGCTCAGACGAAACTAAAACAGATGTGTGTTTGCTGTCTTATCCAGAAGGGACATATTATCAGGATTCCTGTGAATTACAATACAAGAAAAAAAACCCTTGGCCAAGGGTTTTTTTTTGGAGTCTACATTTTGGAGCTGTAGGATTGAAAGCTACAGGGTGGACCTAGCTCACCTTGGCTCCCAGATGTTCCCTCATCCACATCTATATTTTATCGGTATACAAAGTGGTCCCTCATACTACTAGGCTGCTGGGACGAGTACTGACCTACGTGGGACCTTATACAGGGTGTTCCAATCATTAAAAGCAAACATAAGAGCACGCAAGTCTTTGAACAAATTCCACTATTACTGCTTAATCGCTATTTTGCTATTACTGCCTCTGTTGCTACAATTGCTTGTTGCTATTTTTTTATACATATTGCTACTACTGCTTGTTGCTATTGTTACACATATTGCTACAATTGCTTGTTACTATTTTTTTTAATACATACTGCTGCAAATGCTATTTTGCTAACATTGCTTGAATTGCTGCAATCAGTATTTTGCCTACAATTGCTATTTGCTATAACTGCCTTAACTGCTACCATTGCTATCTGCTATTATGGCTACTTGCTATTCCCAGTGTTATGCCCTATCTGCATGAAAGTTTTTTTGCTGCCCTATCTCTGTAACTATAAATGCTTTCACAATAGCTATAGATTTTTTTTTGTTATTGCTATTAGTAGGTTATTGTTTACTGAGCGATTATGTCATCTAGATCCTAGTTGCCTCTTCCATACATATCCATGTAATAATTCGGAAGCGGAAATTATTGGCATTAATCTCATACTCCTGGTGACGGTTATGGTCCGCGCATGCGCCTGAGCTCAAGCGACGCGTATTATATATACACCTTTTTTTCAAATTCTATATCTGATATCGCATGCAATCCTTAATTTCTGCGCTCCCGATTTTCGCTTGCACGGCTTTGACATATGATCGATTGTATTGCTTGCCAGCCTGTGACACCGAATATCCGTGCATGATTTTTACCATTGCATTTTGTTCGTATTTTTTTTGTGTATAGGGGAGTTTGGTTTTCTATTATCAGGGTGTATGATCAGACGTTGATGCTGTTTATGATATTATATCTTGGGCCTCCTGAGAAGTGCAATCCTTGTTCAATAAACTAGTCGAATGATTTATCGTCTTTTATAATATGGTGATTTAATTCTCTTGACCTTGTTGGTAAGTTTTGAGGTTAGGGAAGTCCTTATTCGGGTATTTGCGTGTGGTTAAACTTATCTGGCGCCCATTTAAAATCTTTCAAATAAACCTTGAAATCTTTCTTCGAAACCACCCCGTCTTCGACTGCAGCAGTCGCAAATGCCCACAAATCGATCATCGCTTGTGGTAATGTGACTTTTGGTTGTTTAAGCGCTTTGTAGGTCACAAACAGAAGAAGGCCAGGAGAACTAGAAAGAAGTTTGATAGTAGATTTGGAAAGTCTATCTGGGTTGAGTGAAGATACTGATGCTTTCAGAAAATTGAATGATACGGATAGAAAATTTGTACAACGAATCAACAAATTTGTAATAAGAGGAAAACTGGCAAGAGGAGTTCCAGTTTTATTGAATGAAATAATGTTAAACAGTTTTAATTTGATCATAAAATATCGCGATGAAGCTGGAGTGTCGGAAAATAACCCTTATATATTTGGCCTACCGCAATGCACTGAGACGAATAATGTTTTCCGGCACATGATAGCTACCAATTTGATAAGAAAATATTCCATAGAATGTGGAGCCTCTAATCCGAAAACGCTAAGAGCCACCACTCTTCGGAAGCACGTGGCTACAAAATCAATGTCATTCAATCTAAATAGTGGAGATGTCGAGTTCTGCATTGTAGTAGAAAAATCTTCCTGTTATTCTGGGATGCTAATTTGATGTTGAAATTCGCCCATTTCTTGAGATGTCTCATACAGTCAATTCCGTATCGTGATGAAATATTCTGGTAGAACCCCATCAAAATTGTTATATTCCATTGATATTAGTAGCTGTATGAATCAATAGATTAGGTATAGGGTTTGTGGGGATGCAGCTGATGTGGGACTCAAAAGAAAACTCTTTTTACTTTTGAGAAAGCTTTCGGAATTTATTCAATTCCTTCAATGGGTTCAAAAATATCACCTATTTTGGCACAATACGTTTTAGATGATTTATTAAATCATTGCCTACCTAAATTGTCATTCGAATTACCCTTTTTTTTAAAATATGTAGATGATATAATTTATGCTATTCTCAAAGGCTCAGAAAATGAAATTCTTGATGTATTCAACAGTTATAATGAATATCTACAATTTACTATAGAAAATGAAAGTAATGATAGTGTACCATTTCTTGACACCAGACTTATCAGGACAGAAGAAAATAAAATTATATTAGACTGGTATATCGAACCTACTACTTCAGGAAGATATATGAATAGTTTTTCTTATCACACAGAGAAAACTAAAATAAATTTAATTCTTGGAATGAAAAATAAAATAATAAAAATATGCCATCCAAATCTTAAACAACAAAATTTAGGAAAATTATTCGATTTATTGATTGAAGATTCCTATCCAAAACATTTATTCAACGAATTACTTTTTCCAACTCCATTATTTAAAAAAAATATAGATCATTACCATATATCAGGGATCTGACTTCAAAAATCAATGATGTTCTAAAACAACAAGATGAAATTTTAATGACTAAAAAACCAATCAAAACTGTGAGTAAACTTTTCACGAAATTGGAAGTTAAAACTCCAAATATTGATAAAGCTGGTGTAGTATATGAGATAAATTGTGAAGAATATGATCAAAAATATATTGGAGAGACATCGAGAAATTTGAAATCAAGAATTACATCGCATAAAAGTGATATTAGTGTAAAACCAAATGCATGCGCTTTATCCCAACATGTTGATGATACTGGACATCCAATGGATTTTGATAACATCTCAATATTAGCAACAGAGAAAAATACTTTCAGGAGATGTTTCTTAGAAATGATTTATATAAAAAATAAAAAATGCTCAATGAATAAAAAACAGATATTCAAAATTCAAATGTAATTTATTCAAATATTCTAGAAATAGATAATAAAAGGCATGATAGACACAATATATCTATCAATTCAATTTCATCTTGATCAACCTTTTACCTATCTAATTTTTCAACCCCATGCATTTTCTTCATGTTACATATTGTCACTTTGACAGAGTTATATTAGTTTTATATCCATGAATTTATGCATTTTTTACAATTTTATATTACTTATTCTGATTTGCAATTCTACAATCTCATATACTGTGAGAAATTTCTAATACCCATTTCTTTCGAATATTATAATTGTATACTGTCTGTAGGTTAATCGAGGAGGTGGTACATTCATTTTACTTGGTTCTTTGGGATTTTCTCTCCTCGTTTCTATAAAATAAAAGTATTCGTATTATTTCAATATATTTGTAGAGGGACAAATCAGATGATTTGCCCCAAAATGTCACTGCGTTTAACAAATTTTTCTATCAGGGAGTCTAAAAGAAAAATCCAGTAGCTTGTCAGTGACAATTTGTTTGAAAAAAATGTTTGAAGGAAAGAAATATAGATATATTGAAAAAATATCGAATTTGTACTTATCTTTGGACGTTTCGGGACCGATTCTGCATTTACATGTTGAGAACGGGAGCAGAATCGGTCCCGAAACGTCCAAAGATAAGTACAAATTCGATATTTTTTCAATATATCTATATTTCTTTCCTTCAAACATTTTTTTCAAACAAATTGTCACTGACAAGCTACTGGATTTTTCTTTTAGACTCCCTGATAGAAAAATTTGTTAAACGCAGTGACATTTTGGGGCAAATCATCTGATTTGTCCCTCTACAAATATATTGAAATAATACGAATACTTTTATTTTATAGAAACGAGGAGAGAAAATCCCAAAGAACCAAGTAAAATGAATTATAATTGTACATTTCATTTTAGAGAGACTGACGAAGGAATTAAATGGATTCCGAAAGCTTTCTCAAAAGTAAAAAGAGTTTTCTTTTGAGTCCCACATCAGCTACATCTCCACAAACCCTTTACCTAATATATATATAACGAACATTTTCCAAACCGATGGATAGGTCGTGGTAGTCCATTTATAGAGTGGCCACCCAGATCTCCAGACCTCACAGTTTTGGACTTCTTTCTCTGGGGACTTCTCACACAAAAGGTTTACAAAAACCGCTCAAGAGATAGAAATGAACTTTGTGCAAGAATTCGACAGGTATGTGCAGATATTACCCCACAAGAACTAAGGAACGTAAACAGAAACATTCGTAAGCGCTACGACAAATGTATCGAAATACGTGGTGGATTAGTAGAGGCTAGTAGAATATGAGTTTGAATTAATTGTTGCACTGAATCGAAACATTTCAATGATTAGTTTTATTAGTTACGTTAATAAAAATGTTTTCCTTTGTTATTAGTTGAATTGTGTGAATGTAATTCCGTTATTTTCATTAAAAACATGTACGCTATTTGTTTTTTTTTCTCATCTGACGGCACTTTATTGTTGAAATCATAAAAAAAAATTCTCATGGCTATATCTGTTGATATAGGGTGTTTTTTGTGACTGTTAGCTGTGTGAGTTATCGAATTTTTGAGTTGTCATAACTTTGTTATTAATGAATATTTTTTCATAAAACTTTGGTCACACCTGTTTAGAGGCACTCTGAATCTAGTGGCGTAGTGATTTTTTCAATAAAAAAATCGCTAATGAAAAATCTCGATTTTCGACCAAGAAAAAATATCGAAGTATGCCCTGAAAATTGGAATAAACATTTCAAATTTTGTTCCAAGGTAGACCTATTAGTACTTGACATCTCATAAAAAAATTATCGAAATCTGTTAACAACTTCAAATTTTAGGGAGGTTTTTCCATTAAAAATGGGTCACACTGTATATAGGTAAAACTAGGTTTATTAGGGAATGCAGCAAAGTGAAAAGAGTACTCTTTAAAGTTTGTCCAAGCTTTCGGAATATTATATTTCCATCATCAGGGAACTACAACCATTTTCCATTAGGTCACATTAATTGTAGCAAGAGAAATTTTTACTCACATCTTTGTTGAGGTTGGTTCACATTAATGTTGATAATGATAAAATTGTATAAGACGATAATGACATAGTTGATAAGACGAACAAAAAACAGGATCAATCACAATTCTGTGAAAAAAACAGTATGAAATAGCATGTCACCTGGAACTCATACATAGGGAAGAAGACGTGAGAAAGTTCATGAGTGTTCAAAGAACACATTGAAAGACTATCAATAATAGCACGAATGAAGAAGGAAGGTCCAGTGACGGAAAATTGATTGTTTCACGCCGTCCCCAGAAACTGCAATCGACTTCAAAGCATGTGCCAATTGCAAAACTTCTTCTGCTAAGAGTACTTTGAGTACACATTTTCGGCAATGGTACTATTCAAACTAAAAGAATTATTCATTAATTTAGTCGAAAAGTGGCTTCTAAAATGCATCACAGAGCGTTAGATACCGTGGGAAAACAACTAATTCCAGTAGTGAGAGAGGATGACATTGTTCGATTGATTCGATATAAATCCTCGCCTCTTCGACATGATTCGACAAAGATTAGGATTGATTGGGAGATTTTTATCAATCCTGAAAGATATCGACACAGATGTAACTAACCTTGCCTCAGTGTTTGATCCGAGATTTTGTGACCATACTTTGATAGCAATCAACCGAGCTGCGCGATTCAATACTGAAACATGCAATTATGGAGCACCTACAGTTGCATTCAGTTTAGGAAGTATGCTCTAACATATTGGTGAATTTCAATCAATGAATGTATTATAACTCATCAAGAGGACAAGAAAAAAAAAGTAACCTCTTTCCTGAAATTGTTAACAGAAGGAATCAATATGAGTGTTAATAAAAATGTCACAGAATATCAAGTGCAGATGAGGAGACGACAAAAGATATCAAGGAATTGCATAAGTTTTTTTCAAATTTACGGCAGAAGTCATTAGCTGATATAAGAGTGAAATTCTCTCAGTGAATGTTTGAATGCAACTGCGGAAAGCAACTTTGATGTCGGTCCAATTATTTAATAGGAGGCGGGCAGATGAAGTCGAGAGAATACTGCTCGAAGATTTTGATAGTCATTCAAGTATCAATGAAGAAAGCAACAAAGATTCATTTCAGTCACTGAACGACAGTAGCAAACTTTGGGCAAATAGATATGCACGTTTCGATATAAGGGGTAAATTGAATAGAACATCACCTGTTCTACTAGACCAAAATTTTCTAGAATGGATCAAAACCATAATTGATCATCGAAGAGTAAGCTGGTGTTCCTGAAGAAGATTCCAACGTTTTTGGTATACGAGGGAGAATGAATGATGAATTTAGATTCCTTGTTCTATAATAAGAACATTTTCTGAAGAATGCGGAGCTGAGGATCCAGGAAGACTTCGAGTAACAAAGCTAACAAATTGCCACTACATACATCACTCTAAACCTAGAGGAGCAGGAAGTATCAGATCTCGCCGATTTCATGGGTCGTGCCGAGAATATCCACACGAATATTCACTGCCAACCTCTCAGCAGAGACGTAATCAGAATGTTAAAATTACTTCAAGGTGCACAAGAAGGTCTAAACATTGATAAAAGCGATAGTGAAAATTCGACTGATAATGGGCCAATTAGAGAAACCAACAACAAACATATTTCCTCGAGAAATCCTGCAGTCAGTGTCTGAAAAAAGAAGCCTAGTGAGTATGTTATCATATCTGAGCATTTTCAGACTGGGTACTTATGATTTGGTGTTAATTTATTGATAATACAGTTTGTCCCGCTTCAAAAGTAACCACTGTCGTATTCCAGGAGAATGAACGATTCATATATTTCGTTTTTCAAAATGTGCTACCAAGGGAGACATGGCCTCCAATGATCAGAATCACATCACTTAATTCATGAAGATATATTAGGCTTCAATTCATCTTCAGAACTGATGATAATATTTTGTTTCCTCATCACTCAAAGGCCTGTACATGGACTTTCATCAAAAATCAAAATATCAAATACTCGGTGGGCCGAATTGAACACATTGAATAATGGGGAAGTGAGGAAAAACCTATTTCGAAACTGGATAAAAAAAAAATTATTTCACTGCCTCAGGGCCAATTTCAACGAAAAACCCAATTATGAAACCCCTTTTTACGATATTTACATATGTTCCAGAGTTACAATGTTCTGTTCGAGAATGTGAATTTCTGAGAATTGGCTGTTAGCATATAGCAATTAGATGCGCTACTGCTCAGTGGAATATGCTTAGATCAGAGCCTATGACAGACGTGTGTGAAGACTGGCTCATACAGTGTTTGGCAGGCAGCCGAATTGAGAGCAAGTATAACCCTTGTCTACGTTATTTGTGTTCGTGTTCATTGAATTGTGATCCTAATAAAACATCAGAAAGGGGCTGAACCCATGCCCCAGTGAAGTGACAAAATGCGATTATTTTTTCCGTCGATTTTCACTGCGAAACAGATAGCCACGGTTGAGGTATTTAGGTTTTTATTATTTACGTGATGCATTCACGGCGTTATGTGATGTTTTATTGAACTGTAAGTACATGACTCCTTTAAGCTAAGCAATACCAATGAACCAACAGTACGAAGGTCTAGTAACAGAGATTTTTCTTCATTTTTTTATCGCTTGGAGCGCACGAAAGGGAATCCCTATAATGTTCAAAGACCATCGTGTTCGATCCTGAAATCCAGTATTTTATCCTTATTTGTTTGTCTCGGAAACGCTGATAACGATGACATTTCGATCAAATATCAGATAATAATATGAGTTATCGGTACTGGAATGTACTGAACGTTTATCGTTCCCGTTTTCAATTGTATTGGCGATTACACGATATTCATTTTGGAATTTCGTTCGATGATTATGATGTATGTTACATAATTTTTGAATAAATATCTCTGGATTTTCGAGAATGCAGGTAATGTTCGCTGTTTATTATTTATTCGTGCCCGAGTTGTGTTTCATTTCAACAAAAGGTGAACAGTAAATTGGATATTGTGGGATTTGAAGAAGTTTGGATGAGATTTGTAATGATCCCTAAAGTCTGCAATATTCACGTGAGATTTGCATGATTCATCAACGAATGAGAGATTTCTGGAGATTTTCAATATACATGCGAAAGATTTTCAAGGTTCATCAAAATTGCACGGATAGATGAGACAAATCTGAAATTCATTTGAAAAAATTTGTACATATTGTGACACTCTATTGAAGTGTTATTTGTGTTGTGAGATACTTTAGTTCGATTTTATTCTTTCGTAATAAAAAGATGATCGTTGTACGAAAACTTTTAATGCAAGTAGTACGAGTTCTGTGAGTAGAACGTACGAAACAATGTTGACATTGTTGACAGATCAAGATCTGAAGCTAGGCTAATAATTGAAATAATTTTTATTTTGTTTATTCGCTCGCTTGCCGTTTCCGCGGAAACGGAGCAAAAAAGGGTTCCACGGGCAGAGCCGAAAATTCACAGGGTGGTATGATAATGAGTTGTTACAATATTTTGATTCGCTAGCAACTAAGTTTTTTGGCTGGTATAGACAATCAGTGTGAGTTGACTGCATCGACGCTTGATATATCATGCTGAAATATACTGAATAAATATGAAGGACTTTCTGGTTTTTGGTAACTTGGGCTTTCTGACTGATTAGGATCAGTTTGAGCTTTCTGGTTTTTGAAAACTTGGGCTTTCTGACTGATAAGGATCAGTTTGGGCTTCCTGGTTTTTGAAAACTTGGTCTTTCTGACTGGTAAGGATCAGTTTGGGCTTTCTGACTGATAAGGATCAGTTTGGGCTTCCTGGTTTTTGAAAACTTGGTTTTTCTGACTGGTAAGAATCAGTTTGGGCTTTCTGGTTTTTGGAAACTTGGGCTTTCTGACTGATAAGGATCAGTTTGGGCTTTCTGGTTTTCAGAAACTTGGTCTTTCTGACTGATGAGGATCAGTTTGGGATTTCTGGTTATTGAATTCTGACTGATAAAAGTAGGTTTCAGTTTGGGCTTTCTAGTTTTTGAAAACTTGGGCTTTCTGACTGAGGAAGGTTGGTTTCAGTTTGGGCTTTCTGGTTTTTGAAAACCTGGGCTTTTTGGCTGAAGGGCCCCTATCTATCATGGTTAAGTTGATATGAATTTGTGGAATGAATTGTTGTGATTCATGATTGAGTATACTATCAAGGTGAAGTTGAAGCTAAAGTTGACTGGAGAGATATTTGAGAAAGAATTTCGTGTTCAATCATGAAATCCAGTATTTTTTCCTTATTTGTTTGTCTCGGAAACGCTGATAACGATGACATTTCGATCAAATATCAGATAATAATATGAGTTATCGGTATTGGATTGTACTGAACGTTTATCGTCCCCGTTTTCGATTGTATTGGCGATTACACGATATTTATTTTGGAATTTCGTTCGATGAATTTGCAATTTCAGTTTGTAATGATGATTATGATGTATGTTACATAATTTTTGAATGAATATCTCTGGATATTCGAGAATGCAGGTAATGTTCGCTGTTCATGATTTATTCGTGCCCGAGTTGTGTTTCATTTCAACAAAAGGTGAACAGTAGAGTGGATATTGTGAGATTTGAAGAAGTTTGGATGAGATTTGTAATGATCCCTAAAGTCTGCAATATTCCCGTGACATTTGCATGATTCATCAACGAATGAGAGATTTCTGGAGATTTTCAATATACATGAGACTGTCAAAGATTTTCAAGGTTCATCCAAATTGCACGGATAGATGGGACAAATCTGAAATTCATTTGAAGAAATTTGTACATATTGTGACACTCTATTGAAGTGTTATTTGTGTTGTGAGATACTTTAGTTTGATTTTATTCTTTCGTAATAAAAAGATGATCGTTGTACGAAAACTTTTCAAGCAAGAAGTACGAGTTCTGTGAGTAGAACGTACGAAACAATGTTGACATTTTTGGCAGATCAAGATCTGACGCTAGGCTAATAATTGTAATAATTCTCATTTTGTTTATTCGCTCGCTTGCCGTTTCCGCGGAAACGGAGCAAAAAAGGGTTTCACGGGCAGAGCCAAAAATTTACAGGGTGGTATGATAATAAGTTGTTACAATATTTTGATTCGCTAGCAACTAAGTTTTTTGGCTGGTATAGACAATCAGTGTGGAATTTGTTGACTGCATCGACGCTGGATATATCATGCTGAAAAATACTGAATAAATATGAAGGACTTTCTGGTTTTTGAAAACTTGGGCTTTCTGACTGATAAGGATCAGTTTGGGCTTTCTGGTTCTTGGAAACTTGGGCTTTCTGACTGATAAGGATCAGTTTGGGCTTTCTGATTATTGAAAATTTGGGCTTTCTGACTGATAAGGATCAGTTTGGACTTCCTGGTTTTTGAAAACTTGGTCTTTCTGACTGGTTAGAATCAGTTTGGGATTTCTGGTCTTCGAAAACTTAGGCTTTCTGACTGATAAGGATCAGTTTGGGCTTTCTGGTTTTCAGATACTTGGGCTTTCTGACTGATGAGGATCAGTTTGGGATTTCTGGTTTTTGAATTCTGACTGATAAAATTTGGTTTCAGCTTGGGCTTCCTAGTTTTTGGAAACTTGGGCTTTCTGACTGAGGAAGGTTGGTTTCAGTTTGGGCTTTCTGGTTTTTGAAAACCTGGGCTTTTTGGCTGGAGGGCTCCTATCTATCATGGTTAAGTTGATATAAACTTGTGGAATGAATTGTTGTGATTCATGATTGAGTATACTATCAAGGTAAAGTTGAAGCTGCAGTTGACTGGAGAGATAGTTGGCTAGCAATCCTCTAGAGTCAAGTACGTTGTCATGTCGTTCGACCTCGTATTTGCAGACATGATTGTGAACCAAGCCTTTCAGCTGCCATATAACTGTTCTTTTGGAGACACGTTTGACTCACAAACCTTCGGACTGTCGAATACGTCGCTTACCAATTTGAAATCATAGGTATATCAGAAAATCATGAGCTGCTACTGCTCGAGGTTTGTCGAGCAACGAGAGTCGGAAGAGCGCCGGTGTCATCACGTATCATGATATTTACACAATATTTCTTCAGTGCATATGGATATTCATTTATATATATACATATATATTTACTGACAATCAATTTCTCGTTTGAATCTACAGTTCTCAACACACTAAATGGACCACTCATAAATTGACTCAATTTCGAAGACCTGTATTTTTTGAACCGATCTTCATGCGGTTTTCGATATTAGATGTGATATTCCATCGGCTTCAAAGAGAGCTAGAACACTTTGAAAAAGTCCGCAGAACAGAACCTACACAGGGTGTAAAGTGGAACCATTACACTATGGTCTACATTTCCAATGCTGCCAGAACTCGAGAATTTTTTTTCTGATCGAAAGTCAGTCATATTATGATACACTGGTACCTCATCTAGGGACGTTTTCGTGATTTCTCCTTAATTGGCCGTTGGAACAAAAATTCGATTTTTTTTCGAAAGTCTTGCATTTCTTGATTTTTTTCTCTATAACTCTACTTGAGCTGACTATTGGGAAGAACTATTCTCATGTTTTGTGGAGGACAATTAAAAACAAAGAAGCACTTTTTTGGAATATACAGGATGATTAGAAAATAGGACAAAATCTCATTTCAGTAAAAATAATCAAAAATGGTGACTAAAACTATGGCCCATTCGATCCAGTATATTCAGAAACGGCCATCTCGATATCCAATGTTCATATTAGACCATCAACTCGAGACGTTTTCGAAAATTCGCCTCTAATTGAAATACAGGATGAAAATTTTCAATTCAAACTTGTTTCCTGATATTGATGATTTCCAATATTTATTGCCCAAGTATGAGACACAGAGTATTGTTCTTCAACTCATCTGACGAATTCCAACCACAACTTCGATATTACATAAGAAGTCTATCACAAAAAAAATTATAGAACTAAAACGAGATGGAAAATAAAATCTGTAACACTTTATATCCACTAAAACTATTCGAAAAGGGATCTATCGGCGAAATATGACATTAGTGAATTCTTCAGCATTATGAAGATCCATCTAGAAAGTCCTATATCCAAGATGTCAGTACTTGGTAGGCCTCCCCGATTCAACAAAACCTCATGGAATCGGTTTGGCATAGATTCTATGAGGTTGTTGATGGAGTCTATTGATATTGCCGCTCATTCTGGATAAGTTTGTCATTATTTTGGAGTGCCTAGCCTTCTCGATAGGTTGAGTTTCATTCGGCTCCACACATGTTCAATCAAATTCAGATCTGGAGATAATGCTGGTCACCACATTCTTGTAACATTATTGTTTTCTAGAGTTCGTAATTTGTCAGATAAGTTGTGGAACACTCAGTATATTGAACAACAATGCTCTGTGTCTCATGCTTAGGCAATTAATATTGGAAATTCGTTGATAAAATGATAAGAATCATCGATATCAGGAAACAAGTTTGAATTGAAAATTTTCATCCTGTATTGTCCGATTTCCTAATCATCCTTTTTGAATAGTTTTGGTTGATATAAAGTGTTACAAATTTTATTTTCCATCTCGTTTCTCTTCTATAAATTTTTTTGTGAGAGACTTCTTATGTTATATCGTAGTTGTGGTTGAAATTTGTCAGATGAGTTGTAAAACACTCAGTATATTGAACAACAATTCTCCGTTCCTCATACTTGGGCAATAAATATTGAAAATCATCGATATCAGGAAACAAGTTTGAATTGAAAAATTTCATCCTGTATTTCATTTAGAGGCGAATTTCCGAAAACATCTCGAGTTAATAGTCTAATATAAATAATGGAAATCGAGAAGGCCGTTTCTGAATATACTGGATCGAATGGGCCATAGTTTTAGTCACCATTATATTTTATTTCATCACTGAAATGAGATTTTGTCCTATTTTCTTATCATCCTGTATATTTCAAAAAAGTGCTTTTCTCGTCTTTCATCATCCTCCATAAAACATGAGAATAGTTCTTCCCAATAGTCAGCTCAAGTAGAGTTCTAGAGAAAAAAAATCAAGAAATGCAAGACTTTCGAAAAAAAATCGAATTTTTGTTTCAATGGCCAATTAAGGAGAACGTCCCAAGATGAGGTCCCAGTGTATCATAATATGACTGACTTTTGATCAGAAAAGTTCTGGCAGCATTGGAAATGTAGACCATAGTGTAATGGTTCCACTTTACACCCTGTGTAAGTTTTGTTTTGCGGACTTTTTTAGAGTGTTCTAGCTTTCTTTGAAGCCGATGAAACATCACATCTTGTATCGAAAACCGCATGGAGATCGGTCAATTCAAAAAAAAAACAGGTCTTCGAAATAGAGTCAAATTATGAGTGGTTCATTTGGTGTGTTGAAAACTGTAGTTTTATCTCGAGTTCTATACTATATACCTATAGCTCCACATTTTGGAAATTATCATATGATATGGTCCAAGAATGAACTATAATATGTTAGTCCAATGCTATATTTCCACGGAATCATGGAGAATAATATATCTACACTATTTTTTCCATCCCCTTCTTCTCCTGAACTTTGAGAAGTAATTTCAACATCAGTGACATCAGCTTTGGCATTCTATGGACAAACGAGTTTTGGTGGAGGTTTGTTCGACATGTCTTGGGTTTGACGATAGAAGGGTGCAATTAGTGGGCTTGTCGTATTTTGTCTGCTGGTAATGAAACGATAACAGAGATTTCCGAGATAGCAGAGAGTCATCAAGCCATGTAGGTGTCAACCCACCTAGGCCTGGTGGCAAGGTGGGTTCACACCTAGGCATGATGGCAAGGTGAGTTGACACTTAGGCCTAGTGGCAAGGTGAGTTGACACCTAGGCCTGGTGGCAAGGTGGGTCGACATCTCGACCTGGTAAAGGTGGGTTGACACCTAGGCTCTCTGACGAGCTCTAAATGACATACAATTTCAGGATGATACCGAGCTTGCTGAGCCAAGAGCGTTCCAATCTCAGGATAGCCGTGTTAGCATCTAGCAACAAGATGCGCTACTGCTGAGTGGAATGTGCTTAGATCAGAGCCTACGACAGACGTGTGTGAAGACTGGCTCATACAGTGTTTGGCAGGCAGCCGAATTAAGAGCGAGTGTAACCCTTGTCCACGTCATTTGTGCTCGTGTTTATTGAATTGTGATTTCTACGAACGTGCAGAAAAGTAACATTCTTGCGTTTTTTGTGCAACTGCCATCGCGTCCGGAAAAATACTGCCTTCCACACTATTGATAAGTAATTGACTATTTATCAAAAATTCTTCGTTTTTATGACAACATTCGGAAAGATTTGAGTTTGTGATCAAAATGGATCTTTAATTACTGAGATCAGACTTCTCATATCTAGTTTGAAAGAAATGCATCTTTTCGTCAAATAGAACGAATTCAACATTTCCAAAACTAACAAAAATTAACGAGGGAGATTTTTCATGAACAAGTTTTATTTTCGAACTCTATGAAGAAATACTCATTCTTGTAACTCGAAAAATCACGATAGATATCGATATGCGTTTCCAGTTTCTTTTATCTTGTTTGAAAACGAGATTTTCCTCAATTTCCCTTCAGAAGAAAATACAGAAGGTAATGGAAGAGATTATATGAACGACGATTCCGTTGATGATCCTCTATATGAGCCAAGTGGATGTGAGGATTTGAGAAAAGAAGGAATAGAAGATGGAATTACTGTCATAGATATCAGTCTCAGACCAGAGGAGCGAACTCGTTCTTCCAATTATTTCAACCAACCCAGCACATCTCGTTGTGACGATACTAATATGTATGTGAATAAATCACGTGGTAAAAGAGGAGACAAAAAGGCACATTTTCGTTTCTACTGTATAAACACAGTATAAAATAGCACGCCAATAGCAACTCATACATAGGGACGAAGACATGAAAAAGTTCATGAGCGTCCCCAAAAAACACAGTGAAAGACTATCAATGATGGCACGAATGAGAAAGGAATGTCCAGCGACGGAAAATTGATTGTTCCACGCCGTCCCCAGAAACTGCAATCAACTTCAGAGCATGTGCCAATTGCAAAACCTCTTTTGCTAAGAGTACTTTGAGAACACATTTTCGACAATGTTACTACTCCAACTGAAAGAATGATTTATTCATTCAGTCGAAAAGTGGCTTCTAGAATGCATCACAGAGCGTCAGATACCGTGAAAAAACAACTGATTCCAGTATTGAAAGAGGATGACATTGTTCGATTGATTCGATATAAGAATAAAATGACAGAAAAATAGATTTTGTGACCATACTTTGATAGCAATCAACCGAGCTGCGCGATTCAATATTGAAACATGCAATTATGAAGCACCTACAGTTGCATTTAGTTCAGGAAGTATGCTTAAACAAGTTGGTAAATTTTCAATCAATGAATGTATTGGAACCCATCAAGAGGACAAGAAAAAAAATGCAACATCTTTCCTGAAATTGTTAAATGAAGAAATCAATATGAGTGTCGATAGAATTGTCACAGAATCACAAGTGCAGATGAGAAGACAACAAAAGATATCAAGAAATTGCATAAGTTTCTATAAAATCTACGGCAGAAGTCATTAGCTGATATTAGGGTAGAATTCTCAGTGAAAGTTTTAATGCAACTAGGGGGAAGCAACTTTGACGTCGGTCCGATTATTTAATAGGAGGGAGGCAGGTGAAGTCGAGAGAATACTGCTTGAATATTTCGATAGTCATCAAAGTATCAATGAAGAAAGCAACAAAGATTCATTTCAGTCACTGAACGACAGTAGCAAACGTTCGGCCAATAGATATGTACAGGGTGATTCACCATGAATGTCCCCCCCTCTAGCTCACTAATTTTTGAACCGATTCGAAAATTTGAAAGATAATCTGAAATGATTTTTCAGAAATTTTTTTCCCGTTGCATCAGAAAATACAGGGTGCTCGGAACAAACCAACTACAGAGTACTACTTGATTTTTTCAAATGGAACACCCTGTATTTCATTGTATTTCTATATTTCTATATTCTTCCTGAAGAGCTCATTTTACCGATACATCACTTTAATGGTATAGCGGGAATGATTACAGAGATATAGGGTGTTCAAAATCGAGATTTTTCAACTTAATGATTTTTTTGTGTCGAAACTATTCATTATTGGTCAAAGCGGTTTTTATGTTTCCATGTCCACTTCCGATTTACTATCTACTGACATTCAATTGGAACATTTACAGGGTGGTTCAAGATTCAGAATTCTGATCACCCTGTATCTGTTCCAATCGTTAAATGTCAGTAAATGGTGAATCTACAGTTTAGATACGGACATGAGAGCCGTTTTGACCGATAATGAATAATTTCGTCACAAAAAAATCTCAAAGTTGAAAACTCTCGATTTTGAACACCCTATATCTCTGTAATCATTTCCGCTAGACCCCAAGTGTGATGCATTTATCAAATCAGCTCTTCAACGGAAATCTAAAGATACTATGAAAAATAGGGTGTTCCATTTAAAAAAAATCGAATAGTACCCTGTAGATCGTTTATTCCGAGCACCCTGTATTTTCTGATGTAGCGGAAAAATCATTCGAGATGATATTTCATATTTTGAAATCGGTTCAAAAATAACTGAGCTAGAGGGGGCGGGCATTTATGGCGATTCACCCTGTTCGATATAAGGGGTAAATTGAATAGAACATCACCTGTTCTACTAGACCAAAACCTTCTAGAATGCATCAAAACCATAATTGATCATCGAGGAATAGCTGGTGTTCCTGAAAAAAATTCCAACGTTTTTGGTATACGAGGGAGGATGAATGATGAATTCAAATACCTAAGGGTTTGTTCTCTAATGAGAACATTTTCTAAAGCATGCGGAGCTAATCATCTAAAAAGACTTCTAGGAACAAAGCTCAGGAAACACATTTCCACTACATTCATCACTCTAAACCTAGAGGAGCAGGAAGTATCAGATCTCGCCGATTTCATGGGTCATGCCGAGAATATCCACAAGAATATTTACCGCCAACCTCTCAGCAGGGATATGATCAGAATGTCAAAATTACTTGAAGTTGCACAAGGAGGTCTGAACAATGATAAAAGCGATAGTGAAAACTCGACTGATGATGGGCCAATTAGAAAAACCAACAATACACCTATTTCCTCGATGAATCCTGCTGTCAGTGCAATTATTTTTTCCGGCTATTTTCACTGCGAAACAGATAGCCGCGGTTGAGGTATTTAGGTTTTTATGCGTGATGCATTCACGGCGTTATGTGATGTTTCATTGAACTGTGAGTACATGACTTCCATAAGATAAGCAAAAACAATGAACCAACAGTACGAAGGTCCAGTAAGAGAAAATTTCGTGTTCGATCCTGATATCCAGTATTTTTTTTTATTTGTTCGTCTCGGAAACGCTGATAACGTCGACATTCCGATCAAATATCAGATAATGATATAAATTATTGGTATTGGAATGAACTGAACTTTTGTTGTTCCCATTTTCGATTGTATTGGCGATTACACGATTTTTATTTTGGAATTTCGTTCGATGAATTTGAAATTTCAGTTTGTAATAATGGTAACGATGTATGTTACATAATGTTTAAATGAATATCTCTGGATATTCGAGAATGCAGGTAATGTTCGTTGTTCATGATTTATTCGTGCCCGAGTTGTGTTTCACTTCAGCAGAGATGAACAGTAGATTGGATATTGTGAGATTCGAAGATGTTTGAATGAGATTTGTAATGATTCCTGAAGTTTTCAATACTTCCATGAGATTCGCAAGATTCATCAACAAATGGGAGATTTCTGGTGATTTTCAATATACATGAGAGTGTTAAAGATTTTCAAGGTTCATCAAAATTGCACGGATAGATGGGACAAATCTGAAATTGTTTCAAAGAAATTTGAACATTTTGTAACACTCTATTGAAGAGTTATTTGTGTTGTGGGATACTTAGGGTCGATTTAATTTTTTTGTAATAAGAAGACGAGAACTTTTGATGCAAATTGAACGAGTACTGTGAGTAGAGCGTAATGAACAATGTTGGCATTGTTGACAGGTCAAGATCTGAGGCTAGGCTGATAATTGTAATTATTTTTATTTTTTATTTTTTGTTTATTCGCTCGCTGGCCGTTTTCGCGAAAACGGAACAAGCAGAGCCGAAAATTTACAGGGTGGTATGATAATGAGTTGTTACAATATGTTTATTCGCTATCAACTAAGATTTTTGGCTGGTATTCACAATCAGTGTAAAATTTGTTGACTGCATCGACGCTTGATATATCATGCTGAAAAATACTGAATAAATATGAAGGGCTTTCTGGTTTTTGAAAACTTGGGCTTTCTGACTGATAAGGATCAGTTTGGGCTTTCTGGTTTTTGAAAACTTGGGCTTTCTGACTGATGAGGATCAGTTTTGGCTTTCTGGTTTTTGAAAACTTGGGCTTTCTGACTGATAAGAATCAGTTTGGGCTTTCTGATTTCTGAAAACTTGGACTTTCTGACTGATAAGGATAAGTTTGGGATTTCTGGTTTTTGAAAACTTGGGCTTGCTGACTGGTAAGGATCAGTTTGGCTTCTCTGGTTTTTGGAAACTTGGGCTTTCTGACTGATAAGTATTAATTTGGGCTCTCTGACTGATAAGGATCAGTTTTCCTAACAACACGGGATCTTGCTGGTACATCCCGCTAAGGTCCTACAAATGTCCCAATGTTTCAGACTTATCCCAGAGATGATTCTCTTGGGACATCCATCAGATGTTCTCATTGGATGTTCCAGAAACGTCCCATTTGATCTTTTTTTATAAACAATATCATGGTTCAATATCTGCTAATGTAATATCTGCTAATAATTGTATAAATGAAACACTTGTATGATCGCATGATATACGAAGATATCCGATTTGGATCTACGGTCATTGTCGTATACAGAAGACAGACCGTAGATCCGAGCTATCGGTTGACTGGTCTTAATTCTCAAATACATCGAATAATTCTTCACTTTTGACTGACTACCTCATAAATGAATTTGTTATTCTGATTTACAAACATTTTCCAATTGAGAAATCTAAACCAAATGTGAAGAGGACTCCCGTCAATTGGTTTAATAATTAATTGAGAAGTATGCGAGATATACTTTCATGTCTCGAAACTATTTGTGATTCCACTAAAAATGAATCAGATGTGAGAGTTTACAAAGATTACAAAAATCACTATGAAAATAAAATATCTCACCACAAGCGGAATTCTCATGAAAATTTCATCAGGAGATCTGAAAACAAGGCGCGAGAAAGTTGGAAATTGGTAGATGGTGAAAGAAATAAACGCAAAATTTCTACACCCGATCATGATATCGAGCACGCAACTTTCAATGAATATTCCACTACAATCACCGATGAAATAGTGAGCTCGTTGTCAAATGATTCTCGCAGTTCATAAGCAATCGATTATATGAAAGACATTCCAACACCCAGTGCTTCATTTTTCATGTCACCAGTTACCGAAATGGGAGTGATTGAAGTAGTTAATGAACTTACAAACTCAAACTGTACTGATCTGTATGGAATCAATAGTAAAATTCTGAAAGGAACTGTAGCAATTTTAGTCAGTCCACTAACGTTACTGTTCAACGCCTGTTTAAGCAGAGGAAATTCTCCTACTGCCTTCAACTAACTAAAGTGATACCTCTCTTCAAGAAAGGTAGTCGATAATTATCGTCCCTTTTCAATAATTCCGCTTTTTTCAAAATTATTTGGAAATATTTTGAAGTCAAGGATTGCGACTTATTTGGAAAATAATAAGCTACTTAACTGCTGTCAGTTCGGATTTCGGAGTAAGTGGAGCACTACTCAAGCAATATTTAAGGTTGTGAGTGACATAGTTGTAGCAAAGTTTACAGAATAAAATAACAGTTGACTCACTCTCGAATACGCGACGCGCTCCCCATTCCGCTCCCCTCGCCTGTCTCGGGAAGCTTCGGTACCCAGACAATTCACACAGTGACTAACGCTCGTTGTGTTGTGTGCGATACTTGGCGATACGGTGGTACGGTGCGTTAAATATAGAGCGCGCAAAAAAATATTGGTATTTAGGTACTGTAGTGTATTGGTATTTATGTGTTACATAAATGACTGAGTAATATGAGTAATGAATAAAGTTAACTGACGACTGCCGATTGGGATGAATCAGTCTTGTTCGACAGGCGACAGTGAATGCACGAATTATATTGTGTTTGAATTCCATTCCCGATCAAAGAGTTAGTGAGTGGTGAATTATACATTGGCGACGAGGATAAAAAATACCTAGATGTAAGTACAGGAAACAATATACGAAAAACAAATTAAAAATGCAAACACTAAAATGGTAAATAACTTGTAGTATACATGTAGGCATACAGTGTGGTACAACCAAATCTGTGTAGGCATGAAAATGTGCTACACAGAAATCCAGCGAACAGAAAAATAATAGAAATAAATAGTTTGGACTGGCGAGGGGTACTGACTGGTTTGTAGGCATGTATATGTACAAAGTCAAAAATTCGAATGGCAATATACTGTATCTGAACAGAATTTTTCGTTACAGAGTATATCAAGCCAATAGGATGTCATCAACATTGACATCCATCGAGAATTTCGACTGCGATAGCGATCCAAATTCTACGAGAGTGCGATGGGAAAAGTGGAGGAGAGCTTTTCTCATATACCTGGAAGCATCAAATATAGAATCTCCTGTCAAACAGAGGGCAATGCTGTTACATTCTGGAGGAATTGGATTACAAGAGATTTTCTACAATCTACCAGGGGCAAACGTTACTCCAGGGGAAGGAAGTCCAGATGTATTTCAAGTAGCTTTAGATAAGTTAGATAGTTATTTCGCACCTAAGCAAAGTAAAATTTATGAGAGACATTTGTTCCGCTTGATGAAACAAGAACCGGGTGAGAACTTTCAGAAATTCCTAGTACGGCTCAGACATCAAGCGGAAAAATGTAAATTTTTGAATGCAGATGAAAATTTAATCGATCAAATAGCGGAAAAATGTAATTCTGTTGAACTACGGAAAAAAATATTATCAATGGGCGATGCAGTTAACTTGAATGACATTACAAACGAAGCAAATTCTTTAGAAGCGGTGAATCAGCAAATTAGCAATTTCAGTAATGATAATCCTAGCTGTTCACAGGCCGTTGATAATGTTAACTCGAGAAATCAAAGATCATCTAGAGAATGTTCTCGGTGTGGGTTTCAACACAATAATACAGGATGTCCAGCAATTGGTTCTATTTGTAGAAAATGTGGCTACAAGGGACATTACCAAAGATTCTGTCATACCCCTGCGAAAAAGAGGAAGATAATCGATACACGGGACCAAGACAACAAGCGCCGAAAGAAAACAATGGAAGTTGATTACGTAGACGAAGAGGAAGAATATGTCTTCAATATTGATGAAGACTCAACGATTTTGTGTAAGGTAGGTGGGGTACAGATTGACCTACTGATAGATTCGGGGAGTAAGAGTAATCTGCTCGATCACAATACGTGGGAGAGCCTCAGGAAGTCAAAGATAAAAGTCTGGAATCAAATATCAAAACCAAATAAGATTTTTTTAGCCTACGGTAGCAAAAAACCGTTGGAAGTACTAGGATCATTTGAATCTGAAATAAATTTTGGGTCTAAATCTAGCACGGCTGTATTCTATGTTATTAAAAATGGTAGTAGAAATATTTTGGGAAAGAATACAGCAATAGCCTTGGACCTTTTGAGGGTAGGACCTAGTGTAAATGCAGTCTCAGAACCTTTTCCGAAGTTCAAAGACGTGTTAGTTGAAATACCCATAGATAAGAATATTCAACCAGTCTGCCAGCCATATAGAAGAGTACCAATACCTTTAGAATCCAAGGTCGATGCGAAACTTGAGGAACTTCTCGATATGGACATAATAGAACCCGTAAATGAACCATGCAAATGGGTCTCTCCTATCGTACCCGTCCTGAAAGAGAACGGAGAAGTGCGTATCTGTATCGATATGAGACGGGCCAATTCAGCAATCATCAGAGAAAACCATCCTTTACCGACAATGGACACTATTCTACCTCGGTTCAGGGACGCGACATTATTTTCGAAGCTGGATATAAAAAACGCTTTTCACCAAATTGAAATTGAAGCTAAATCTCGTCCAATTACTACATTCATAAGCAGAAAAGGTCTATTCCGATACAAGAGATTATTATTTGGTATCACTTCGGCACCGGAAATATTTCAGAAAATCTTGGAAAAGATCTTAGCGAAATGTGAAGGTACAGTCAACTTTATTGATGACATCTTGATTTTTGGGACAGACGAGAAAGAACATGATGAGAGACTTAATTCAACTTTGATGGTTCTAAAAGAAAACAATGTTCTGCTGAATGAAGCGAAATGTTTGTTCAAAAAATCACAAGTGAAGTTTCTAGGACACGTACTGTCCCCGGCAGGAATAAAGCCGTTAGACAGGTATATGAAGGTCATACAGTCCTTCAGGTCACCGAAAACGACAGATGAACTCCAGAGTTTTTTAGGTCTTTTGAATTACGTTGGAAAGTGGATTCCCAACCTGGCTACGCAAACAGAACCCTTACGTGAGCTGCTTAGGTTGAAACTGGGTAAACATGCAGATATAAAAAAATACTGGAAAAAAGAAGAAGAAGCCGCTTTCGAACAATTGAAGATGTCTTTGAGTTCAATCGAAACTTTGGGATATTATAATCCTAAAGATCGAACTCAAGTAATTGCTGATGCCAGCCCAGTAGGCCTTGGTGCGGTACTAATCCAATTCAAAGGGAACAGTCCAAGAATAATAGCGTATGGTAATAAAAGCTTGTCAGAGTGTGAAAAACGCTACTGTCAAACAGAGAAGGAAGCGTTAGCACTTGTGTGGGCAGTCGAGCACTACCGAATTTTCCTATATGGTATGGAAGAATTCGAACTGGTTACGGATCATAAACCATTAGAAATAATTTTTGGACCAAAGTCAAAACCCAGTGCCCGTATTGAAAGATGGGTTTTGCGATTACAAGCATTCAAATACAAAGTCATCTATAAACCAGGGAAATCCAACATAGCAGACCCTCTTTCAAGATTATGCGAAATTAAAACTGATACTCCTTGTAACCGTGACCAGTACATCAACCAAATCGTGGACTTTGCCCGACCCAAGGCAGTACCCCTACAAGAAATTCGTGCTGCTTCAGAGACCGATCGAGAAATCTTGGGAGTTAAGGAAGCCATTCAAAAGAATCAATAGGATGATCTGAGTAAACCATACAAATTATTCGAAACTGAGCTCTGTTTCTGGGAAGAAATACTACTTCGAGGTACAAGACTCGTTATACCGAGATCATTACGGCAACGTGTATTAGAAGCAGCGCACGAAGGCCATCCAGGCATTGTAGCAATGAAAAGTCGATTAAGAACGAAAGTATGGTGGCCGAAAATGGACAATGATGCAGAGAATATGGTCAAATCGTGCAAAGGATGTACATTGGTGTCCGGTCCGAATCCACCGAATCCAATGAAAAGGAGGCAAATTCCAACTAAAGCATGGATAGATGTTGCAGCCGATTTCATGGGACCTTTACCAAGTGGAGACTATATTTTTGTAGTTGTTGATTATTTCAGTCGGTATAAGGAGTTGAAACTGATGAAAAACATAACTGCGTTGAATACAGTAAATGTACTTCGAGAAATGTTTGCCAGATTAGGGTATCCACAGTCTCTGACAGTGGACAATGGTAGACAATTTGCGAGCGAAGAACTGAAAACATTTTGTGCAGAATGTGGAATACGAATTTATAACACTATACCATACTGGCCCCAGCAAAATGGCGAAGTCGAGAGACAAAACAGGGATATCCTGAAAAGATTAAAAATAAGCCAAGTTATGAAGAGTGATTGGAAGAAAGACCTGCTGGAATATATTGTTATGTACAATAGTACTCCCCATTCGGTAACAGGAAAAACTCCTGGTGAATTATTCTTCGGAAGACAGTTTCGGGATAAATTACCCAACATCGACACACTTGAAAATTCCCGGGACGAGGAAGTAACAGACCGAGATAGTGCAGAAAAAGAGAAAGGAAAAGAATATAGCGACAGGAAAAGAAAAGCTGTGGAGAATGATTTAGAAATCGGAGATAAAGTTTATGGTAAAAACTTAATAAAAGAAAATAAACTAACAAGCACTTATAATCCTAAAGAGCTTACAGTTATTGACCGTAACAAAGGAGATACTCTAGTCAAAGACGATAATACTGGCCAAGAATATAGACGAAATATAGTTCATTTGAAAAAAATTGAAGGTGAATGGAAGGTGGTGTAGCACATATTCAAATATTCTGATTTGTTCATTTTTGTTATGATGTGAATATGGATCAGTTATGTAATTTATTGTTCTCATAGTTCTGGTGGTGTAGGGAAATATTTAAATAGTATAGATTATTGTTTATTATCATGATACCTATATTATAGTTCAGGATAGATGTAATTCAATGCTATTCATGATAATCTGTTATACTTAAATCAATATATTATGTTATTGTTATAGCATACGGATAAGTATAAATGAAGTACCTTAATATTATACCATAGGACATTCTAGTATAAGAAAGGAAAGATGTAGTGTATTGGTATTTATGTGTTACATAAATGACTGAGTAATATGAGTAATGAATAAAGTTAACTGACGACTGCCGATTGGGATGAATCAGTCTTGTTCGACAGGCGACAGTGAATGCACGAATTATATTGTGTTTGAATTCCATTCCCGATCAAAGAGTTAGTGAGTGGTGAATTATACAGGTACTAAGTGTTTAATTGCATATTTTTTGTAAAGATGCCTTTACATTGTGCTGTGGAAAATTGCCCGTCAAGACGTGGAAGTGGTTTATCTTTTTTTCGATGCCCAAAAAATGAAGCAAGGTATGTACTTATTCCACATGCACTGCAAATATAGGTATGTTATGAATATGAAGAATAGAGCCTGTGTGATTGATCACAAGATATTTTCATTCGAAATTTGAGATCGTGAGCATTCGAAATTTCACAAACTCATCAAATGCGATAACTTAAAATCATCTGAAAACATCCTTTTTTACAGATGTCAGATTTGGAAAGACCAATTGGGATTCACTGGATACCATAAATTTGCGGATCTTACTCCTGACCAATGCTACGAAAGGATTAGAATTTGTAGCAAACATTTTACTAACGAAAGTTTTACTACTCCTGAAAATCATAATCTTACTTACAATGCAGTACCAACATTGTTCTTGCTTGTGATAACAAGTAAGCTTTTTATAATGTTTTATTCATCGAAAGACGTGTGTGATCTTGTATTTGAGAAATTATCATATAGGTAATTAAATGATTGTATCATCTTAATTTTAGGTTCAAATTCCAGTAGAGTTTCTGATGGCTATAATACTCATATAACGATGCCAAAACTTCAGAATGCTGAAATTCAAACTGATGTGTCGATTAAAATGGATGCCTGCGTGCAAACCGTATATAATAAAAATGGTAATTACTTTTTAAATAAATTGTGTCAAATCAAGTACCCACCTGGATATAGAAATACCAAAATCATTCAAATGATGAGTTACAAAGTCACATGAACATACATAATTTATAAGTGAATAGATTAATAATTTTTCTCCATTCAATAGAATCTAGGTGCTTTACTTGTACTATTTTAGATCAAGGCTGCCAAACGTCAAAGGCGCTTTCATCTAGCAGCCCAAGAAGAGCTGCATTGAAAGAAAAAGTAAAAACCCTTCAAAGAGAGGTATCGCAAGCTAGGAAGAGGATTGAGGTCGGGGTAACTCTGGACGATGTTGAAAAGTTCCTAACAGAACATTATTCAGAAGAAGCGACTGCTTTCCTAACAGTACAACTATCCCTTTTGAAGAAAGCTCCAAAAGGTTGTAGGTACTCAGATGAATTTAAACAATATTGTTTAAGTTTATATTTCCTCGGGCGGAAATCTTACAAAAAACTTTCGAAGATATTCCGTCTGCCATCTAAGAGTACACTTAATCGTTTCATCAAATCTTGGATTATAAATCCTGGTTTTAACGACTCCATTTTTGAATTGATCAAAATTCATAATCGTTCATTGAAAGATAAAGCTAAAGACTGTGTCTTATATATTGACGAAATGTCGATGAAATCAAATCTGTATTATGATATTTCGAAAGATAATATAATAGGGTTTCAAGAAGGTTTCAATGGAGAATCTTCAGACATTGCAAGCAGTGCTTTAGTTTTGATGGCAAGGGGCATTGCAAATAATTGGAGACAACCACTGGCATAATTTTTTCATAAGACTTCCCCAAATTCAGAGGAAGTGAAAAAAATATTATTTGAGTCGAATAAAAAAATTAACAGAAACCGGTCTGAATGTCCACGCTGTTATTTCAGATCAAGGTTCGAATTTTTATAAATTAGTGAGAACCTCTTTGAAGTTAACTAAGGAGAATCCTTCTTTCATGGTTGATAATCGAGAAGTTTTTTATTTGTTCGATGTACCACATCTTTTGAAATCTACAAGAAATAAATTCTTTACTCATAAATTAATATTCAATGAAGGGAAAACAGATAAGACTTTTCTGGAAAAAATGTACAATTTTAAAAAACAAAAGCAATATAGACTTGCCCCGAAATTATCCAATGACCATATGTTTCCAAACAATTTCCAAAAAATGGAAGTTAAATTAGCAACGCAAGTATTCAGCCATTCGGTTGCAGTGGCAATGTCAACATATATGGACTTCAAAGTTTTATCGGAAGAAGCAAAACCTACCATGGAATTCATGAAAAAAATGAATGCAATTTTCGATATTTTAAATTCAAATACCCTCAATGATTTCGGAGCCTTTATGGGAACTGAAGCTCAAGTTTCTATTCTAAAAGGAATGAATGATTTATTTCAGAGTTTACAGGTAGAAAATATCAATGGAAAAAATGTTATCAAACAAATGAAATTCATTTTTGGTTGGCGCTTGACTATCAATTCCATTCTCATGTTGTTCAAAAAATTACAGGCCCAAGGGTACAAATATCTGCTCACTAGAAATCTCAACCAGGATTGCTTGGAGAATTTTTTTTGTCAGATTAGAAACTCTTGTGGGAATGTCAAAAATCTAACTCCCATACAATTTTGTCGGTCATTTAAGAGTGGACAATAGGACTGGAAAAATGATGAATACAGCGCTCTCGCTCCTGACGCTTTATGGGAAAACCGTTTGGCATATAGCACATTTTTAAACGCCATCATATAGACAAAGGTTCAAATTAGGGCGGATACTATCTCATTTTTCAAAATTCGAAAAAAAAGAATTTCAAAAATGTATTTGAATATAGCATTATTAGCTGACGAAAAAAAAATATTTATACTGCTTGTTTAGGATTTTCAGATAGTATCCGCCCTAGAATGAACCTTCAATATGCTACAAAAAAAAAATTAAATCATAATGTGGCTTGGTTTCTTCACAAAGCGTCAGGAGCCAAACCTCTGCAACCTCAAAAATAGGCATAAGTTCACGATGATATTTGCGCCCTCTGGTGAAAGTTATATCAGAAGAACATGGCAGTCGATATAGCCTTAGTTCGGGTGATTTGATGAAATATAGAAATAATAAAATTTAAAAAAACCTATATAAATTCATGAAATTTCAAAAATAAACTAGTAGGTATTGATTACTTTGAGACAAAAATAATTTATTCTTCATACATTTTGAGAAGTAGTTATTTAATAGTTCGTTCGTCAATTGAGTGAAATCTATTGAATAATCTGATGCGTAATTTTACGCGAGTTCATTGCCTCAAGTGCCCATAATTTCGCTAAACGCAAAAAATCGTCTACAATAATAGAATACTTATAGGTGGTTCCCCGAACGGGTTGTTTTTTACACGGCGTTACATCCTGAGATGCAGGGTGATATAGTGTTGCCAACACGGCTTATTTACGGTTAGAACTGGCCTTTTCAAGAGGTGATCTGGAGGGTAAATGTTGCATCTGCATCTGTGGATAATTTAGCCATTTGATAAACCTTTAGTGCCTTTGTCTGGCCTTATATAAATCAATATTCAACCAAACTACATTAATATAGAGTTACCCACAATTTAAAGTAGGTAAACGACTTTTATGATTCTACCACTTCTACCACAAAATAGTTGGTGATGCTATTGCTGACTAAACAATTACAACTGACAACATAGTTCAACAGTCAATATTTTGATATTGATTTAATTTGATGAGAAACTATATTTGCATCCTTATTTTAGAATCATGTACAAACCATGATGCTCAATACTGAAAGATTCACAATAAACGCCTGGTTGAGATAACTGAAACATTGACTCCTAACTTCTAAACACTGAAATAGCGTTTTCCATTCGACAAAATTTATTATAGTCTGTGTATAAATATATATTCATCTTTTAAAATTACACGTGATGAACAGAGACAAAAAAAGGTTGGGTGCGGAAAAAGTTCAGACCAGTGCGACGAGTGGTAAACATGTATGAAATAGGTATTAAAAAAGCTAGAAATAAGCTAGATATCTAAAAATTTTCGCCTGCGGTGCATTTTTTTATGGTCTAACTTTTTCTAGCTTTTTTTCAATAGCACATTGGCGTTTTTCAACAATTAGTCGTTGGCAACACCTTATGACATTATAAAAATGTTCAACATCATTTGAATGGTTACGAATCCAGGTAAAATGAATCAATGTTGAATATTTTCGTCATGTCAGTAGTTTGATCTGCTTTATGCAGAAACGTTGAAGCTTGTATTTGGTGTGGAAGTGTTTTTGTGTTTGTGATTATAAGTATTGAAAATGCCGCCTATAAAACCCAGGGCAGGTGATTATCGTAAGGAAGAAAAAACAAAATTACATGTGTTGACAAAAAGACGTAGCCGGACGTAGGATATCAAGGGGGAAGAAAAATATCAGTATCGGTCGAATGTTATATTCATTCCCTTCACCCCCAGACACCCCTATTTTGGAATTCCAAATGGCACCCCCTATTTCGAGATATATAAAATTCAAAGTCTAGCAATAACCAACCAGATGGAAAACTATTTTAGTATTTGATCTATACATATCGGGGTGACATAATCATTAAATTATAAGTTATATTTCGTCAGTTATTACAGCCAAACATTTTGTCAATTTTCATTGCAGATCAATTTTTGTGGAGTCACATGTGGAAACAATGGTTAATAAAACTCAGCCAGAGAATATGGATATACTCAAACTGATATATTTCTCGAAAAGTAGACAAATAAATGGGAAAACGTTTTAAAAAATGTTTCAAGAATTCTAGAATAGGCTGTACTATTCATCAAATATTGAAGCATATTTTCGAATAATTGCTTCAAATATCATATTACTCGCTCTCTCTAACTTTTGTTGATCACCAACATGAATCATTGAGATAAATTATCATTCATCTGATCGGATTGGTTTTTGTTTCCGCCTCAATTTGATGTATCTCAAGTTGCGATTTGGAATTTTATAAAGTAGAGGTGGCGGGGGTTTGAGGGGATGATCATGGCATTCAATAGATACTAGTATTTTATTTCCTCCTCAGTATCTGAATCAACCTATTTTTTTACATAATTGTTATCATCGCACATCATAAGGCTAAGTGGTAAGTTTTGAAATCAGAGCTCTGTACTATGAATCAAGGAAGTCGCCTATTTTGTAACTTTCTCAGCTGAAACTTAATTTCAAAATTTTCTCTTCCAATGAGGAATTGGTGAAATAATCAACAATATTTCAATTTGTGCTAACTTAATCCACATCATAACATTTTTAACAATCAGGCCTTTGATGAAATGTTGCCGCATATCATCGAGTTCAACCCGTTTCTATAAAGAGCACCAAACTTTGACCGTACCATGTTCTTGCCCTACGACTGCTGCTGCTGTTTTTTATTCCACTTCAGCTGTGCTCAAAGCAACATAGTATCTAATGCTTTTCAAAGAACCAAGATACTGATTTTTTTCGACGGCTATAACACAAAATTGCTCTTGTTTCACTATGTTTGATATCACAATAACTTCATTTTGTTATTATTTCACAAAATCTCATCTCTCATGGAATATAAAATTTCAAGCAATGACATCAACTCTGTCTAATAGATCAGCATCACTTAAGAGTGAGCAATGAGCCGCACAAAATAACAAATTCAGCGCTCTCGCTCTAGACTTCCCATTTCGAAACCATTCAATATTTTCAAATTTTTTTCGATTCATGCTCTAGCCAAAGGATCAAGCTAGGTCGGATACTATCTCATTTTTCGAAATTTTTAAAGAAAGAGTGGAAAAAACGTTCTCGAAAAGTGCTCAAAATAAGTCAATTTGGCGAATAAAAAAAAACGTGTACATGAAATAACCCATTTCCAAATAGTATCCGACCTAGATCTATCTTTCAACAAACCACACAAAAAAAAGCAGCTCGAAATAGTGATCGATGTCTATACAGGACCTCAAGAGCCGTTGCTCTACATTCTCACAAATACGCACGATTTGGTCGATGATATTTGCGCCTACGTAAATCACCCTGTATAATATAACAGAAAAGTTAACTCCAACTGACGATACAGTTGAAATTTGAGAAGATAATGATTAAAGCTTACTCATAGTATCTGATGAGTCATTTCGTTTGCTTCTTGGTTTTTCAAGATCGGATTTTCAAAAGCAGCGCTATGGCTTGAGGCTTTTTAGCAATCATCAACATACAGATTTACTGCAGTAAATCTGTATATTATGTACCCTAATATTGGATAGATATCCTGTTGTTGATACTTCCCATATTACTTTTTGCTGATAGTATACACATTTTCCCGCGATTGGCTTTCTAAATTTCTGATTATGAAATTGAATCTTTCAGAATATTTACCGAAACCATAGACAATTGGAAGTTTGTGAAACCCATCGTGAACCCTCAAATTATCCGATGTTTATTGCATCTCCTCAGCATGATAGTGTACCCATGATGGATAATATATCTCATGATCTATTTTAGAGAATACAAAAAATCCTAATTTTTCCACACCTCTCGACCAATGAAGAGTGTCGTAAGTCTTCATAACATATGTTAACGTGATGGATATAACCAAGGATATAACACAATCAAGGTGTTATCAAGTAAGATTCTATGACCGGATTACCCGATGAAAATAGCTAGAATACTTTTCGCTAGGAATCGGCTAGGCAGATTATTGGCAATATAAATAAATATTCGGACGCGGTAATCACCCTGACTAATTGGCGAACCGGGTCATTTGTCCTTTTCTAAAAAGGATGCTTGTTGATTTATGACTATTTTGTAACCGCCCACTGCTATCTCTTCCTAACCCCCCCGGACCTCAGGTATAGGCGAGTTTTGTCGCGTTTCCCAACCTTAAGAAAATGTTCGCCGCAAAATACTTCGATCAAACGGACGGTGCAAATTGCATGGAAAACATCAATGAGGTTTTATATTAAATATTTTTCCGAAAGATATAGTAGAAAATCAAGTCAGTCAAGACCTCATTCCTAAATCTACATGCACCCCATTAAGAGTATATACTACAGATTATAGAGATCTTAAAACACCTGAAGGCAACTCTCTCATATACGTTACTGGTTATTTTTTGAGAAAATGTCTCCTACAACATTCTTGTGAAATTTGTAGCAGTTTCAGCCAATCTAATACTTCAGGTGGCAAAGAAATCACGTTTTGCGACCTCAAATCATATAGTAGGACAACATCAGGAGGGTTAGTTGTACCGTTTAGAAATATTGTCGAATTCGTAGTGAAGTTAGAAGATATTTCTACAAGTAGATTCGAAGAATTAGTTTCCCTAGAGAATATTAGAAAATCCCTAAAGAGGCATTTCGCAAGGGAACATTTCGATCATTCATGTGGAAATTTTCCTTTGGATTATTTCATCAACTTGTATACCAGAGTGCGTATTTATTTTACATTAAAATATGCAAATCAGAACATGAAAACTGGAAAAGCACCAAGTAAAGTTAATACAAAACTTTCAATATTGCAGAATTTGTAATTTTTCTTTATTTTTTTGTCTCTGAATAAAATTTCAATCGCTAGTTTTGTTTTCATTTCACCTGCACCTATCCAATGTTCAAAACTATCTCTTCCACTAGGCCCCACTTTGAATATTATGAATAATATGTATACATGCAATGTTGAAATTCATTCAATTCATATTTCGACTAGCTATTGTGGTGGCTTTACACGTGAATTATGTCGCCGTCACATCGAATGATTCCACATACATAGATAGATATAGGTACAAGAAAACGGTAAGGTGACCATACGAATTCCGTCTTCAAGTCACTTCTATAATATATTAACGGATATACTATAGGTATGTATAAATAATCGACGTGCCCGGTATACGAAAAGCAGATCGTGAAAAGTTTCGAATTAATAATGGTTCCTCGTATATGCCCGGAGTACTGATAATTTAATGCCTGCGGTTGCATGCGGCTCATTAGGGAGCTCAGTTCTAGGAATTGCAAGAAACGCTTTGTTTTGCCATGCCGACAAAGGAGTGAACCTACTTGTATTTTAATTCTGTACACTTTGGTTGTAGGCCTTGAGAATGTAAATAATGTGTCGATCACATTGTGTGACCTCTCTAAGGCCTCTGATTGCGTATCTCATGATATACTCATTGAAAAGTTGTCATATTATAGTTTTCGAGGTTTACTATTGTATTTTCTCAAATTCATCTCAGTGTCACATGGAGTACCACAAGGCTCTGTTCTAGGGCCCCTTATTTTTGTTTACGTCAATGACATGTTTCATTCTATGTTTCCAAAGTCATGCATAGCATTTGCTGATGATACAACGTCAATTGATTCTTGTACTAATAAGGACGTTTTGCATTCCATGAATGCGACTCTATTATTCTAGCCCAACGATGGTTCGCTTCAGATGATTTGATGCTCAATGAGGATAAAACTCAAAAACTCATATTTTTGCCAATAACCAGAATATAACGGGAGGCAATGTCAAATTACTTGGGGTGTTTTTTGGATGATAAACTCAATTGGGCTTGCCATATCGAACAATTGAGTCAGAAACTCTCTAGTTCAATTTTCGTGTTAAGAAATTTGAAAAATCAACTATTGTCGCCTGATATTATTAGACCATGCTACTTTGAACTAATCATTCGATTTTTGGAACAAATAATTTATATCCAGTGCGTCCGTTGAAATCAGTGCTCTCATAAAGTAGATCGAGAGATAAAAGGAATACTTTTCGGACAAACCACTCAACGTCGAATTCAACGTTTGTTCGGGCATTTTGTCAAATTCAATAATGAAAATTGACACAGAATGATTAGTACAGGAGGAATGACGTCACTAGATTTGTTTTCAATGACAACTCCATTCTATATCAGCACTGAATTGAATGAACGCACTGTATGTGTATACAAACCCTATATGTATGATATATCCTTGAATTCAGAATTCCATGCAGATAATAATATATAGGGTGTCGACAAACTTTACGCAAATGTCGTTACTCAATCGTGCATTTTCTCCAGTAGATGCAATTTTTCCGTATAAATGTAGCAAATTAAAATCGAAAAACGATCTGTTTCAGAAGATTCCTCAGAAATAGATGATTTGGATAAACATAAATACATTCCATACACACACTGTATACATCAAATCAACACCGTTTTTGGTTTGAAATAACAAACGTTCATAAATTCATTGAATCAATGTAAAATATTCATAGTATCGATATGAAATAAATACATTGTCTCAATGAATATAATTCCTTGCCTCAATGTATTAGTTCACATGAGTTCATGATAATGATGAACTGAGCATAAAACCAATGAACAATGTTTCGTCTGAAAGAACTTGTTCATTGGGTCAATGAATTTTACGCCGAGTCAGGCAATATGGAGGGGGAGTTTGGTATTCGATGTCTTTTTTATTTGGGTTGGAATATCGATATAGTTATTTCCCAGTTACCACAAACATCTCTGTGATGTCGCATTCCTTTTCTGACGATAATTAATCACTGGTATTGCCAGAGGATCCTTCTTTCGAGAAAATGTTCGCAATATTTGTCTTATTCTCTTCTATATTCGTTTTTGTGACTGGGAACGAACGAAATAATTTCTGAATTATCAGCCGTGAAATTTCTTTTCATTGATTTTATGAAGTGCTAGTCCTTTTATTATTATTTGACATGGATAATTGGCAACCAAAAGTGTTGTACCTACCGCATTTTTCCTTCACTATTATTCATTATTCACTTATTGATTATAAACAATCGCCCTGTAGAGTGTAGGTTATCATGAAGATAATGTATTATTCGCATATCTACCATTGCACTTGCGAATCGATGGATCAAAACTGGAAAGTATGTGACCCACACAATTTCACAAAAACATATTGATATTGGCACTTAGAGGATGTCCCTAAAAGGTATGTACAAGATCTCAGCACATAAATCATAGTCCTGGGGTCGAAATGAGCCGATTCAAGTAATAGCTCACCTCACACAGAATTGCTCAGTTTTTGGGATACAGGGTGGAAAATTCAAAAAATGAAAATCGTGAAAAAGTACACTCGAAAAAGGTATCATGAAAAATCAATTTTTGAACTGCTTCATCACTGACCAAATTACATCCACGACGATAACAGCAGTGCACCTTGTCTGCTCGAAAATATTCAGAAAATCATTTCTACAACAAAAGAGTTGGAAACTTCACTGAGAAGAAAGTTGAGGCCATTCCAAACCATAAGAAGTGCATTAATCGGTAAGCGCCCTCTATGGTTTACAATGAAAAGGTGTCCGTATTCGGGTTTCGCATCCCAAAAAGCCTTTGACTACCAATTTTTGAAGTGATGCTGTAGTGACCAAAAATAAGATGTTGCTCTTTGAACTATTTTTGGTGTTCACAATGCAAGGATAAAATTGGTCGTCTAGCTCAGGAGAGAGGGGTGGTTCAATGGAATAAATACTCTAGGTAAGTCCAATGAACCCAGATATAATTCGAACCTATCATTCCACCAGTGTATAGCGATACCTTGATTAATTGTTCAAAAACTTAGTAGCCAATATTATTCAACTGTTCAGCAAGTATATACAAAGGATAATCAGTGGACGGTTATCATCATTGCGTTGGTTGCAGGCAATACTGACACGCCCTAATGGTAACGGCCGTCACAAAAAAAACCAATGACAAGAATGACAATCGACAAGTGTCCGCAAATTCCTATTCTAACCTATTCACTATTTAACCTTGCATAACTTCATACACATTGTAACTGAACTGCATAAAATTTGGGTAATGATGAGGGTCTTGTAGCTCTCCTCAATTATGGGAGATAGTGATAGTTATACTGGATACCCAGATGAAAACCCTCACAATACACCAAACCCTCACAATACACCAAATTTGGCTATACCAATCCTAGAAATGGTTGGATGCTCCTGTACTGGCACACGGCCGCCTATGTACAATATAGTTACAGTGAGTACCCAATCATATGATTATTAACAAGACTAAACGCCCTGGCCCGAATTTCAGTGGAGCTAGTCCTTCTTGTGATAATGATAAGCGAACACAGTGAACAGCAATTATTTCAGGGCTGGTTCTCTAACAGGGCCAATTATTCTTTCCGAGGTCCACAGGGGGTTACCGAGCTAACCTATGGTTACCTTATTGATTGAAAAACCACTTTCTCTGCCGAGGACTTGCATAACTTCCTGGAGCCACAGAGGAAAGGTACCAAACGCACAGTAGGTCGAATACATGTCTCGTGCAGACCTGGTACTGGGCTATTAGCTAATGAAGCTCAACTATTTTATAATCAGGCTGATTGGTACCCATATAAGTTGCTATTGGTTGCTATAAAGTATAGGCATACAGAATAGCAATATACAAGAAGGCCTGAAAATACATTTTTCAATGCAAAGCAAAATGGCAAGCAGCAGAATGAGAAGCAATGATTAGGCAGGAGGAGAATGAGATGCTAGGTTGGTACTTCACCTTTGATTGTAGGTGGCCAAGTGTGTCGAACTTGTGTTTGAAGTTGAATGATGGGGATTCAATGAAATATGAACTGTATATTGTTATAGCACACACATTTGGAACTCAACAAGGTTTTTATTTATTCTGCCTGTTGTCCCTCTCTTGACGAGTGTCTGACTGCTTGCGTCATCCTATCTTATACAGTGTGACATAACTCTGAACTATCAAATAACTAATTAATAACATAGTAACTATTTCTATAACATCTCCTCTTTTGTGTTGAATGAAAGTTATTTTGAAGACATTTGAAAATCAGCATATTTCGCCGGCACTTTGATTTCTCTTTTTGGTCTTCTATTCTCCAAGGTTTCTTCATCTTCCATATCTTTTCCCTCATTTTCGTGTTGATTATCTGGCACGAAGTGCTCATCAGTCCTCGTTCTTGTTTCCGAATACCGTGGTTTAATGTCCACTAGATTTCTTCTGAGCTCTCCTGACTCTGTCTTTATTATAAATGATCTTGGAGCAATTTCTTCGCGGATTTCCCCTTGTGTCCATTTCTTATCATCTTTTTGCTTTTTGAAATATACATTCTGACCAACCACAGGATCAGGTAAGCATCTTGCGGTCTTATCATAATAGTATTTTGACGTTGTATGTTGCTCTTCTATTCTTTCTTTGACGTTTTTTGGTATTTTTGGTTTGAGTTTATCTTCCTTAATTGGTATTGTACACCTCAGTCTTCTACAGAATAGTCGTTGTGCGGGGCTATATTGAATTTTGTTTGGTGTGTTTCTATGAATCAGCAGTATTTCATAAAAGTCATTACCACTTTCCATGCTTTTCAAGATTAGGTTTTTAGCGACTTTAACTGCTGATTCGGCTTTGCCGTTTCCTTGTTGGTGATTTGGACTTGATGTGAAATGTTCGAAGTTCCATTCCTTCTTGAATTTGTCAAATGCTGCATTAACGAAGTTAGTTCCATTATCGGATATAACTTTCTTAGGAATTCCATATCTACTGAAAGTTCTTTTACAACAAATTATGGTTGACAGAGAAGACTTATCCTTCAACTCCTCAATTTCAAAAAAATCCGAAAAATGATCAATGATGATGAGAAATCTTCGGGTTCGATCACGGATTCTCATTTCGAATACGTCCATACTAACCACCTCGAAAGGTTTATCTGGAATTTCTTGTATCACCATAGGAGGATGATTCTGATTTCTAGATAATGTAGAACAAATTTCACATTGTTCTATTTTCTCTTTGATTTGTGATGTTATTGAAGGCCAAAAAACTCTATCTTTAGCCAAATTTATGGTGTACTCAATTCCTTGATGACCAAGGTGTAATTTGTTCAAGATTGATGTTCTCATTTTAGTTGGTATAACAATTCTGTCTCTTTTGAAAATCAAACCATCTTGGGTGTGTAGCTCTTCTTTGAATTTCCAGTACGGTTTGATTGCATCAGGAATATTTTTGTTGTTTGTTGGCCACCCATTCTGAATCATGTTATATAGTTCGAGCATATTCCTATCATTTCTCATTTCATTTTTAATTTCGTTAATTGTTGTATCCGACACTAATTTATTTTCCAATGCATTCACTGCTTCTATTTCTTCCATTTCTAGATTTATTTCGTATATCTTATATTCTTTCTCATTGTTCTGTTCGGATGGTAGTCGAGATAATAGATCAGCTATGAACATCCTATCACCATTTCTATATTCGAGAATAAAATTGTAGTCTTGCAATTGTAGCATCATACTCTGAAGTCTCTTTGGAACATTCACAAGTGGTTTCTTATAGATGTTTATCAGTGGTTGATGATCCGTTTCTATGATAATGTCTTTTTTTCCACAGATGTATTGATGGAACTTTCTGCATGCAAATAATATTGCCAACATTTCCTTTTCTATCTGACAATAATTTACTTGAGTAGGGCTGAGCATCTTAGATGCATAGGCTACTGGTAGGCCTTCTTGCATGAGACAACACCCAATCGCAAATGATGAGCTATCGGTTTGTATTGTGGCTTCCTCCGAGACGTCAAAATACTGTAAAATTGTTTCTTTACTGATTAGTTTTTTTACATAGTCGAAGGCATTCTCATGGGTATTTGTCCAATGAAAAGTTTCATCTATATGTGTTAGTTGTCTGAGAGGTTCAGCTGCTTCTGCTAACTTGGGTATATATTTTCCTAGATATGTAACCATTCCCAAGAATTTCATGACTTCGATTTTTGTTTTTGGTTTTGGCATGTTTTTTATTGCATGCACTTTTTCTTCATCTGGCCTGATGCCCTTATTAGTTAACACATGTCCGAAGAATTTCACTCCTGAACAGCACAATTTAGTTTTTTCACAGTTCAATTTCACATTTTTCTGTCTCAGACGACCTAATAATTCCATAAGATTCTTATTGTGATCTTGTAAGGCTTCTTCATGTGTATTGCCACATCCATAAACAAGTAGGTCATCTGCAATTGATATAACACCCTTCAACCCGTATACAATCTGGTGAAGTTTTTGTTGAAATATTTCCATAGCCGGTCCGATTCCGAATGGAAGTCTTAACCAACGATATTTTCCTTTTGGAGTCCAAAACGTGGTAAGCTTGCTACTCTCTTTATCTAATTTCACTTGCCAGAAACCGTTTTTTGCATCTAAAGTTGTAAATATTTTGGCTTTTGTTAACTCTGGCATCAGATCATCTAGCCTCGGTATCTGATATTTGAATGGTTTCAGTGCTTCATTGACTTTGAATGGGTCTAAACAGATTCTCAACTTCTGATTATTTTTTCTTATTAATACAATATTACTCGTCCAATCGGTGTAGCCGTCTTCTTTCATTATAATATTTTTACTTTCGAGATCATCCAGTGTATTCTGTAATTCTTTCATCAGGGCGGCAGGAATTCTTCTAGGCTGTTGTATAACTGGCTTGACCCCATCATTTATTTCTAAATTTACTTCTCCTTCAATTTCTCCTATACCGTCGAAAATATCACTGTATTTCTCCAAGATTTTCTCTGCTGTTTTCTTATCATCTTCATTTTGGTTCGAAATTGAATTACAAATTTTTATTAGCTCTAGTTTTTCACATGTATTGGCAGAAAGTAGTGGCTTATGGCTATGTTCAACTATTTCGAACAATAGTTTGAACTTTCCATTCTTACGTAGGCAATTCAGTACAATTTTTCCTATTGGTTGTATTATTTGTCCACCGAAACATTTCAACTTCGTTTTGGTTTTGTCAATAATTGGGTTCGCGAATTCTAATATGGAGGTCAATTCTTTCAATCCTATTACATTACACGAAGCACCAGTATCCAGTTGGCATGATACTGTTTTGCAACGCCCATATGGGATTTCGAATATCAAGTCTGCATTTACTTGTTTAGTTTTATCGTCCTGTATGTTTAGTACCAATTCCTCCTCATCTGTATCATCAGTATCATCGTCATTGGTGTCTTCATTATCTCCTTCCATTATTTCATTTCTCCCTAGTCGTTTTCTTTTGGACAGACACATTTTGGCATAATGATCCTTTTTATGACAAAATTTACATGTAGCGCCTTTAGCTGGACAATTTCTAATCTCGTGAGAGTAACCGCAATAATTGCATTTATTTTTGCTTATGTTTTCTTCTTGTCTCTGATATGTTGAGGGTAACGCACGACTATAATAATTCTTGTCTTCTCTCCTCCTGTCATTATTTCTTGACCAACTTAACTTTTTGATATCGCTTACTTCGGATCTCAAATTCTTTAATTGTGTTGTCGACAACTCCTTCGCTTTGCATTTATCAATGGCTTGTTCTAAAGTAATATTTCTGTCAAGCCAAAGAACTTCTCGTAGTTTAATATCTTTTATGGAACATATTATTTTATCCAATAATAAATCGTCCTCCAGCTGACCATATTGACAATTTTTAATCAAGCTTCGTAACCTATTGAAGTAATCCGAATAGTTTTCATGCTCTTCTTGATGTGTTAAATTGAATACTGATCTTTCATAACGCTTATTCACTTCCGGGCTCAAATTTCTCCCTATGGCTTTCAACAAACTGTTACATTCTTGCTTTTCCGCATCGATGATTGAAAAGTTTGGATATCTTTTGAATATTTCCTCTCCTATTGCTGTCAATAAAACTGCTATCTTTTCTTCTTCAGGTTTCTTCCCTAGACCGCTAGCAATGAGGTAATTTTCCCACGATCTTTGAAAAAACTTGAAATTTTCTGTCACGTCACCAACGCTTATTGATATTGGCTTCGGCAATGGTATATTCAAATTGGTGCTTTCTACCCGTAGATGCCCTAGTTCATAACTTTTGAGTTTTTCTTCTAACTGCTTCAACTTCTCCTCCATGCTTGTTGCTGCTTCTTATGCTTCTGCTGCTTCTTATGCTTTTGCTGCTTCTTATTCTTTTGCTTTATTGACTATTATTTCATCTCTTCCACACCTGACACCATGTTATAGCACACACATTTGGAACTCAACAAGGTTTTTATTTATTCTGCCTGTTGTCCCTCTCTTGACGAGTGTCTGACTGCTTGCGTCATCCTATCTTATACAGTGTGACATAACTCTGAACTATCAAATAACTAATTAATAACATAGTAACTATTTCTATAACATATATCCAACAATCTTGTTGATAGTATCAAATTAAACCGATTTCGAGTACTATTGTTCAATATTCTGAATCCCTTTTGGAAGAATCCGCTGAGAAGCGTGAGCACGTTTTTTTTTCCAGAATCCGTCTCAAAAAATATCGAAACTCGAAAAAGGAGAGGAAACCGCTCTATCCTTCATCATCCAGAAAATCCTTGAGAAGTGGCTAAATCGCAAACGGTATTCCCTAGCCCAATTCCATATTACTGCCCTAAGATGAAGCAAGATGGGAGACTTTGTGGTCAACCACCTGTCATGAGTTTGAAAGTTTTCTATATTATGTCAGTTGTCTCAACCTTGGCATCTGTCAAATTAATGACGTTCACGTCACGAACTACGATCTGTGAATACCATGCTTCGATAGCAACAGTCTACAACAAATAAATAATAGTTGTTATATGTCACTTACATCATTCAAACATTAACAAGTTGACAACTACTTGACTTTTGAATATATATGGACAGGAAAGATTGACATTATCATAACAATATCAATTACCAATAATACCATCGGAAAATCTTACTTGGTCCTGGAGGTTTATCATGAAAAGTAATTTGTAAATCCATGGCAAATCATTTGATTGTGCCCATCAAGGAGAGGGACACCCGGGTGAGGTTGTATCCCACTAAACAGATGGACAATTGAGGGAACTTATGAGATGTAATCAAACCAGGGATCATGATGGATTATCGGGAGGCCGAAGAAGCAAGGTGAGTGTTGAGTTCAGTGATTAAGAATCAATCCTTTGATTGTTACGTTGATACTGATATTATTCTTTATTTCAGGTTCATTCAGGAAACTATTCAGCTCTAGTGTACGGATATACTTAGCAAGCTGATGATACTGTGGTAATGTACTTGGATACTATAAATAAATTGGTGAAACTAAAGGGTTTCTGTGCTAGTCATAACTGAATCGTAACAATTCCCCCCTTTCGTGAAGAAAGTTTTTTTTACAAAAAAAGAAAAATTGCTATGGGTTACTAATTGGTCGATGGATACATATCTTGGGGAAGTCATCTGGTAGGTGATCAGAAACGACGTATTATGCTTTCGGTCAGGTTAGTCCGTTAGTCGGGTCCGTCCGTCGTTGCACCTCTTAATCCTCGTCGTCCGAGGTCAACTCTGGGGGATGAGCCTTGAGGTCTTTAGCATACCAAACCCCCTTACCTTTTCCGTTGTTGTCTACCAACTCATATGACCACGGTGACATTATCTTGGAGAACTTATGGCCCTTCATACTTCGGCGCCAATTTGGCGGTGAAGCCCTTGGTGGCGTCTGACAGTGCATACTTACGCTTCCATACTTGTTGATGGACTTGAAAGGACCCCGCACTAAACTATAGGGAAAATGGCTCTCGATGAAAATCGCTGAATTTTTGGTATGTTGCAGACTTTTATATACTGAACAGATCTTCCATTGAACTAACCTCAAAAAATAGACAATTTTTCCGATATTCACCTCCAAATGTCATTGTTTCGAGAAAAAAACAGTATTTGAAAATTATTGAATTTTTGGCATGTTGTAGATAAAAATGAACTGATGAAAAAAGCCAATTGACCTAACCCTTAAAACTTGACAGCTTTCTCGATATTGACATCCGAATATCATTTTTTCGAGAAAAAAAGTATCTTGGAATGGTTGAATTTTTGACATGTTGTAGAAGGGAATGAACTGATGAAAAAATCCAATTGACACCTAACCTCCAAAACTTGACAGTTTTCTCGATATTGACCTCCAAATGCAATTTTTTCAAGAAAAAAAAATCGCTGAAAATGGATGAATTTCTGGTATATGTTGTAGAAAGGAATGAACTGATGAAAAAAAACCAATTGACCTAACCTCAAAATATAGACAGTTTTTGATCACTGTCGCAGACCGTTCTCTCTTCAGATTTCTTTACATATCGTAAATAATTATTGAAATTCACGATATTTCATAAAATGAGAATTGTGGGACAACGCGTGATGACGTCATATACCGCGATCAATCAATTGCAATTATACTATACGATACGATTTATGTATTGTGTATACTTCAGTACACAACACTCCACTCCTACTGTGAAAATAAATCCTCAATTCTATGAAGAATTTGAAATTATTCTCATTGGTTGTTGAGCAATAAAAATCTAAAAGTGCTTATCGGTATCGGTATGTCAATGCCACATCATCGGCGGCTATATAGTGTTGCTGAGAATGATGGAATGATCAAAATAAAATAGATATATGGCATAAATTCGACTATAGTGTGTACCTACAACCCCATTGATTTCGGAAAGACTATAATCACCTTTTAAATAATATTTATTTAATTACATCCCCTCTTCGGTTTTCTTCACCTGTGCATATATCATATGAAGAAGATTTGTTTTCAGAAGACTGAAAGGCCAAATATTAATTCGAAAACAGTATCTTTGTCTATTGTCAGTTCATTCCTATCTACAACATACCAGAAATTCAGTCATTCTCAGAAATTTTTTTACTTGAAAAAATTAAACTTTGAGGTCAATATCGAGAAAACTGTCAATTTTTGGAGGTTAGGTCAATTGGATTTGTTCATCAGTTCATTCTTATCTACATCAACATGCCAAAAATTCAACCATTTTCAGATACTTTTTTTTGTCAAAAAAATGACATTTGGAGGACTATATCGGAAAAACTGTCCATTTTTTGAGGTTTGTTCAATGGAATATCTGTTCAGTATATCAAAGTCTGCAACATACCAAAAATTTTGCGATTTTCATCGAGAGCCATTTTCCTTATAGTTTAGTGCGGGGTCCTTTATTGTCCCTTCTTCGCAGATTATATCGATGTCGACTTGTCTCGAAACTCTGCTTGATTCGACTAGCTATATCACTGAACACTTGAGTCAATGCTCCCGCACGAATCTTCGTATCAAATGGAGTTTCGAGAAATCCCAACGCATTCGCATCCTTTCCGGAAAGACTGATTTCCCGACCGAACATTATGAGGTTCGGAGTAAGTTTGGTGGTTTCATGGCAAGACGATCGGATCACACATGCTAACTTTGGCAAAAGTTTATCCCAGATCCGATGGTTATCTGCGACATAGGAAGATAGCGTCTTGATAACTCGGTGACAACGTTCCACGGGATTGGCTTGTGCGTGGAAGTTGGAAATGTAGCCGGCCGCGTGGTGAAGACTCCCTGGAGGTTTTTACTTTTGAATTGCACCCCATTATCCATGATGGCTTTTTGAGGGGCCCCGAACATCGAGACGACTTGATTAGGCATACTCGAGAACGACGAACATATCTGGCTACATCTTCCTTGAGCTTTAGCAAGTAATACTTAGCCGAAACACGGGAGCAGGTCTTAGAAATACCAACATGACCGCAAGTAGGCGGATCATGATTATCACTTGTGGTTTTTTTCCTCTTCTCCTTTGGGACTACCAGTAGTCAACCGTCTGACTCTTCGGACAGGTCCGGATAAGCTCTGCTGACTCTTTTAAATAACTTCCCGCCTTCTAGGCGGAACAGTGGGTACTTGGCAGGCGTGATCTCCACTATCCTGCACATGTTAGAGTACCATTTGTCCCTGGGAGGCTGTACCTCAACAACCGTTTCGACAGCATCCACGCGCGGGACTACCCTAGAAAGAGCATCCGGTACCACATGGTCTTTCTCTTGTCGGTGGATGATGTCGAAATCGTATTGTTGAAGTCGAACAGCCCATCGAGCAATACGTCTAATGAGATTCTTGATATTATTGATCCACTTCAAACTGAAGTGATCGGTCGTGACAGTGAATCTAGTGCCCTCTAAATACGGTCGCAACTTCTCTATCGCGAACAGGACCGCCAGACATTCCTTTTCTGTAGTGCTGTACGTACGTTCAGCCTTGGAGAGCGATCTACTCAGATAACATATGACCTCCTCTTGGTGATACTCTCCAACCTGAGTAAGCACAGCACCCAGTCCGTAATCGGGAGCATCTGTCTGTAGCGAGAAAGGAAGATCAAAATTTGGGCAGCATAAGATAGGTGCAGACACAAAATGATCCTTCAGGATACAGAAGGCTGTTTCACAGTTTTCCGTCCATTCAAAGACCTTATTTTTCCGCAGAAGATTACATAAAGGAGCTGTGACTGTTGAAAAATGTGGTACGAACCGTCTGTAACAGGAGGCTAATCTTATAAGTCGACGAACATCTCCAACATCTCTCGGCGAAGGGATGTTTAAGATGGCCTTTACCTTTCTTGGGTCGACCATCGAGCCCGACGCACCGACGACGTACCCGAGATATTTTAGTTCCGGCTCGCAGATGTGACACTTGTCCTTATTCAAGGTAAGTCCTGCTTTTTGTAGCCGATTGAGGACTTCTTGGAGAATCTCTATGTGTTTTTAAAGGATGAGGTACAGATGATAACATCATCGAGATTAACAAACACATATTTTTCTAAGTCGACTCCTATCACTCGGTCTATGAATCTCTGCCACGTAGCCGGGGCATTGTACAATCCCATGGGCATCCGCCGAAACTAAAACAATCCTCTGTTGGGCACTACAAATGCCGTTAGAGGTTTTGACTCTTCTGCCAACGGTATCTGCCAATATGCTAACTTGATGGCGAGCGTAGTCAGGTAATGGGCATCCCTCAATTTGTCGAGCGTCGCTCCAACAAATGGCAGAGGATAGACATCACGAGTGGTAACCTTATCAAGTTGCCTAAAGTCCACCACGAACCGGTATCGTCCATCGGGCTTTTTAATAAGTAGGATTGGTGAGGCCCAAGGGGAACTCGGGGTTCAATCACGCCATCTGCCAACATCTTTTCTAGCTTCTCATTGACTTGTTTCTGGAGAGTAGGTGAAAGAGGGTAATATCGTTGTTTAAGTGGAGGCGATTGCGTCGGAATTACATGCTCGACCAGGGAAGTACAGTCAAGGGTACTGCCCATTTGTCGAATCGTCTCCTCAATTAGCTCATCTAGCCTACTCCTCTGATCCTGAGTTAATGAATCCATGGAGACAAAAGCCACTTCTGGCTCTACCTGATCCAGATGATTCTTGAAAAACCATTCTCCAGAAAACATGTCGGGGACTATACGCATTTTCCTCCAGAAATCCATCTCCAGGATGAGTGTATGGGGCATCGACGGAATCATCAATACCTCTAGGATACTAATCCTTCCATTGAGCTCTAAGGGTAGGGATATTTCCACTTTCATCGCGCAAGTTTGTCCGCTGGCTACAGTACAGAATTGAGTGTCTGACCTTTAAAGGGCACAGTGTGACCTCAACAATTCCCAGCTGAGTCCGCCCAGGATGGTGTTTGTAGCCCCGGAGTCTAGTTACTCCAACAATTTCCGCTCCTCTTGCGTTTTTTCGACACCGCGGGCAAGAATCGGAGGTCAGATTTTCCTTGCCACATTTGAAACAGAACTTCCTTCGAGGTTCTGGACACTGGCGAAATCTATGTTCTGAATTGCCACAGTTCCAACATACCACTGCCTGAGGTCTTCCTCAATCCCAATCAGCCTGCTTGTAAAATAGAAAGTGGTTTTTCATTCAATAAGGTAACCATAGGTTAGCTCGGTAACCCCCTGTGGACATCGGAAGGGATAATAGGCCCTGGTAGAGAACCAGCCCTGAAATAATTGCAAGTTCACTGTGTTCGCTCATCATTATCACAAGAAGGACTAGCTCGACTGGAATTCGGGCTAGGGCGTTTAGTCTTGTTAATAATCATATGATTAGGTACTCACTGTAACTATATTGTACATAGGCGTCCGTGTGCCAGTACAGGAGCATCCAACCATTCCTAGAATTGGTATAGCCAAATTTGGTGTATTGTGAGGGTTTTCATCTGGGTATCCAGTATAACTATCACTTGCTCCCATAATTGAGGAGAGCTACAAGACCCTCATAATTACTCTAATTTTATGTAGTTCAGTTACAATATTTATGAAGTTATGCAAGGTTGAATAATGAATAGGTTAGAAGAGGAATTTGCGGACACTTGTCAATTGTCATTCTTCTCATTGTTTTTTTTTTGTGACGGCCGTTACCATTAGGTCGTGTCAGTATTGCCTGCAACCAACGCAATGATGATAACCGTCCACTGATTATCCTTTGTATATACTTGCTGAACAGTTGAATAATATTGGCTACTAAGGACTTACCTAGAGTATTTATTTCATTGAACCACCCCTCTCTCCTGAGCTAGACGACCAATTTTATTCTTGCATTGTGAACACCGAGAATAGTCCAAAGAGCAACATATCATTTTTGGTCATTACAAGTCTGGCGTCCACAACGTGTGTTTCATTTTGGATAGTAAAAAAGAGGGGAGGAAAAGAAAGGCTTATTATCGAATTGCTAGTTGGTTGCATTGTAGGTACTCGAGTGAGTTAAGTTGATTTTTTTTTCAGAGTATGGCGAAAATGTATCAATTTCAGGGAATATCTACTAGAAAGAAATATTTATAATCAGACACCTATGCACAGTTTTTTCCCATTTTTTTCTGAGTCATATGGATTAAACAGGTTTCGTACAGGGTGGATATAATCACAAATGTTGGAAGTCATCATGAATTGATCATTCATTTTGGGGTATTCTCAGACTGATTAATTTAACAAAACATTAATTGAAAAATTCCCTAGCCCTATTCCATATTACTGCCCCAAGATGAAGCGAGATGGGAGACTTTGTGGTCAACCACCTGTCATGAGTTTGGAAGTTTCCGATATTATGTCAGTTGTCTCAACCTTGGCATCTGTCAAATTAATGACGTTCACGTCACGAACTACGATCTGTGACTACCATGCTTTGATAGCAACAGTCTTCAACAAATACATAATAGGTGTCATATGTCACTTACATCAATCAAACATTGACAAGTTGTTAACTGCTCGACTTTTGGATATATATGGAAGGGAGAGATTGATATCATCATAACAATAACAGTTACCAATAATACCATCAGAAAATCTTACTTGGTACTGGAGGTTTATTCTGAAAAGTAAATTTCAAATCCATAACAAACCATTTGATTGTGCCCATCAAGGAAAGGGGAACCCAGGTGAGGTTGTATCCCACTAAACAGCTGAACAATTGAGGGAACTTATGAGATGTAATCAACCCAGGGATCATGATGGATTATCGGGTGGCCGAAGAAGGAAGGTGAGTGTTGAGTTTAGTGATGAAGAATCGTTCCTTCGATTTTTAAGTTGATACTGGTATTATTCTTTATTTCAGGTTCAGTCAGGAAACTATTCAGCTCTAGTGTACGGATATACTTGGCAAGCTGATGATAGCTGATGATAGTGTGGTAATGTACTAAGATACTATAAATAAATTGGTGAAACTGAAGGGTTTTTGTGCTAGTCATAACTGAACCGTAACAATGCGTTTCAACATGTTCATAAATCTCGAAGAATTCGATTTCTATTTTTCAACTCCACCATACCCTGTATCTCAGAAATAACGCAATTTCAGTCTGAGGTGAGTTCCTTCAAATCGGCTTATTTTGACATCAGGAAAATGTGCTAATATTTTGTACAGACCTTTCAGGAACACCCTGTATATAGGCAGAATTCTTTATGAATATCTGTATAGTGATATTCGATGCGCAGAAGCGCCTGATCATAATCACATAATCGAGCATTCAATCTTCGCCGTTGCCAAGCAAATTTTCATGATGTATTACAACGATTCATCTATCTATCTTATATTGCAAATCAAAAGTCACATGAATAGATTTTCCTTGATTCCAGCGAGAATCACTGCATTGTATTGTTCGATATCCACGAAAACCATTTTGTTCATCGTAACATAATCAATAAAACATGATTTTTACAATTATGACTATTCCACTCTTGTTCTCGACAGAACCAATCATGATCGACCATTTTCACGGTTCCTCCTGTATTACAGCGACATTTTTTCTATACTGAAAATCATCAGATTTGCTTTGCTCTACCAATACAGAAACCGAATATTGACCCACACGTGACCAACATCATGCAACCTCGTTTTCCAGCGAAATCACTTTTGACGTTTGAAACGTTAGTTAAATGACTAGTACTCAATTTCGACATCACGGATTTCTGTATAATCATTGATTGTCTGATTCAATCATTCAGTCATTTATATACGAATACAACTCGTGACACTATATTCTTCATGGAAATATCCGTCGGGCGTTGATTGATATACTCCAGCTTGTAGGTTCAATTTCGCTCATGCATGTCGTTCCAAAACTTCTCGCCTACGCCTCGAGAGTTTTAATGAACGTCATTCGCGAAATTATCAAGCAACAGGTAACAATCGCTGAATAATTATGGCAAATAGTATCACTTGTCGTATTACATAATTGTGACAAAAAATTCGTTGTTTATAATTGTTCGAGAACCAACTCGTATAAAATTCACTGGCGGAATACTGAACCGCTGTAATTCAAATCTACCAAACTTCCAGTACAAAATCTACAAATATTTTCTGGTCTGCTGTAAGTGCTATGACAACTCTGGCAGGAGTGGCAGTGTTTGTGTATCTGGCATCTCCCTCTGGGTCATAATAAATGATATGCTTTTTTGAACGGTTTTGGTCATTTTGGCAGTAGAATCACTGCGATTTCTATGGAAGCACTGTACAAACATGTGCTCTACCTACGGCCACTAGAGAAAGTAGGAAAAAACACACAATACAGCCTCAGTAAGTAGCTGTTTACGCACAGTAAGCACATCGCACAGTTTTCGTTTATTCCGCCAGTATGGATATGTCATGATCACGTAATCCCCGTCAACATCGGATGACATAACTATCAAGACTGTTTGTCTAAACTTTTTTGATGTCACTATATGGCAGTAGGTGTAGTATAGTACGTAATGCGTGTTGAAGAGGAATTTCGCACTCATGGAATTACGCACTCGCCGCTCCGTCGCTACTAGCGTAGCTTTTCCATTCGTGCGTAATATGCTTCTTACAACACATATTACGTAATATAGTATTCTTTGTCTCAGGAAGGGTGAAAGAATTTACAGTCACAACTCCACCACAAAAATAATTTGATAACGACCAACGGTCATGAACGTCATGATATGTTTCGAACGATTAATCGTTCATCATCAGCATATTCATAAAAAGAAGATCTGTAAGATGTTACAATGCTTATGTATTGAGTATTGATCAAAAATCTGAATGTATCTTACATTATTGGTGGAAAAAAAAAACTTGAAAAACATGAAAAAACTATTTTTAACCGCGCATAGTGCGGGTGAATAACTGTTAGGGAACAGACATGATCACAGCTTTATAAAGCTTAGTTTTCGAAAATAATTTGATATGAATCAAATATTAAATTGAACCAACACCTGGGCCTGAATCAACAATTGACAACAATAACGCTGAGGACAAAACACAACATCAGAATGATACCAATCAAGTCAAAACCAAGCAATGTTTTGATTCGCAGTGACATAGAACACAGAACAAAATTCTAGTTGGAATAATGAGGGGTTGAATAATTTAAGACTATCAAATTGAGTTCGTTCATTGAGGCAGTATGTTTTTGACAGCTTTATCAATTTCTAGGGTTTTAAGGAGGTTAAGTTCTTTTCTTTGTCACAGATATGTAAAATTTTCATGTCAGACATGGGATCAAAACAGTATTCATCATTGATTATATGGTTATGAGAAAAAAAATTGAACTCAAGAAAATATGTTTCAAAATTAATTTCTATGATACGATTGTATTCTGATACTCGGGTTATGAACTTGCGACCTGTTTGACCAATGTAGCACATTTCACAATCATCATTTCTACAATCTAATTTACAAACACCAGATCTCTCTAGGATATCAATCTCATCTTTTTTGTTGACTAAGGCACAATTTAGAGTATTGCCTGTTTTGAAAGAAAAATTAAAATCACTGGTATTATTGGTATTGAGTTTTTTCTGAGGATTTCCCTGAGTTCGAGGGAAACAGAGCCAAAGAAAGAAAGGGAAAAATATTTGGATGTTATATCGAAGACTGGAACCTTTGGCACGATAATACACTTCAATGTTTTACCACTAACCAAACCGATTATTCAACGCCTCGACACGTGTTTCGCTGACTATGTTAGCATCTTCAGGAGATCGCAGTTAGCGAAACACGTGTCGAGGCGTTGAAAAATCGGTTTGATCAGTGGTAAAACAGTGTAGTATATTTGGATGTTGAAACAGAAGTGGTTGAAAAGTTATTCAAACATTTATTGGTATATCTCAAGTTGAGTCGAACAATAAAATGAATGGCGAAATTATTTCAACCTGCGATTCATTTGATGATTCAATTCAGCTTTGAAGTTGTCATTGTTTGAGGGTATTGTGAAAAGTCTATGAAAAAGAGCATGGAAAGCTGAAAATGTCTGGCTGTATAGGTGGAACGAATTGAAAGGTATAATATGATCAGTACTTGTTGGTTTTCCATGAATTGAGAAGTTTGAGGAATTCGTTCTGTGTATCAAGATATCAAGAAAAAGCAACTGATCATCAGATTCAACTTCCATTGTGAATTTTATTCTAGGATTGATAAAATTCAAAAATAAAAGAGAATCATTGTGTTCAAGTCGGATACCATCAAAGAAAGCGAGAATATCATCAACATATCGGTGCCAAAAAATAATTTTACAAAAAGAGGGTGCTAAAAAAGGATCAACGTTTGAACCCATGGCTAAACCTGATTTTTGATAATAATGGTAATTATTGAAAAGGAAAAAAATGTTTGAGAACAAGATCTACTAAAGAGCAGATATTCAATATATGATGAATGGAAAGATCAGGATTATTAAGAATAATTGTCGAACAAGAAGTAAACAATCATCAGGTTTAATGATGGGAGATGAATTTGAAACATCAAATGAGACCAAAATGGAACCAGGAGGGATATGGATATTTGAAATTTTCTTTGTCAATTTCAGTGAAATTTCAACAGAAAAGGGTTTAGAAAAATGTATGAGGTTAGGAAGAATTGAACTTAACCAGGAAGCTAATTTAGAGGCTGGAGAATTGATATAAGAAACTACTGGTCTGATGGGGATGTTCTGTTTGTGAATTTTTGGCAGGCTGTACAGTCTAGGAGTTGCAGGGTTGATAGTTGGAAAGTTTTTTTACAAGCTTGAAATTCTACTGTAGGATCAAATCCCATTCAAGTAAAATCATCATTGGGAAGAAAGAGTTCAACCTTGGCAATATAATCAGTTTTATACATAATGACTAAACAATTTTCTTTATTAACTTTAGAAATGATCGAGTCATTATCAGCTATTTCGGGTTTTTATTTTGTGATAGTTTTATGATTTCTTATAATAGAGTCATCTAGGGAGTGGTTGAGAGAATGAAAATGGGAGTTCAAGCAGACTGCAACTTTAGCACGCAGAGCATCTTTAATACTTAGATCAACTGACTCAATGACCAATTGAGATTCAATAGCAAGTGTTTTTAAATGTGGAGGGTTAAGTTTGGTAGGAATGTTGAATTTTAAACCTTGTAGAAGTAGGTTTTCCTCATCTTTGTCAGAAAAAATATTAGAAAGATTAATTGTTCTTTGGTGGAAATTGAAATCTGAATGCCTGTGAGATGTTATATGAGGAAAACTGTCTGGAAAAGATTGTTGAGCTTTCAAATTACGGAGTTTGTTTACTAAAGTGTTGAATTTTTAGTTACCTTCAAAAGTTGTGACTTCTCTGTACTTCGAATCAAAACAATCCCATTCAAGAGAATGTAGTAAACCTGTTAGCCTAAAATAAATTATTTTGATTCTTTAATTCAATTTTTTGTCTCTTTATTATTCTGAAAACGCGAAACCGGAGGTGCCTGCGACGTACAAAGACTCTTTGCTGCGAGTGTGGATGAAATGAAACCGTAAACCAAGCAATGATATATCAATAAGTATAATTATCAATTGATTGATATATTCAATAAGTATATAAATCAATATAACAGATGAAACACAGTTGAGTTGAGCTTGAGAGTGCCTTTATTGTAGTGATTTTATTTGTATTGAAAAGTGAGTACATACTTGACTATTGACTGTCCTTCCTTCTTCTATTCTTTTAGTACCTAGAATCTTTAGGATTCAGGACCTTTGATTCAGGGTAGGTAGATTTTAAATAATTTATCGAAGCATTATAATAGATTAGGATGATATCATCAACATCGACAATCAAGAAGACAACTTTGAATCAGCACCGAAAGCAAATAGTGTTCACCCAAAACCAACTATTAGAGAAATAAGCTCTCTTGAGGATAGTGATCCAAATCAAAATTCGCTCGAAGCTACTAAAAATATCGAAAGACCCGAGGACAATAAAACAAGTAAGACTAGCATTGCCCAGATCCTCCAACCAGCAACAGGTGCCTTAAGAAAAGAATCCTCTTCAAATTCGAAATATAGCGAATATAACACCGAAAACAGATTCAATGAAAAACAGGACTAGAGAAACCAGAGCCCAGCGAAATATTCTGAAATAATTCGAATAAGTTCTACATGCACATTCATTCATTTTATTTATTCAACTCTTTTTGACCACTAGATATATTTTTTTCTACATTCATGCAAAAAGCAGAACTTTATTGAACTTTATTCAGTGGAAAAAAAAGTTCTTTATTACACTTAGTGCAATGAAGTTTTTATTGCGCTCATCTGTCATTCTACTTCAACGTGCTGTCATCATGACAAAAAAAAATTATATTGCTTCTGTGGTTATAGAAACGTCAGTCAAAAATTAATTCTGACAATCAACAGAATTGTACCTAGTGCCGCACCTCAATAAATCATTTTTTGCTTTTTGCATGAACGTAGAAAAAATGTTGTGTACAACTCGTGCAAAAATTGACATTCACTTTTTGCACTTGTTGCATAAATAACTATTATAATGTTTTCTTCTTTGTAGTTTTTTGTATTAGTTAGTAGCTTAGTTCAAAATATTCACATTTTTATTCATTCTCATCAAAGCATATTTCTTGGTTCTGTATTATTTGTGATCGTATACTGGTGCTCGATGATTTCTGAATAAGAAAAAATGAATCCATACATCAGAGAATATCGAAATGAACTCATATCTGCAAAAGTAATTTACAATGTCGATACCTTCAAACTCCTAGTAACCCTAAACCAGTTCAAAATATTACATATGAACTAGCTAACTCCAGGACTCTAAGCTATTTCATATTCAAGGATATGATATAGTCTACAATCAAGGATTACTGAATAAAAATGATGGAATTCTCATATTTGTCAAACAGAATCTGAAATATACTTCCAAAAATGCATCACTAGGCGATGTTAATGCTTCAAATATTTCAATTTCAACAGAAGGCCAAACAATTAACATAATAGCTATTTATGGTTCCCCAAGTATCTGTCCGAGGGTATTCAACAGAGAACTTTCGAATTATCTGAGCACATTTCGACAAGCAGATGTTATAATGATATAATTACAGGAGATATCAATATAAACCTCTAAGAAGATGCTGACTATGTTGAGGAATATAAAAATATTATGAGTTATTTTGGATATATTTCTTATCTGAATGAATATACGAGGCTACCGAGCCAGAAGTGCTTAGATCACTTTTTTGTTAATGATAAGAGAAAGTTCATAGGTAACATTTGATTTCAAATCATATATTTTTCGATATAACATCACAGACCATAATTCCATTGCACTCGCGTTCCAAAAATACGATACAAATGCATACAAACAACAAAACGATAAATTTGAACCATACACAAATTATCATTCAATGAGATCTGACTTGATAACAGAAACGTGGTGTGACATTTATCAAGGGATAGATGTAGATGACATGGCAACTTGAATCGTAAATAAAATTAGATACTATACAGAGGAGAAAACAAAAAAAGTCGAAATGAAAAATAAACAGGAATGGAGGACACCCGGAAAACATAAGTCAATTAACGAAAAAAATAAATTATACAGATTTTTCTTGAAATATCCAAGAAATGAAGAAATTAACAAAAACAAAATTGATGAACTAACGAAACAAGCAAAGAGGGAATACTGCTCGAATCAAATGGAAAAAAATGAATGCTCTTCCAAAGCCTTGTGGAAGACAGCAAACAGCTTATGTGGGAAAACAAAACCTGCAATAGAGTTTATTGGGAAATCAGCTGGTACCAAAATTACAAATAAAGAAAACATCGCTAATGAGTTCAATGAATATTTCAGCAATCTTGGAAAGACATATGCGGATGAAATTCCAAATATTAGAAATTGTAATGATATAGAATTTTTGGAAAACACCATCCAACAAACGAGAGTGAAGTGATCTCCGTCATGAAAAAATTGAAACCGAAGAAATCGCCCGGGTTTGATGACATCAGGGCAGAAACGTTGAAAGAAATAGCCCAGGAAATGGCAAAGCCAATAACGTTTCTAGTTAACAAATGCTTTGATATAGGGTGTTTTCCAAAAATCCTAAAAAGTGGTATCATAAAGCCGCTTCATAAAAGCAGAAGCAAATTGAATATAGATAATTACAGACCAATTACCCTTAGATCAGATACATCTAAGATGATTGGGAAACTAATGAAAATAAGGCTTAGTAATTTCCTGAAAAAATTCAATATTTTATCAGATCGTCAATATGGCTTTAGAGAGGGTAGATCTACAGAAGACGCTATATACAAAATGACATCAATTATCTATGGATGAAGAAATTCCCATAATCAGCATATTTCTAGACCTCTCTAAAGCCTTTGACACGGTGTGTCATGAAATACTTCTTGGGAAACTCCAAAAATATGGAATTAGACGTAATATTGTAATACTTACAATTTTCTACAAAGCTACTCGTCTGATAGAGAACAGAGAGTGAAGTTCGAAGGAACTTACAGTACACCAAGAACAGTTACATTTGGAGTACCCCAAGGAACTGTTCTTGACCCCCTAATATTCATCATATATATGAACAGTATGCTTTTTCTCAATACCACCGGTGAAATCATCAGCTTTGCCGACGATACAACCATATTATACACATCCCCAACTTGACAGAAACTGAAAGAAAAAATTGAAGTTGACTTCCCAAATATCTCAAACTGGCTACAAATAAATAAATTAACACTGAATTATGAGAAAACAAACTACTTACCCTTCACGTCGTATTTAAATGGTCTGCCTAACTTAGGTCCTTTGAATGTCGGATTGAACTCCCAAATACCCGAAGCTGAAGAAACTAAATATCTCGGTATAATGATAGATCGCCATATGGATTGGGACCTAGAGACCAGAGAAATTATCAGGAAACTTCGGAGATATTCATCGAAATTCAAATACCTTAGAGATTTCCTAGACATAAAATATTTGAAAACACTTTATTTTTCTCAAATAGAGTCTATACTGTCATATGGAATATTAGAATGGGGAGGCGTAAAGGACTGTTTCTTGAATGATGTACATGTGTTACAAAAATGGATTTTGGAAATAATATACGGTGAAAAAGCATATTTTCTTACATATTCCTTATACAAAGAATCCCAAATAAAAGATGTAAGACAGATTTGTGCCAAAAAATAATTCTATTCATTAAACTTGGAGAAATTAAAATCACTCCACATAAACACTTCTATAACACTCGGAAGACTGATGAAGTTTTATTCTCACGTTGCGGAAAAACTATTGGCCAACGTAATACGAATTATTTAGCAATCAGAATTCATGCTTTGTTACCACACGATTTGAATTATATAAAAAACTACCAAATGTTAAAAAAAACTGAAAAAATGGATTCTCACATATAGGCTTATACTCACTAATATCGTTAACCAGAAATCAACTCACTAAAGTAGTAGAGCAAATTATTATATATTTCAGTGTATATGTAATGAAAAATAACAAGACTGAGACTAACCCTTTAGTATATGTGTTATTTCAAAGATAGGAATATTCACCCCTTTCACTTACAATGTAATAATTTACCTGGATGGGTCAAAGCCCCCTAATGTTCACCCATTCATCGATGTTTCAAGATGTTTCAGCAACTTTCACAGATTGTTCGATTTATAATGATTTTCATCAATTTTTAATTTTAATTTTACTATGGAAATCACATACCTACACAAGTAGGCAAAGCTACTTCTGTGATTCACGTTCGTTTATTCAAAAAACACTATTTTAAAATTCATATGATACGATACATGAGTATGAATAAACATTATTATTACTATCATTGATTAGAAAAGAGTTTGATTTTGCACTTGTTTTTAGTTCATCGCACATAGAGAGTGCCTAGATATCACGCAATAATTGCTCGATCTCATATGACTCCAAGTAGAAGGAGACGGATGAAATCGGTATTTTCCAATTCTGTTGTTACTGAACCAGTTCTCTTAGAAAACAATACACCTGCCACTGAGTGTATCTCAATTCAAGAAGCTATAGAAGCTAGTGATCACGCTGAATATGCGAATTCTTCGAGTTCATCGTGCAATAATGTAACAGGAATTGATTTCAGTAATCACCAGCTTGTGATGATGATTAAGTAGTAACATGTAATGAGTTTGTATACGAGCATCCTGCTGTTGGATATCCTAAGGAAATTAATATAAGTAGTCAATATTATTCGAGTTCTGTTGTTTGAGATTGAGAGAGGGAAAACTGCTTTAGTTAGCGATCTGCGGCAGTGTTTTTTGGAAGAGAATGTAAGCCATTCTACAGCCAATAGAATTTTGCGGATTTTGAATGAACATCAAGTTGATACGAACCTTCCAACAAATATTCGAACGCTTTAAGGTACTCCATGTGATTGTACTCATTCATATGATGTTCATCGTGGTGAATATATTCAATTCGATTTGAAACTCAGCCCCAAAACTCAGCTCAGAATTTCTTTGGATTTACATCTCAATCACAGACAAGTACCAGACAAAATATAATCGAATTTCAATGTGAATGGCCTCCCTATCTCTAAAAGTAGCTAGTGTCAGTATTGGCCTATTCTGGGATTTATTGTAGGAATGAATTTTTATACAGAACCATTTGTTGTTGGCATATACCATGGTGATACGAGAGCAAAATCAAAATTATGCATTTCTGGAATCATGTATCAATGGATTGAAAGAATTGCTTGAAACAGGACTCATTTTCATTAATCAATATTTAACAATAAATATTCATCTGTGATGCCCCAGCAAGAGCATTTATCATTAATGTAAAATCACATTCTGGTTTCAACTCATTAAGAAAATGCACAATTCATGGGGAATATCATGAACACAGAGTTATTTTTGCTGAGGTTCACAGTAAATCAAGAACATATTTATCATTCACATTGAAAGAAGATGAAGATCATCATGAGGATTTTTCCGGATATTTCTGATTCGGAGAAACTGAATTTTGGGATGGTTAGTCACTTTCCACTAGATTATATGCATTTGGTTTGTTTAGAGGTGATGAATGGAATATTAATGATATTGACTAGGGAAGATATATTTTTGAGGTTGAACGAACAGAAAATTGAAAAAATGAATTCATCATAACTCAGTTTCAAATATTCTATTCCTTCAGAGTTTGCCCGCAAACCTAGGGAACTGGATGACCTTGAAAGATGGAAAGCTACTGAGTTCAGCGAGTCCCTATTATATACTGGCCCTATAGTTTTCAAAGATTTTATGTCAAACGACCAATATTCATGGACTCAGTATTGGAAGTTCATGTAAATGAAATAATATTGCACCCTTATGGTCACTCTTAATTGGTATATTTTGTTGAAAATTTTCAAGTGTTTTATGGTAGGGAAAAACTGTCATGGCTTGATACATCTTTCTGCTGATGTACAAAAATTTGGACCTTTAGATAACTTTAGTGCCTTCAAGTACGAAACTGCTTTATATAAGTTCAGAAATAAATTGAGACAGACTCATAAACCTTTGCAGCAATTCGCAATAGAATTAATGAAATATATTACTCGTATATTCCTAATGATATGGCTGTTTTTGAAAGTCCCATCCTAGGTGAATATGTTGTGAGGGATGGTTACTCAACATTCAAATATATTATGTTTGAAGATTCCACCCTTTCAATAGATTTTCCAGATAAGTTTCGTATTTTTGATGCCAGTAAAATTTTCGGAATAAATATAATTGAAAAATCTGGAAATAGTAAAAGAATTCTACATGGAGAACATCATTTCAATCAGCAATTGTTCATTGAAAAACCTGATGTCTCGGGGCTCCATTTATTCCTCATGGAATCAGATTATTTTATAATAAAAAATATCTTACTGAATAGAAGTTTACAGAAATGTTTGAAATATTGAATAGATCCACAGTGAAACAAATCGAATTAATAATTTCATTCTGACTATTTCAATCATCTTGAAATACTCACATAATCCGACTGATCACAAGCCAAAGACAACTTGTGTTATCGCGAAAACACTGTCTTCCAATCCTGATTGATCTATCTGCGTTGGTGTTCTCAACGATATAACCTTGAATAACAGATAAAAATCTGTGAGTTTGACATTGAAAAATTATAGCTGTAGATGAATCGCTTCGGTTATATGGCTTGTTCATTCATAATAAATTCTTCTTATGCTTCGTATAATAGTCTATCAAAATACCACTCAGTTCTGAATATTTTCTTATTATTATGTCTCTCATTGCTAACTCAATTATTGTGTTACCGATCAGCAATACCATTCGCCCTGACGGACTCCTGTTGTTGATCGGAAACACAATTTCATGAACTACAAAGCTACAGAATTATCCCGAATATTCAGAACATCGTGATACCACTTTTGAGTATTTTTCTTATGAGAAATATATTTAGTCCTTGTACTTGGAGGAAGGTGCAAGTTCAGGAAGTGCCGGTTACTCGGCTCAGGGAAAATAACACTGAATGTTTGTGGCCACGAACAAATTACTTCTATCATATCATGAATAGGACTCAACCAACAGAGTCTTGGAAACAATATTCAATAAGGTGTGATGAAATCCGTGGTGAGTTTTGTTTTTTCATCTCAGACTGAACCTATTTCTAGATTACTTCTTTGAAACTCGGAAACTTGACTATATTGAACTGAGAAATGTTTCCGTTTTGGGAACGAAGTGATTTTGCTGTAATTTAGTATGAAAAAAAATATATATCGTTGAAGAAGCAATATCGCTCGAATCGCAAAATGCAAAATGTTTACAGAATGACTGAAATTACATATAATATCGAGAGATTATGGGATCTCTTCAAAATTGTTCAACTATAACATGACGATGATCTCATTGATGATATTTTGTGATATTCAAGTTACTTTGCCAGTATTACCTATAGTCGATCTCAATGCCCAAAAATTCGATTCCAATAGCTATTGACCAAACTAATTTCATGAACTTCACAATCAGTTTGTTCAGAATATTATACAATATTGTTGATGAGGATTTCAGACCATGCTGATGCCAGAAAGCTCGTTAGCTCTTCTAACCAAGGAAGATGGAACTCTAGCCACAACTGCCCAGAAGGAAGCCAACATCTTTGCACATTTATTTGCTGGAAATTCCACTATGGATTCATCGGGAAAACAACCTCCAAACATAAAGCCAATTGACAGTCATATGCCTGAGATCATCTTTTGCCAACGTACTATAAGGAAGATTTTATTGGGTCTCAACACCAACAAAGCTTGTGGCTCCGACGAAATCCCACCGATTGTTCTTAAGAAATGTGCTCTCGAACTAACACCTGTTCTCTGCAAGTTGTTCAACTACTCTTACAAATTGGGAATATTTCCGTCCAACTGGAAAATTGCAAGGGTACAACCAGTTCCTAAAAGAGGCAGAAAGACCCTACCTAGGAACTACAGACCGATCGCAATTATTTCAAAGATCATGGAGAAAGCTACCAACATCGAGCTCGTGAAATAACTGGAACATTCAGGTTTTATCAACGATAGGCAATTGGCTTCCGTCATCATAGATGAACTGGTGAGATGCTCGCTCACGTCTCACATATATGGCAGCAATATATTGAAAAATATGGTGAAACCTTAGCCGTGGCAAGCCAAGGCATTCGATCGAGTTTGGCACTACGGACTCCTCGCCAAGCTTCCATCTTATGGCTTGCCTCCCCAGCTATGATCTCTGCTTGCTAGATTTCTCTCAACCAGGTCTCTCCATGTAGTGGTCGACGGAGTTTCATCTGACTCTCTTATCAAAAATGCTGGTGTTCCGCAAGGATCACTTATAGCACCAACACTTTTTCTGCTCCATATCAACGATTTCTTGAAAGCAACTTTATGTCTAGTACACAGCTTCGCGGATGATAGTACCCTTCATACCACCTTCTCTTCCAGGGCTCCAATACCAGCCAGGCAAATCAAAAACGAACAGGGGAGAAATGTTCACAACATAAATATGGACTTGGCAACAATTCTAGAATAAGGGTCCAATAACTTGGTAGATTTCAATGCAAACAAAATACGAGCATGCCTTTTCTCGAGGGAAACCGATCTCCCTTTGCCTACACAAGCATGTCAGGAGTAACCATACTTTTGAAGACATCCATTTCGATGCTTGGTATTACTATCAGCAATAACCTTTCTTGGGAAAATCACGTGAGATCAATTGCTAAGAGGGCATTCCAAAAACATGGTTTTCTGTTCCGGGCCAGGAGCTATTTCATTTCCAGTCAGCTGCTTATGATCTATAAGGCGGATCTTTGGAGTGCAGCACCCAAACATACCCTGAAACTGTTGGATTCTGTTCAAAAGAGGGCAATTCGTCTCGTGGGAGATGCTTCGCTCACAAACTCACTCACTTCTCTGGAACGCCGTAGAAAAGTTGGCGATCTGGCTCTATTTTATAGATATTTTCATGGACGATGCTCTTCTGATATATCAACGATTATTCCTTCATTGGCGGTTCCCGCGAGGTTAACTCGTCGAGTTGAGGCTTCGCACCCCTTCGTGGTTACTTTGGAGACCTGCAGAACATCTCTTTCCGAAGACTTGTTTAACCAACGAACAGCGAGGCTCTGGAACACATTGCCAAGGAAGGTGTTCCCCGAGGCATATAACCTCCAGAAATTCAAGAAGAACACCAATTCCTACCTTATTTTCCTTGGTTCTCACGATGTTCTCTGAATATTACAGGGTATCCCTTTCCGCGGGAACCAGAACTAGAAAAAAGATGCACAGAAGAAACATCTTCAGAATATGAAAGGGGCAGAGGCCAGAAGGGAAAATTTCTGTTCAAGCATCTAAAAGGTAGGTGCATGTTTTTTCAGCATTGTTCTTTCAATTAGACTATTATTGGAATGTTGGCTGAATTCAAATATATGAATTTTGGAATTTCGATATTTTACTCCATAAAAAATTGAAATTTTTTCTAAATTCTATCTTTCGCTTCATCATTCAAATCACTGATAGTGTCATAACTGTATGAAATTCTGATTTATTATTTACAATTTTCTTTCATTTCCTTCCTCTCAGTTTTAATTTCCTGGAATTGAAGTTTTCCTCATTTTTTTACTCACCAAGCTTGTTCTCACATAGTTTCTGAAGTTCATTCTTATTCGTCATTCGTAAACAGAGGATGCTGAATTTCATATGAATATCCATATTATGATTGTAATCAAGGTGTAAACTTTCCATTTATTCATCGTCAATATTGGTTTATTCTATCAACCGCAGGTTGAGAGAATATCTAATGTTGTGTAGCTACTTCGAAAATTAATGAAAGTAACAAGACAGGTTCGTAAAATTATATTCTGACAACTTCAAAAAATCTAACTGCTCGTCACAATATTTCAACATACTGAATGTTATAAAAACTTCTGAAATCGAGGTAAGGAATATCATTAGTCTGCATATTGAATTGATATATAAACCTATTCATTCTCCCGCCCGAATAAAATGATTTCCGGGAAATTCATATCCGAGATTATAAATCAAGTCGCTTTGGAGTTTTAACAGTCCTTCCCGAACGAGTAACCATTTTCATCTCAATATTTCCTTTGTCTGAACTATCAGTGTCAGTATTTGATTCAAGTGAATCCGGTAAATGAACTGATTTTCCGTCGTCGGACTGCTCTGGAATTTTCTCTTTCATAGCTGTCACTTCTTCATGTGTGGAAATCTCCAATGGGTAAAATCGCTGAATTGGCCTCAAAATCTGATTGCCGGATGGAATTTTAAGACGTAGCAATCTTATGACACCGTCTTTTCCAGGAATCACTTCTTGAATTCTTGCTAGGGGCCATTCGAACCTCTTAGAGTTTTCAATCTCGATGAATCCCAAATCTCCCACTTTTGGAATCAATTTTTTAATAGATTTTTTCTGATTTTTCATAATAAGGGTACTTAGATACTCATTCCTGAATCTTCTTCTTAATTCGTTCCTTACTTTTAATCTATATCGGTACCTTCGTCTCAAATGAGAACCTTCGATTTCATCAAAATCAGGAACTCCAGTCTCTGTCATATCTTGTAAGAATGCAGCAGGTGTTAAGGTTTGCCAATCATCAGGACTTTCCGTTAAACTTGTTAGTGGGCGCTGATTCACAACGGCTTCACAGTCACACACAATAGTAACCAGTTCTTCTAATGTGAATGAAGTTCTTCCCAACACTTTTCTGAGCAATCTTTTCAATAATTTAATCAAGCTTTCCCACCAGCCGCCTCACCAGGCTGCTGTTGGAGGATAAAATTTCCATTTGATCCTTTCAGCAGTACCTTCTTTCGAAATTTTTTCCCAGTCTAGCTCGGCAAATGCATTTTCGGCTCCAATAAAATTAGTGCCATTATCGCTGTACATCGTTGAAGGACGTCCTCTTCTAGCGATGAACCTGCGGAATGCCAGTAAAAAACAGTCTGTCGACATTGACGTTATCATTTCAAAGTGAACTGCTCTGTGAACTGCGCAGGTGAATATTAAAATCCAAACTTTCCCTTTATCTCTCGAAATCAAAGGACCTGTCGCATCAACTCCTACTATTTCGAAAACAGAGGCATCCCTTACTCTATTTCTTGGTAGTGGAACTCTGACTGCTTCAAGGTGCTTTGCATGGTGTCTTTGACAAATCACGCATCTGGAAATTACCGCTCTCACAGATTTTTTTCCTCCAATGATCCAAAATTCCTCTCTTAGATTTGCCAGGACAGTTTGAACTCCAGCATGCAATAGTTTGGTATGCCTTTCATCGATGAGATATTTCACAACTGGGTATTTTCCTGGTAAAATGGCTGGATATTTGAACGATCTTGTGTCTTCTCTTTCACTAATCTTTGTCTCTATTCTTAAAATTCCGAATTCATCTTCATGTAGCTTGAAATTCTTCAACGTATCTGAGTTTTTTCCAAAATATTCTTGCTGAATATTCCACACTACTACTTTTTCGGCTTCTTCTATTTCATCTACTGACAATTCTTCGTTCAAATACATGGGACCAAATTGCTTGGTTTTCTTCATTATGAAATTTCTAATAAACCGCTTCATCCAAGTTACTAATCGTATGATAGTTTTGTAACGTGCAAATCTTTTGAAGGCATCCCATAACCAAGAAAATCGATCTTCGTTATTATTTACCAATGAAGTTACACCTTTTGTTTTCTCTCCTAAATAATCTGCTCGTTGATATAGTAAGCTTGGTTGGGCCATTGTTTGGGAAAATCTAACAACCATTCGGGACCGTTCCACCACTTGCATTCCAATAACTTTTTTGGTAGACAGCCTCTTGACGGTAAATCTGCAGGATTCATGGTTCCTGGAACGTGATACCAAGACTCTTGTGAGGTAAGATTCAAAATTTCTTGGACTCGATTTCTAACGAAAGGTTTCCAATTTTCATTCCGCTTGATCCAACTCAAAACTGTGGAAGAATCTGACCAACAATACACAGAAATGTCAGCATCAAATTCTTTTCTAATTGAATCCAAAATTCTGGTACCAATAGTAGCTGCCAGCAATTCCAAACGAGGAATTGAAAGGTTCTTGATTGGTGCCACTCTATTCTTTGATTGAATTGATTTCACCTCTGTTGAACTAGAAGATTCTACTCTCAGAAAAATCACAGCTGCATACGCTTCTTGGCTGGCGTCGCAAAACAAATGTAAGCTCTCATGCTTACATTGTTCTTTTACTTCTGGACGTATCCATCTAGGAATTCTGACATTAGCCAAGTAGGGGATTTCATCACACCAATCGAAAAATGTTGTTCTAATTTCTGCGGGTACTTCAGAGTTCCATGGTAATTTCAATTTACAAGTTGTCTGTAGCAATACTTTTGGAATAAGCAAAGCTGGAGAAATAAACCCTATCACATCGAAAATTTTGCTCACAGTGGAAAGGATCATCTTCTTGGTTAATTTTTCTGTATTCGGTCGATTTTGTAAACTTTCTAATGAAACTTCCAGTGTATCTAAGGATTTATTCCATTTCAATCCTAGCACTGACGTTGAATTCGTTGCATTTATAGCATCCTGTCTTCCTGTGAATTCCCAACATTTTAAATCCATCTTCGCTTCCATCATCGCATCCTGTGCATCGTCTTTGAATTTCGTTATTTCCTCTTGATAGTCGAAACTTGTGATGCTATTGTCAACGTAGAAACTTTTCTCAAGGGCGGTCAGAAACTCCTGTGGAAATTTGGAATTATCAGGTAACACAGTTTTGAGATGATGTTTAATGACTGCTCCAAGTAGAAACGGACTGCAAGTCAGACCAAAAACTACTCGAGTGTGTCTGAAAATCTTCAACTCATTTTCAGGAGTGTACCATAAAAATTTTAAAAAGTTTCTGTCGTGTTGGTTCACACTAATTTGAAGAAAGGCTTTGCGGATGTCTGATATTACTCCATATCTGAATTGTCTGAATCGGATTAACATTGATGGAATCAGTTCAATAAAATTCATTCCCTTTTCCAGGCATTGATTCAACGATGGACTGTGGGAATTCTCTTGTGCTGAAGCATCAAACACAGGTCGTAATTTTGTAGTAACACTATTGAGCTTCACAATATGGCGATGGGGAAGGTAATGTCCTTGAAATTGGTTGTCTTCTTTCGATACTTCTTCTATGATTCCTTCTTCTAGCCATTCCTGTAGAACTCGATCATAATCTTCCCTATAACCATCTTTATTCAATTTTATCCTTAACGAATCTAGTCGTTTCTTGGCAACGTGGAAATTCGTGGGTAGAGCAGGGTGGTTTTCTATCCACGGGAGACTCACTTCATACCTTGAATCGTCATACCGTCTAACAGTCGATTTGAAATGTTCCAATGCTGCCTTCTCGGATTCAACTCTCGAGAATTCTTTGACTGGATCGTTGATACCAAGAAGTTCGAGATTCCAAAGGTCGGATACCATTTTATCGTTTGTAAGCATACTAGTAACAAGCATGCAGCTAGATTTTGGAATATTGGCTTCAGGTGGGGCTTTACCCATTAATGTCCACCCCAATTTCGTTTCTACTAGTACAAGACCGCATGATAGAACGTGACGTGTACCAGTGTAAAGTTTACCTATTACATCTGCTCCCAACAAGAGTTCTATTGGTCCATCCTCCGTGTCAAATACAGAAATCCCTAGTTCCTTAATTTCCTGATACCAACAACCTCTATAAATACTAGCAATATTTCCACAAATTACAGCTTGGTCGTGAACTTCTAATGTACAAGAGTATAGTCCATCTAAACTATCTAACTGAGTTTCGTAACAATCATGGTTTACTGTCTCTGTATTGTATCCTCCAAAAAGGGCATGCACCATCTCTTCAGTTCTTACAACTCGCATCTGCATGTAAACTGCTGTTTTCCTTAGAATGTAAGATTTCTGAGAACCGGTGTCGAGTAGGGCTCTTGCTCTTCTTACTTTATCATTGCAAACAATGTTGACTGCTAATGTTTGTAGAAATACATGGTTGCTAATCTGATTCGACATTCCTGTAGTCACTTGAGTATTCACCAAAGATTCGGGTATTGAAGATGAATTTTTAGGTGATGAATTGTTGATTGGAGTTGATTTTTCAATATCTTCGGTCGGACACATCAACGGAACATGCTTACCACCGCATTTGGAACATTTTAGCTTAGAAAACATCATGCATCTTCGAGCCAAATGACCTTGACGTAAACACCTGTAACATGATCCATTTTGAAGAAGTTTCTGTTTTCTTTGTTCAAGTGACATCTTGAGTGCTTCTTGACAAGCATCGCTTAGATGCTGTTCTCGGCAAAAACTACATCTGGGATTCTGATTAAAAAATCCAGTCGCAGAGGGAACACTGGGTTTCGATTCAACTTCTTTCTTTCGGTTTTTCATATCAAAATCGGTTGCCAGTGATATTCTTTCTTCGTTTTCCACCTCACGTTTCAAAAATTCCATAAGTTTTTTCAAACGTGTCTTCAAGGAATCAATTATGGAAAACTCAGAGTTTCTTTGCCATGTTCTCAATATTTCTTCGGGTAAGCACGATTCGAGTAATGGGTACAACATTGCTGCACAGTTGTCGGTAGCAACTCCGAGTGTTTCTAGTGCTCTCAGTTGCGACTCCATTTTATCGTACAGAGATGTCAAATTGTTAGTTTTGTTGGTGATATTATTCAAGACCAACTTCAAAAGTTCCCTAACATAATACTCTATAAGCAAGTCATCTCTCCCAAATCTGGACTTCAAACTATCTATCGCCTTGATGTAGTTATCACCTGTTGGTGGATAACCCTCGATTAGCTGTCGTGCTTTTGAGTTCGGGATAGTTGATTGTAGTAAATATTGAAATTTATCATCGTTTTCCATTGTTTCATCATCGTGAATCCGCTTGAATAAACTCCAGAACTGTAACCAATCTTTTATTTCACCACCAAACTTTCGAAAATCAATTTTAGGTAGATTGAGTTTGGGTCTACTTGAAGACACAGAACTGGGTTTCTCGAGACTAGTCACCATAAGCTGTTCAACTTCATAGGAAAGAGAACTAAATCTAATCATTGTTTCGTGAGAGTCTTTCATAACTTTTGCTATAGCATCTTTAGATTTGTTTGCGCTAAGCATCGAATGAATTAGTTTGTTGGACTCTTCTTCAATCTCTTCGTTCAATCTGGCTAATAATTTGAATATACCTCGAGTTTGAGCTACATTAGGGTTCGATTGCTTTAAAGCTTGCTCCAAATCAGTATAGTACATATCAAATGAGGTCTTCAACAACTCCATAGTCATAGTGTAGTCGTCGTTACCCATCTTGAGTTTCAGTTAGCAGCTATCTCGTCGGGGCCTCCAAATGGTTTATTCTATCAACCGCAGGTTGAGAGAATATCTAATGTTGTGTAGCTACTTCGAAACTTAATGAAAGTAACAAGACAGGTTCGTAAAATTATATTCTGACAACTTCAAAAAATCTAACTGCTCGTCACAATATTTCAACATACTGAATGTTATAAAAACTTCTGAAATCGAGGTAAGGAATATCATTAGTCTGCATATTGAATTGATATATAAACCTATTCAAATATCTCTAATGCTTTTCAAGATATATTATTCAACATTCATCGAATTTTAACATACATTCAATAGAATATTACATATATTTTTTTATGCTGAATGATTCCTGTCACAGGACATAAATCTAGCTGTTCATCACCTCCACTACCAGAATTCAATGATGATCCATATAATTCATCATCAAGTGAACCATACAACCTTCAATCACATAGTCAGCAATATACAGTAGATTCAGGTAATTTGTTGTTTAGTGTGCTGTATGGAATCTGATTTTTGTTTAACTCGACTACCTATATTGAAGGTCAACCTCGAGGTTAAAAAAATTATTGGACACTGTTTGAGAAAAACATTGATACATTGTATATTTTAAGATTATCGGATTCACGAAATTGGACAATTGCATAATATCCACTATAAGCTACAGGTTTCATCTCATACAACTTCATACAGTTCCTGATTGTTGAAAATAGAATTTCAATGTTGACGTATCAATAAAAAATGTATTCTATAAGAAAAAATCAATTGTGTTCTCAGTGATTGAGCATTGACGTATTTTTTTCTGAGATTTTTTAAAGGCACTCAACATGTAACATTTTCATTGGTCTTTTTGAAACAGCAGAATTATAGAGTTTTCATGTTATATAAAAGTCAGATCATGAATATACAACATCCAAAGAATATAGTTCCTACAGAAAAGTGCACAAAAAACGGCCAGTGTTGTTGAAACGAACCCAATTTTTTATTTTTGAAGGGAAACCCTGTAGTTCATTTCATAGTCTGTTAGGGATTATCATAACGGATTCAATGATACCGATTCTGATCGGGTTATTCCAAACAATTACGAAGATATTTGCCTCCGAAATTTCCATTATGCTCAGTGAGTGTGACAGAAAAAGAAGTTTCGATATTATGGAAACTTCGAACGCAAATATCTTCGTGATGGCTTGAAATAACCCTATCAAATCCGGTATCGTTGAATTCTTTATATTAATCCCAACCCGATTATGGGATGAAATACTAGGTATTCGATTTGAAAATCAAAAGTTGAGGTCGTTTACAATGAAACCGGAAGTGATAAATTAAAATTTGTTTTGTCAAGAAATAAGCAATTTGGTACACTCAATACTCACCAATTTTCAGAATCGAATCTCCAATGATTCAGAAGTTACAGAACTGGCCGTTTTTTTTGCAATAATGATTATCTATTTAGTAATATTAACAAACATGAAAATGTATACAGGATGTCCAAAAGAATACTTAATTTTTGAATTGAATTAATTCACACAATAAGAAGTATGTAATTCATTTCACACGAAATAGATTTTGCTACTGCCATTTAGGCAGAGAAAAACGTTTTTTGACAGTGGAGAGAACAGTAGAACTAAACATTTATCCATAAACTTCTTGTTGTGTAAATTAAAAGTTACTTATTGCCACAATATGCTTACATAAACGGGAACACACAAATCACCAGAATGTAAAATCGCAGATCCGTAATCCATCAGAATATACATTTTCAAACCAGTAACTTAACAGAACAATATTTTATAGGAATCGTATTCATCTCTACTGTAGATGCACAGAACCGCAATCTCTCAAACCGTATTTTGTATACTGTACATGAGCATACCAGACAATAACAGATTGCAAATGCGCAGATGTGTATTTTTCTATAATAGCAATATCGCAGATCCGCAAATATACAGAATCGAGAACTAACAAACCAACATCACAGCGGAATGATATTTCGTCAGAATCATAACAACACAGACCGTAATTCGTCAGAATCGCAGAATGACAGACCGCACATTAGCAGACCGTACTTTGTCAGAATCGAAATACAACAGACCGTTTATCGACAGAATAGTAAAATGTCAGAAGCGTACATTGACAGAATAGCAAAAAATCAGAACAGCATATTCACAGAATCTCAAAATATCAGAACTGTAAATTGAAAGAATCGTGAAATGCTAAAACCGTACATCGACAGACTCGTAATGCAACAGACCGTATTCCATCTGAATCATATTATATCAGAACGTACAATGACAGAATGTACTTCATCAGACTGTAATGTCATATACTGTATTGTGATAGAATCGTAAACTATCAGAACCGTGATTCAGCAGAATAGTAAAATGTTAGATCCGTAAAATAACAGAATCGTAAAAATTCAGAACCGTACATCGACAGAATCGTGAAATATAGGAACTGTACGTCAGCAGAACCGTAAAAAATCAAAACCGTACATTGGCAGAATCGGAATTCATCAGAATGTAATGCAGCAGAACCGTGAAATGACAGACTGCAGAGAGGCCTACCAGCCACGCGCAGAGCGAACGCCGGTCACAGTGTTGCCTGCTCTCACGTCATGTGGGGATTCTACGTATACTTTCAGTTCGACCTGCTTTTATGTTCCTATTGCTCTTGTACACTCGAGAATAAGATCGTTCATATGATATGAGGTGATGAATGACCACATTTCAATATGAAATATATGAACGTCACCCAACTTTTTTGCTATATGGAGAAGAAAGTGTTTATTTGAAGTATTTTCTTAAAAACTACAATTCCTTGGAGTCAGTTGAGAGAAGGGTTCGAGAAATAGGTGTTTGGCATGTTACAAGTGTTTGGGATCACACGTTAAAAGGTAAGGCCCCCGTCATTCCTTGCTCGCACAAGACTTTCGAAGACTTCTGAGGGTTGTTCGTAAGGGGGCAACCGAATGACGGATAAAACAATTTTACAATTTTTTTTTTACAACAAACTTTGGAGTTTTCAAAGTTCTATTATAGATACAAGATATTGGATGTTCTTTATATGGATCTATGTCATACCCAAATTCATTCATTTTGTATTTTGTACCCATATTTCTAGAAAAAGGAAGAAGGTGATACGAAACTAGATTGAAATCGAAGTTCAGCTACGGAATTTAGTTTCGAGAATTCTTTATTAACGATAATTAGTGCGGTGCTGTAGATAGGGATTGATGAAAAAATGCTTATACATACATACATACATATGGAAGCCATTGAATTAATAAATGTTCTTGTAAAACTCACTATATGGAAGCTATTAAATAAACGTTCTTGTCTATCTGATTCTGATTCTGATCTATATCAGGTGACCTTGGACCATAGGCGCCACCAGATAAAAATAGGATATAGGGCGGACAAATTTCGAAGGTGAAATCGGGTAACCTACGAATGAAAACTGAGTGTGAATACTCAAAGCTAATATTAATCTGTGTAATTCTCGAAATGTCATCTCCAACCATTCAGAACTTGAAGACTAATTTTCCATGATATTGACCATATCCACTCGTCAAAACTGAACCCATCACCAGTTCCTAAGCAGTTTTTTGAACAGCCTCTGTGAATCTGAGATAGAACAATCAATAAAACAATAATTGATCTTCGCATTGTCGAGTTAAGACGAAAATGTAGTTTACCTAACAAATGCCGAAAGTCATACTTTTCCGCACCTGTTTATTTAGATATAAAGAAATACATAGAGAATTCGCATTCGGTATGTGATGAAATTATCAATTCTTTCTCAGTATATTCAACAGAAAACAACTACTTTCCTGGCTGCGATTTTACTAAATATACTGTACGCTAGCACAAACCACGTCGACCGTAATATCTCATCTTCGAAGTACTTAGACAAAACTCAGAAACTATTTATCCTTAACGAACTAACCTATCCCTGATTGCAATATTTTTGTGGAAGGAAAACCGAATGGAGTGTAGAAACACATTGATTAATAATATATTTCAAAAGTTGAGTTCTTCAACAAAATTTAATAAAATGAGACTGTTTATCCTAAACGCACTAACCTATTTGACTTCAAATATTTTATGAAAAAGGAAAACCAGAATGAAGTAAAAAAACAAAAAAGTTGCAAAAAAAGTTCAAGTTCACAGCGATTCGAAACACGGACCTTCAGACTGAAAGTCGACAGCGCTAACCAGTAGACCATTTGGGTGTATGAATTTACTGCGTACAGAAAAAACATGTTCAACACAGAAGTGCATTTGCAAAACAGAGGATGTATTTTGTTGTACTGAATGTAAATGTAACGCTCATTGTAAGAATATTGAAAAATCTGATGACGAAGACCATCAATAAATGTACATTGTTTACTTTTCTGTAAGATGTTTCTTGTAAAAACCGCCTAATTTGCATCTGTGACAATCAACTATACATTCGAATATATCTAGTTAAATCTAAATTGCTCACCATATCTTCCATTTCGACAAAATGAGCATATTTTAATGAAGAATACGGTCTAAGCGCGCGACGAGTGAAAGTTTCATCGATCGTTACGCTTAGAATGTTTTATTGATTTTACATTTTTGCTCCGACGAAACGCCTCGACTGTGGTGCGCTGTCCTAAAAATTTAATTGCAGAACAAAAACTGTTATGCTGGGTTCATAGATTCAATTAAGCTAACAATTAGGAATTAACAATTAACAATCAACAAATAATTATCATGAGGGTGTTTATACATATCTGATAATAATTACGAATTAGATGTGAAATGTCCTTTGTTTGTAGATCAATATGATGTTAAAAAGTAATTTTGGTCTCCACAATTCATGAATCCATAAAAAATACTCCAATTAAATATCACCAAACTCCACTTGAACAATAACAAATCCCATCTTCATGTTCTGTCTCCAGAATTTCCTAATTCTTAGTTGTTAAGTTGAAAGTTGGCCAACTTTGTAATTCATAATTCTTAATTTAATTGACAGATGTAAATGTATAAACCCTCATAGATGTTTCCATGTATTCAACTTTTCAAGTTCATAGTTGTTAGTTTAATTCTTAGTTTAGTTGGATCTATAAACCCAGCATTAGGAATATCCATCATACCACTGATCGAGATGAAATGTTCCTCCATAAAATTACGCAGTTTTTTATGGGAAAATATGATGTAGTTCATTTGGAAAATGATCGAGTTCTTGCTTGTTGAAGATTAGTGAAATATTGAAAAATTATATAGGATAGTTTTTGAAAGTGGTGAAATTTTTAGATAATCGGATGATAAAATATGAATTGTCAATACACCATTCGATTGGTTATACTCCAGGCTACAAAATGAGCCCTCATATGTTTTTTTAGCTTCATCCCCATTATTGTTAGACTGCTGTTTTTCAGACATATTGAAAAACGCGATCTTCGTACATTTTTACCTGTAGAAAATCTCTCGACCATGGGGCGATGTCGTAATTTCTCATTATATATGTGGATGATGATGACAAAAAATGTCCTTGATGTTCAATTAAGTTATACCCCATGATTGGGTTATTGAACGATAGACCGCACCGTCTGCCGTACTAAAACATGTTCCATTTTTATGTTGAATACGGAAGCAAATTCGCTCCGGAAACGTCAATGTGAAAATGTACCTAATATTTTTATGGTATTCTTCCTTTTTCAAACATTCTTCAAAACAAGGTGTCACTCGTTTTTTCAACAGAATTGAACAAGGATTTCGAGAAATTGGATGAAACCAAAATTGTAGTACTTTTGATCCTGATGCGAAAAGTTGGTAGCTCGACCGGAGTAGGTCGGCTAGATTTCGAAAATAAAAAAAAGATTACATTCAGTATTGAGTGGTATAATAAATAAGGAGAGTGCCGTAGGCGATTTTTTTCCTTATTCAAGGTCAAATGAGAATTTGATTTTCTCCTACCCTTCGAATAAGTGATTATTTTCACCAAAATCATGAGACAAAAAATTTAAATGGAAAACATATTCATTGATTTTAGAAACTGAACAGGTACAAATCTGGTACACCTACCTTCATTCATACACGTATTGAAAGAACCAGAGAATATCGAATGACATCGGTCTACGAATGATGAAACAAATTTCTTTCCTTCCTGATCTTCTTTCAGTTTGTTCGTATTCATCCTTATTATCCTAATATCAGTCCCGTGGTATATATACTATTTTTTCCACCACTAGCTATAAAACCTACCATTATTTACTCCTTCCCGAGGCGTGAAGTGTACTTTTACTGCCAAGGTAGTTTTCGTCATTTTATAACCACTAGTCAATAAAGACATAGCCACCCACCTCTGATATAATAACCCGAACTCACTGTTCTGATGGCATTTGAATCTGTTATAAGTATTTACTACTAGATTTTTTTTAAATTGAAAAGAAGTGCTTTCATAGTAGCAATAGGTTCATATCTCAGTTCCACAAAAATGTGATGATTGTAATGTATTGCTGTCCCTGGGTAATACTAATATTCTTCACTACCTTGGTGAATTAATAACTATTATGCACCTGAGGAGTGGAAAAATTGATTAAATATGCAAGAAAATAATGAAAGGCCGTGCATGGTTATCATATTGCTTCGAAAGCATTATTGCTATAGCGTTTAAGAAAAATCGCCAGTATTTACTTTTGATCCCTCAAATATTGAAAGTGCTACCAAGTTCCTCAAATGAAAGATTGAAATTAGGTACCCTGCTCTTATGTGCATAACAGTGCATGAAAAAATTATGGGAGGAAAACTTAGCCCCTGTAGCGCTGAAGCGCAACAATGAATAATACTTATATGTCCGGAATGATTTTCTGATCAAAAGATGACCTATGTGAGCATGAAACCATTATGTACAGGGTGATTCAAACTTTCCGCCCTTGGCTCATAACAGGAAAAGGAAAACTGCAAATGCAAATACGGCAGAGAGGATTAGAATGGATGTGAAATACAGGGTGTTCTACTAAAAAAATCATGAGTTTGATGCGTGCTCATCTCCAAAATCATATACTCACCCCGAAAAAAAAAAAAAAAGAGTGCGCCACTAGTTTCTGAGTGACATTCTCTATGAGATAAAATTTCAATTAGTCATTATCGCATTTTTCATCACTGAGGAACTTCGTTGATATGGAGATGGTCGACAAAGTGTGAAATGTACAGTGCTTTATACGTAACCAGTTAGGAAACGCGTCATTTTGTTTGACGACGGGATTATGCGAGACGAACGAACGTATTACGTGTAATTTTTTTTCTAATTTTGCTAGAAATTTTCGCTCGAACAGATAATATAATGACCATCATTTCTACATGAATTCTACCGATTATGTACAAAAATTGAGTATAGGCAAGTCGACTCCGCCCGTCACTTCGAAGTATCCGTCATAAAATAATATGGTCGCAAATTAGTGACCAAATTCACGAAAAAAAATCGTTCGATACTTCCATCAGTGGAAAATGGCTGATTCAAGTTCAGTTTTTCCAACTGATATTGAGAAAGCAGCTTGAAATACATTATTCTTTCCGTCCAACCACATATTCAATAACGTAACTGGTGCTGTAGTGAATAATATTTCATCACCAGTTGAACCAGTTATGTTATATTTCACTTTACACCACAGGTTATACGAAAAGTGAGAAGTTTCAATATTTCCGTAGTTTTGAAAAGTTCCACATCACATGTCAAATTGAATAAAAAAGAATTTCGAGCCAAACTCAATATTTCCAAGGGATATCCTGAAACAGGTTGATTTTCTCAATTTCCACATTTATAATAGACAATTTCTCGAATGGAACATCCTATCAACTATTGAATTCTCGAAATCTTCATGGAAAGCTGAATTCAGGGTGTTCCATTGAAAAAAAAAACACAAAGCTATTAGCCTACCCGGAAAAACGAATGACACTGTATATAAAACAACTACACGAAATAAAAGTTTGGGTGGTTTCAAACAACTTTTTCATTTAACATTCCTCAATATTCCTATAAAAACAACATAATGACCTCTTTATACTGAACTTTCCTTGAATAAAGTATCATTCCTATTTCACATTCTTGGGGGAATTTAAGACTAAGAAAATTGTTTGAGATGATGACTTAATAAAAACAAATTATCATAGGGATTTCCTTTCGTGCGCTTCAAGCGTTGAAAAAAAATATGTTCCATCAATAACTAATCCAAGTGCTTCGTAAATTTTTCATTTTATAAGGATGCTTGCCAAATATTCGACGGATGACGTCACAATGTGTCCATGATGATTGCAGACAAAAAGGTTCCTGCATGATCCGCCATTTTGAAAACAAATGTCATTTGAAAGGTATTTTTTCGCTCTATCGACTTACGTAAAATTATTCATGCAGAGTGCCATTTGAATTTCAGTTCGATTTTGGGGCAAATCCTCTGTACTTGTACAGGGTGATTCACCATAAATGTCCCCCCCTCTAGCTCACTTATTTTTGAATCAATCTAAAAATTTGAAAAAGCATCTTAAATGATTTTTCAGAATTTTTTTTCCCGTTGCATCAGAAAATACAGGGTGCTCGGACCAAACGATCTACAGAGTACTACTTGATTTTTTCAAATGGAACACCCTGTATTCCATTGTATTTTTATATTCTCCCTGAAGAGCTGATTTCATCAATGTATCACACTTGGGTCGAAACTATTCATTATTGGTCAAAACGGCTTCAATGTTCCTATCTCAACTTTTGATTTACTATCTACTGACATTCAATTGGAACATATATAGTGTTATTCAAGATTCAGAATTCTGACCACCCTGTATCTGTTTCAATTAATAAATGTCAGTAGATAGTCAATCACAAAAGAGATACGGACATGAAAACCGTTTTGACCAATAATGAATAGTTTCAACACAAAAAAATCCTAAAGTTGAAAAATCTCGATTTTGAACTCCCTATATCTCTGTAATCATTCCGCTAGACCCCAAGTGTGATATATTGATGAAATCAGCTCTTCAGGAAGAATATAAAAATACAATGAAATACAGGGTGTTCCATTTGAAAAAATCAAGTAGTACTCTGTAGATCGTTTGGTCCGAGCACCCTGTATTTTCTGATGCAACGGAAAAAAAAATTCTGAAAAATAATTTTAGATGTTTTTTCAAATTTTCAAATCGGTTTAATAATAAGTGAGCTAAAGGGGGGGGGGCATTTATGGTGAATCACCCTGTACAGTGTGCAACATATGGAAATTTTTTTGATGAATTGCACAACCAAAATACAGATAGTGTCAAAGGTTGGTGCATGTTCGGTAATCATTTAAGGTGCACTTAGAATCGTTGCAAGTCAAACAGCATACAGGGTAGGTCAAAAAATATAAAAAATGCTCAGGAGTAAAGTACCCTTATTTCAGAAAATTCAGCAAACTGTTATGGAAAAAAGTTCTTTACAATTGAAAGTTTTTCCTGAATACCAAAACATGGCCTCCTGAGACATATTTTAGTGTTTCGATTTGTTCCATTAATAACTACCCAATTTGTTTTTTTTTTTATATTCACCCTAAACACTTTCATAATTTGATCATAACAAAATCAGTTGATCATACTTTTGTTGAAATTAATGCACTTTTGTGCAATCAACTTGGATTTTATTTTTTTAGGGAATCACAAACTTGATGTTTGTTGCAACGATATACAGCTTAATTTTGAGATTTCGCAAACCATATTTTCAACAAGGTAAAACATCATTAGATAAGGAGTATGTCACCAAACTGCCTCAATATTTACTGTCAATCCTCATTTGTTCTGTTCCTTGGGTGTCCGTGATTTTCCAAAAGATATCATGGTTGTCGATCAATTTGTTCAGCTTTTTCATAAACATTGCAAATACAAAATGTTCACATTAAATGAAGGTTTTTGAATATGCATATTATCATTATTGATGTTTAATCTTGTTGAAAATAGGGTTCGCAAAATTTCAAAGTTGAGCTGAATATCGTTCATAACATGAAGTTTGTGATTTCCTGAAAAAATTGAAATCCAAGTTGAATGCAAAAATATGCTTGAAATTGAAAAAAAAAATGGGAATTTATTAACGAAAGGAATTGAAGAACTGAAGAATGTCTTAGGAAGCCATGTTCTGGTATTTAGGTATGAATTTTAATTGTGAACAACTTTTCTCAATAACATTCTGCTGAATTTTTTGAAATACGGGTACTTTACTCCTGAGCACTTTTTATATCTTTTTACCTACCCTGTATGCTGTTTGACTACTACAACTATTCTGAGTGCACCTGAAATGATGATCGAACATGCACCAACTCTTGGCACTATCTGTATTTTGGTTGTGCAATTCATTAAGAAGATTCCCATATGTTGCACACTTAAATGACCACACTGTATATTGAAATTATGCTCATATTATTATTTTGTAGAAGCGAGGAGGGAAAATCCCAAATAATCAAGGAAAATGTATGTAACACCTCCTCGATCAACCAACAGGCGGTATTTCGAGCCGCCATTGCTTGGGATTTGACATTTCATGGAAGATGAATGAAGTCATTATGATATCTGAAACGCAAATGAAATTGATCACATACAAAGTACCTCATTCATCACATACAATATGAACGAATTGGGTCCAATCAACTTATTTTGACCTCTACTTCAAGTAGAGCAATTTTGGGACACCCTATATATAATCTTTAACTGAAGTCATGTGAGGGATTCAAGCACAATTGACAATAAGAAATCACTAGATTCGAAAACTATTGGGGAGTAGGTTTCCCGAAACGAAATAGCGATATACAAATGCTACAAGTTCTTTATTTATATTATCTACTATTCAATTGGAGAATCAAATTGAAAGGTATACACCCTGATCCGAATCTCAGACCATTGGACTATAGAAAAGTTTGAAAGTTTGATGTTTTTCTCCAATATTTATATGTTCAGAAATGGACATACCATGATTCCATTTCTGCCTTATAGAATCTCCGAGAATAGATTCACCTATTATACATGGAAAACATCGTTATATTCACATGTCTGATGTTTTGTTATATAATTTTTCAACAAAAAGAATGATATACACTTCTTTATCTTGATACAATCAAATTATCATGTCAATATTTTCCTGATTCGGATCAAACAGATTATCAAACACAAATACTACAATGTACGAACCTTTCTCAGCCCTCTAGAATTCTTCATAAAACAGTTTGAATCAGATTTGAGTAGGTATAGCAAGGAATTTCTATCGATTCAACTTGGCAACAATGCGCTACCGCTTGTTCCGAGTCTCCACGCGTCTCACACATTCTGGTATATTGACGGTCTGTCGATGTACGGTTCTGATGTTTTACGGGTCTGTCAATGTACGGTTCTGCCATTTTACGGTTCTGCTATTTCACGGGTCTTAATCCAAAAAATTCTGAAAATTTACGGGTTTGGTAGCTGCACGATTCTGCCATTGTACGAGTCTGTCATTTTACGATTCTGCTGTTTAACGGGTCTGTCGTTTTACGGTTTTGATGAATTATGGATCGGAAAATTCGGTAGTCCGATGCATTATGAGTCTGTCGATGTACGGTTCTTGCATTTTACGGATCTAGAGTATTGGCAGTCTGTGCTCTTACGAGTCTGTCATTGTACGGATCTTTCATTTTACGGGTATCAAAAATCGACAGTCTGTCTTTTTACGGGTATGAACTTTTCGCATTCTGCCATTTTCAGATTCTGTACATCACAATTCTGCCAGTTTGCTGGTCGGGAATGTTCATTCTGTTGAAATGGTGGTCTACAGAGTACGGGTCGCTGAATTACAGTCTGTGCTTTTACGGTTCTATGACTTTACGATTATATATTTTTATGATTCTGACGACATGAAGAGTATTTTATTTACTGGTTTGGCAAAGTACACTTCTGAATATATGGCAGTCTTTCGATATACTATTGTGATTTATGCATTCTGACATAATGCAGTCTGTCAAAGTACGGTTCGGCAAATTACGGGTTGTACATATTGCAGTCGCTGAAATATGGTTCTGATGATTTGCCATTCTGATTTCTTACTATTCTAGTCAAATAAATTCCTACTAATCGACGGTCTGTGTCGATACGTTCTGATGATGTATATGGACCCTACATAAACTCCACCCAAACGTGTATATAAGTTAACAGCGAGAGTATATCTACTCTGTTGGTGGAACCTGCAGATCATTCTGGGTTTGTTCAACTATATGTCTTTCTTTCTTCAATTCGTTACTTTTATTCAAGTTTCTATTGCTTTTACACTTCTAACTTTCAATAGGTTGTTGGTGTAGAATTTGACAGGGTAGTATAGAAAAATCTGATTTGTTCCTTCTCATCTAGAAAATGAAATGATATCAGCATATTTCTGAAACAGGAATACACCAGAACAAACAATCATCTCAATTTTCTACAACTGGGACTCTCAATGGAACTCATTTGATACATTCTCTTCATGAGGACAGATCATTATGGTGAACTTCCTGCTCATCTGATTCCACATGAAAATTATGCAGTAGATCAATAGGTCCTCCATGACCTGAGGCCAGATCAAGGGGAACAAAATGGTATTCACATTAGACAATTATTTCAATATTGCATTTTTTTTTGGTACATACATGAGATAGTTCTTCAAACATCAGAAAAATATAGAATCTCCCATTTCAGGAAGCCATTTGAAGATAATAATAAGAAAATTTACAAGCTCACAAGTCTTTTGGGCGTGAAAAGAGTTGAATTACAGTCTATAAAAACTCATCAACGGAGTGAAGAACGGCCGGGTCCCAATATTGATCCTGAATTCTGAACTAGTTTTCCTTTCACATCCACTGAATTGTTCGAAGAGTTCAATGAAAGAATTCTGGCATATGATGAACACAAAAAACGGTTAGACTTTGCATCGAATGATTGATCTATTTTCTGCGATATCGAAGATATTTTCCAACACGCTGGCAATGAGATGTTCTTGGAAAGGGTTCAAGAACAACCAAAGAGTCGGAGACATGACTATCATGTAGTTTTTCTATGGTAAGAAGAATTTTACTTTGATTATATTATCTACTGATGGAATGAAGTTGAAGTTAACTTTCAAAAAAGGAATTCGTTGATCAGGTGTAGGGTGATTCAAAATGGGCACTTACGGGCCCTTATGGGCACTTCATATCTCATAAATTGGAAGTATCATTGGAAACGTAGTTTTATATTTGAATTCGTCAAAAAAGTCCCCGAGAGAGTTATTTGAGCAATATAAATTTTTTTTACGAATTGAATAGTTATTGATGACCACCCCATCATTCAAATTTTACAAAAACTCTTCGTACCTCAAAAACGCATGCACATATCTTCCAACTCATCTTGATAATTGAGCATGGCAAGTAGGAGTCAGCTTTTCTCTATCTCGCCTGGAAGTAGGTACTTCAAATCTACCAAAAAGTTCTCAATCGGAATCACAGTACATGGAACAGGCATTCTCGATAAAAATTCGAACATTGGCCAATAGAACAAGAAAAAATCGCAAGGCAACTAATTGAGAGTTCTTATATTGGTTTTCAGGTGCTATTTCACAAGTTTTTTCCTACTACTCTGGAGGAGTTCGAAATACTAACAAAGGATTGGCTACGTCACGTCGAACAAAGGAAATTATGACAGTTGCATCAGCAACCTGACACACCTGTCAGTGTTCAAGATCCTCCAACACTAAGCATCTCTTGTGAACAAGTCGTCCTGAGAGGAAAGAAAACCGAGCACATCCAAAAATTTTAGTTTGTTCTGAGTTCTGTTTTAGATTATTTTCAATTTCAGTGAATTAGCTATGTTAATGTTTTATATAATGATAATAATAATATCGCTTCAATTGATGCAGGTGTGAGAAATGTTACATTGTAAATAGCAAGATAATAGTGTCACCATCCATGACCTACAGAGCAAGAGGCAAAGTTCGCTCTCCCCCTGGACGGTTCCCCATTAGAAGGAGTCGCGCTCTCCCACTTAACCATATGAATTGAAATTACATACAAGTTATTTCTCCAATTGAAGTAGATGCATGAATAACAGCAGCTGATTCAAATGAATATATCTGAATATAAAGGAAACAGAAATTTAGAATAAGAAGAGAAAAAAACATTGATAATGAATATGAATGCAAAAAAAATAATAATGAGTTTTGAATTCCTTTAAACTGTCAATAATAAAATTATAAAAACATTAATAATAATAATGACAATAATAATGATGATAGGTATCCGGTGATTGTCCGCGGAACCGTGGATTTGAAACATAGTTCAATAGACTGGCAACGATCCGTCCAGAATTGCAAGTTTGGTTTTTTTTTGAAAAGACTCGATGAGTTAGTGTTTTTAATATATAAAGAAAGATTGTTGTAGGTTTTTGAGATATTATAAGAACGTGTGTGTGTACAGAGAGCTTTTATGTTTAGGGATAGTTAGATTATGTTTTTGTCGTAGATTAACATCGTGTGCTTGACAACGAGACTGAACTCTTTCATATAGGTAAACAGGTGTTTTTTTGGTGATGATTTTGTGATAAAATAAACATCTGTGGGAAAAACGTCTCTCCTTCATGTTTAACCACCCGATTTCCTTCAAAGATGCCGATACATGATCTCGTCTGCGTAGCCCGCAAATAAGGCGAACGCACGTGTTCTGAATTAACTGTATCCTTTCAGATACGAGAAGCACTGGTCCATATAAACAGTCTGCGAGGTGGAATTTAGATAATACCAGAGAATCGCAAAGAGTTATTTTACATTTTTTATTCATCGTCTTTCTATTAGAATATAGCATTTTGTAACAATATCTAACTGATGTAGAATAATTCTAACAGTATTTTATTCATACATGAATCATTTATAATAAATATGTTGATACTATATCGTCGTCATCACTACACAATACCACGTCAATACAATATATAATATATCGAGGGTCATAATAATCTCCTACACCTACAGAACTCCCCCTTCAAAAAAATCATCGCTCCTGTGATGAAACTGTCGTATATTCGATATATGTGCTGTCTCTTCCATATCATCAACTTTGAAGTGAACATATCCAAGAATCCCATCAATGTACTTGACCTTCGTTATTTGAAAAGGACCTCTTGTTATATAATCTTTTCCGACTCGTTGTGTTCGTACTAATATCCAGTCGCCTATTCTCAACCGGGGTGGTTTAAGTTTTCTTGACTTGTTTGCCTGTTTTTGTACTTTTTCCTTATATTTGCGTTGTTCCTCCAAAGTCTTAGGATTCTCTCTGGAACATACTTCTATTCCTAGGTCTCTATCGGCTTGTAGTATTGTCGTCTTCCCATGTAACTTATAATTTGGTGAACAACCTAAGTAGTCATTATGCGAATAGTTATGATGCTGAACTGATGCCTCTAAACACTTTTTCCATCCACCTGGAAAATCTTCGTAACATTTCAGGTAGGTCTTCAATTCTCGAACTGCTCTTTCCGCAATGCCATTACCTGCTGGATGATATGGGGTGGTATGAATCAAGTTGATGCCCTTAGATGAAGCCCATTCTTTTAGTTCTGAAGACATGAATGCTCTTCCACAGTCGCTAACAATATTTTTTATTTTTTCTAGATATGGTAGATGGTTCATATAATTTTTAACTGCAGTTGAACTTTCCTTTATTGCTTTAGCTGAAACGTATCTGGTTGCTTCATCGATAATAATAATGAACGATTTCGTTTTCCTGTTCAGGTCTGATTTTTTCGATATCTCTCCGAAGTCTATATGAATTGTTTCGAACGGTTGTTGAGAACAAGTTGTTAGATGAACAAAATTTGGTTTAGGCAAATATTTAAATTTAACATGCTGACATACTGAACAGGTTTGTACATATTTCTTTATATCTTTGCTCATTCCCTTCCAGAAGAATCGGTGCTTGATTTTATAGTACGTCTTGTAATATCCATCATGTCCTCCAGAGTATTCGTCATCGTGGTAAAGTGTTAAAATTTCTTTCACCATCTCCTTCGTTTTCACCAAATATCTTCCATCATCCATCAGATCAAGATTATTAATGTTCAAGTTGCACCAGAATACTTCCGGAACATCTGTAGGAACATCAATGCATAATCTACTGATTGCATCTGCATCTTGTAATTCTCTCCCCCTTTTGTGGTTTATTTGTAAATCGAAACATCTTAAAAATAATTGCCATCTTGCTAGGCGATCTCTGAGATTTCCAGTGCTCAACAATTGTGTGAGTGCTCGATGGTCTGTATGGACTAAAAATTTTTTACCATCCAAATAAATTCTGAAATATTTTACGGCTTTAACAACTGCAAGACACTCCTTCTCAGTTACAGAATAATTCTGTTCGCTTTTTGAAAAAGTGTAGGAAAAATAACTTATTACTCTCAACTGACGGCTTTTAATTTCGTTTGGGTCTCTTTGATATAAAATCGCACCACATCCAAAGTACGAAGCATCTGTTGATAGTTCATATCCCAGTCTAGGATCTGCAATTTTTAAAATAGGTTCTGATGTAATCATTCGTATGAGTTTGGCAAAAGCGTCTTCACATTTATCAGTCCAAATGAAGTTTTTGTTCTTTCCTTTCAATTCGTCTAACGGCCTTACAATTTTTTCATAATCTTTTATGTAACATCTAAAGTGATTTGTTAACCCAGTAAATTTTTGTAAAGATTTCAAATCATATGGTCTTTTCATATTTTTCACCTTATCGACTAAATCACCCCTCATTTTCTTGCTATCTCCGTCGATCTGTCTGCCCAAAAAAATTACTTCCGAGACACAAAATAAACTCTTCTTTATGTTTATTTTCAAGTTCTGGCAGTTTAATTTTTCCAAAATTTTGATGGTCACTTTTTCACATTCCTGATATGTATACCCACCACACATTATGTCATCTATATAAACAACAACTTTTCCTTCCAACAACTCTCCTAAAACTTCCTGCATTATTCTCTGGAATTTTGCACTCGAATTCTTCCAGCCAAATGGTAATCTATTGAATTCAAAGTGCCCATCTTCTTTCCATCAGTGATCTATCGGGTATTCTATTCTCAGTTCCTCTTCTCTCTTCAAATCTGGTATGAGAACTGTTTCCTATTTCCCTATACCTATTGAACCCATTTCTTGATTCATAATGTCTCTCCCGCATTTTCATACATTTCAAAGCATTTAATAATTCAATTTTAGTTTTTACGCTTTTGTTACATAATTGAGTCTGAATGTAGTCAGGTAAGCCTAAGATGATCAGTGCAACTTTTGATTCCTCAGAAATCTTTGCATCAGCCCAAATCAGTAATCGTTGTTTCTCAAAGAAGTATTCCATCAATGAACCAAACCTGAACTTGTAGTTTATAGCTTTCTGCCATTTGTGAACAATTTCATCGTCAAAAGTAGATATGAAACTGATTCTCCAATTTATCCAATTGAAATCATTGATTTCTGTTTTTAATTTATCTTCAAACCACCTCAATGCTATACCAGTTAGATTGAATCTCAAATTGTATATTTTTTCCGAATCAGAAATCCATTTCCGTGATAATGCCATAAATTCATAAGAGCTAATCCAGGCATTTGGGTCCTCATTAGTACCAGTAAATGGATCTATCTGCATTGGATTCTTACTCGTGGTGGCAATATTCATCCATTTTTCCATCATCTCATTCAATTCTTCCTTCCCAATCATCATGGCATTGCTGCTGTCACATCCATCAAAATTTCTACCTCGAATATTAGTTTCAGCTACATTCTCTTCAGAGTCCTCATAATTGATTTGTATGATATTATTATCTTCTCCTTCCACCGACTGCGCCATTGTAACAATATCTAACTGATGTAGAATAATTCTAACAGTATTTTATTCATACATGAATCATTTATAATAAATATGTTGATACTATATCGTCGTCATCACTACACAATACCACGTCAATACAATATATAATATATCGAGGGTCATAATAATCTCCTACACCTACACATTTCAAGGCTACAAAATGCTTTTTGGATAGTTGAAGATACATGTTTTCTTTATCTCAGATCAGTGTCGAGTAGCAAAAGTAGGGGTCGGGGCACCCCAGTCCAGCCCCTCTACTTCACCTACCACGTGACTCGGCCGACCAATCACAGGCCGGCCTGACTCGGCTAGCTACTCGCGGCCCAGCGAACGGGTCGTCATCATCGGCTGGACTGCGATAGATCCGTTCTAGAGATAACGGCGCGCATTTCATTCCATTTTTTCACTTAACAACGGCTATATACAGGGTGTTTGAGTTGGGTAATTGTGATATATACTCAGTATATACTAGTTGTTGTTGTTGTCATGACTTTTATAAATAATAACTTACAGAATAAAACTTCACTCAATGTTCTACTCATCTATCAAATTATTATCTGAGAATATCTTTGATATCTTTACATGGTGGCAGCTTTTAAAGTCCTACGCTTCTGAACGAAGATAAAGAAAGATGGAACATTCAGCAAAATCTATTCCTGCAATGGAATTCAACGAAAATATTTCGGAGAAATGGAAGTTATGGTACCAAAGGTTGGAAATCTACATGAAAGCAAGTGGGTCTGATAAAAAGCCCGATGATGTAAAAGTAGCAATCTTATTAAACTTGATTGGTGATGAAGGGTTGCGAATATTTAATACGTTTGAATATGACGAAGGTGAGAGTAATGACATTTTTGGCATAGTTATAAAAAAATTCAAAAACTATTGTAATCCTATGAAGAACCTTGTTCTTTCACACTTTAGATTCTTCAGCCGTTATCAAAATTCAACAGAAACATTCGATGACTTCTTAATTGATCTCAAAACTTTGATATCTTCATGTGAATTCAAAGATAGAGACATTTTATTGAGAGACAGGATTGTTCTAGGAATTTTTGATAAAAAAACACAGAGTGTGTTATTACAAAAATCAGATCTCACACTACAAGATGCTGTGAGTATTTGTAGAAGCCTTGAAACAAGTGTGACTACTCAAAATATCATTAACACTAACTCAGGTAGAATCAATTTGATTTCAAACAATATTTCAACAAAACCTAGTTCATCATATGCGAATAATAGGAAAATAGGTTGTTTAAATTGCGGAACTGATCATATCCCAAACCGATGTCCTGCATTTTATAGAATATGTAATAAATGTGGCTTGAAGGGACATTATTTCAAATTTTGTAATAAAAATAAAAAAGTTCATGAAATTTCTGAATTACAAAATAACACCGAGACTTCTGATAGTTCTGATCAAGTATATGATGAACAAAACTTTGTATGGTCTGTTTTTGGAGGAAATGTGAATACTATCGAATGGGTGGAAAGAATTAATATTAATAATTCAGTTATAAAACTGAAAATAGATACGGGAAGTGAAGTCAATATTCTCAATTACACTGATTTTAAAACTATTGATTACAAAGATGAAATAATTAAAACGAATACTTCATTAACTTCATATTCAGGACATGAGATGAATACGAATGGAATAATATTTGTAAATTGTAAATATAATGATATAGAAAAAATACTTCCATTCCATGTTATTTCGAATAATATTTCACAATCAATTCTAAGTTTATCTGGGGCTATAGATTTGAAACTTATCAAAAATAAGATATATCAAATAAATGTTAGTGAAACTGACGAAATTATTTCTCATTTCAAAAGTATTTTTGATGGAATCAGAAAAGTTAATACAGAGTGTAAAATTATATTATCAGATGATGCTGTTCCGAAAATGTATGCGGCTAGAAAAATACCTGAAGCTTTAAGAGAGAAAGTTCGTCTGAAACAAAATGAGATGGAATCTCAGAAACTTATTGAAAAAATTGTGGAGCCTACAAATTGGGTTCATCCAATTGTCGTCAATACGAAACCTAATGGTGATGTGAGGATTTGTATGGATCCGAGAGCTTTGAATGTATATATAAAGAGGGAATACTTTCAAATTCCTAATTTTGACGATTTATTCTCCAGACTAAATGGGTCTACTATATACTCAATACTTGATGCCTCCTCTGCATTTCTACAGATTCCTCTAGATGAAAAAAGTTCAAAACTATGTACCATTGCTACTCCATTTGGTAGATATAAATATTTGAGAATGCCTTTCGGGCTATGTAATGCACCAGAAGTTTTTCAAAGAATAATTACAAATATTCTCGATGGAGTTACTGGGGTTCTCATATATTTTGATGACATTTTAGTTTTTGGTAAAAATATAGAAGAACATAACAAGAATCTTCGAGAAGTTCTAGAACGAATTTCATCTTCTGGTTTAACATTGAATAAAGAAAAATCCAAATTTGCCATCCGAGAGGTGAAGTTCTTAGGTCACATTATAAATGAAAAAGGTATAACTGCAGATGCAGACAAAATCAAAGCTATCCATGAAATGACTCCACCAAAGAATAAAAATGAGCTACAAAAATTTCTCGGCATGATTACATATCTCGCAAAATTTTTACCTAATATATCCGAAAAAACTTTTCCTTTGAGGAGGTTATTAAGTGAGAAAAATGTTTGGATCTGGGATAGTAATGAGGATAAATGTTTTCAAGAATTGAAGCATATTATAACTTCAACTCCAGTTTTGAGCTATTTTGATCCTTCTTTACCGGTAATTTTATCAGTAGATGCTAGTCAATATGGATTGGGCGCAGTAATAATGCAAGAAGGGCATCCAATTGAATTCGCATCTGTTTCTCTCAATTCTACGCAACAAAAATATAGTCAAATCGAGAAAGAATTGTTGGCAATTGTATTTGGTTGTGAAAGGTTCAATTTTTACTTATTTGGAAGATCTTTTCAAGTGCAAACAGATCACCAACCGTTAGTAGGGTTGGCGAAAAACCTTTAGAAAATTTATCACCACGATTGCAGAGGCTCATGATGAGATTATTGAGATATGATGTGCAATTAATTTATGTGCCAGGGAAAAAATTACAAGTAGCTGATACACTCAGTAGGAGCCCAAATGATAGTTACATAAATACAGATAATATTGATTCAAATCTAAAGGTATATTCGGTAATCACAACTTCAAAGAATAATATTGATAAAATGATCAGGGAAACTGAAAGTGATTCTGACCTACAAATCATAAAAAAATATGTTGTTAATGGTTGGCCTGTCCATAAATCTAATTTGAATAATGAAATTAAAAAATATTGGGCCATTCGGAATGATATATATTTGCATGATGATGTTCTATTTTATAAAAATCGTATTATAATTCCTCATTCATTGGGACCTGAATTTTTGAAAATTTTACACAAAGCACACCAAGGTATTAATTCTTGCCAGAATATGGCTCGAGAAGCTATATTTTGGCCACGAATAATGACAGATGTTGAAAATTTCGTTTCAACCTGTGAAATTTGTCAAAGATTCTCTAGAAACAATCCCCGTCAGCCATTGACTCCACATGATGTTCCTGATTATCCTTGGCAAAAAATTGGTATTGACTTCAAAAATTTCAGAGGAATTGATTTCTTAGTAATAGTAGACTATTTCAGTAAATATCTTATCATCAACAAAATTCCAAATAAGTCAGCTAATTCAGTGATCACTACACTTAAAAATGTATTTTGTTCTTTTGGTTTGCCATTTGAAATTTTTTCTGATAATGGGCAACCGTTTTCTTCAATAGACTTCAGAAAATTCGCAGAAAAATATGAAATAAAATTATCAACTTCCTCTCCTTACTATCCTCAATCTAATGGGATGATTGAAAGACATATTCAAATTGTAAAGCAATTATTCACCAAAATAGTTGAAGAGAGAACTACAGAAACTGTGGACCTACTGTTGGCTATTCTGTATTATAATAATACATCGAAAGCTGATATTCCATCGCCATCTGAACTATTTTTTGGAAGAAAAACAAGAACCTTGTTACCAGTTCATATGGATCACTTGAAAATCAATACTTATGACACAGAAGAAATTCGCAAGAAGTTAGTCATCCATCAACATACACAAAAATCATACTATGACAGAGGAAAATCAGTTCTTTGTGATTTAGAACCAATGCAAAAAGTATTGATCCAGAATAATGGGAATTGGGAACCTGCTTCTGTCAAGCAGAAGAATAATTTTCAAGATTATATAGTGGAGGATGCCAGAGGAAAAACATTTAGAAGAAATAGAAGAGACATCAAACCTTTCAAGGGAAATACAACTGCCTTGGATCCTGACCCAATATCAGACTTAACATTTTTCGAGATTCCTGTGCACATGGAAAGTGTGGAAAATTCTAGAAATATTCCTAACTCTGAGAATCATACTTCGGATGAACACAAACTGACTTCAGTGGTAGAAGCAGAATCAAGTCGAGTCTTGGCAGAGCCTGATGGTTGCGGTCTTCGTCGATCTACAAGAATTCCAAGAGTCCCGAAAATTATGAATTTATGAAGAGAGGGCGTGTGATATATACTCAGTATATACTAGTTGTTGTTGTTGTCATGACTTTTATAAATAATAACTTACAGAATAAAACTTCACTCAATGTTCTACTCATCTATCAAATTATTATCTGAGAATATCTTTGATATCTTTACAGTAATGGTTGGGAAAAAAAATATAGGGTGAACCCAAAAAGGCGTTATACCTCTCCGAAGAGTAGACTACCTACATATAAAGGCTACCCGCTATAACATGATATATACAGGGCGTTTGAGTTGGATAGCAATTAAAGAAAAAAATATACTGGACGTCTCACCCACTTTTGCGGGATTAGACAGCTGACGTATTACATAAGACATACATTTGACAGATGACCAAAAAAAAAAAACGCTATCATACATCAATACTAGACAAACGATACAATGTTTTCGAGGTTATGTTCCATTTCAGACATTCGGTATAGCAAATTTATTTATTCTTTCTATGGTATGTTTTAACTCGTACAACATATATAATATATACCAATGATCTCACGATATCTGCCATGTTAATATTGGCAGGGATAATGAACACTTAGGAATATTATACATATAGTGCCCCACTGAAAAAAAAGGAATTTCTTTTCGAGCCACCCTGTATAACATTGGCATTTTCAGTTCGTAGAAGATTAGAAGGAAAAGTATTCGAATATTTAATAATTCATTATAGGTGACTGAAACAGCCCGAGATTACGATTTCCTGCCCCTCGGCGCGATTTCCTGTGTGATTAAAGTTCGAATAACAATATTTCTTTCTATCATAAGAGTATTATTTCATTCTTTAGTTGGGTTGGACATATGTTTTATTGTGTTTTCACTGCCAAAAAAAAATCTGTGCGTGTGTGTGTGTTTGTGTGTATGGGAAAAAAAATTACAGAGGTCCCGCGCATGAGAGCTGCAACGTTCGATACCTGGATTGTCATGTGGTGCCTGTAAAGTTCCAAAATTTGAGTGGAAATGACACAAATTTCATCATCGGAGATATAGGGTCCAAAATGCATGTCTAGGCTGATTTTTACCAACCACCACCACCACCACCACCACCACCACCACCACCACCACCACCACCACCACCACCACCACCACCACCACCACCACCACCACCACCACCACCACCACCACCAAAGAAAATATATATCCTTCACTAAAACACAACGGGGATGCACGCCCTGGCTTCCGCTTGATCGCATCGTTTCGCTTCATGAACTTTTCTCTGGATATACTGTAGTAAGTTGCCTATTTCCTACTTCTTGTTGTATCTCTCACGTAAAATTCCCCACGATTCGTGACAGAGCCCTTGATGCTTTTTCGAAACAATGTAGTCTGTGATAGGTAGCTAATATGTGAAAAGACCCGAACATTATAGTTATTGTTCCTTAGCGGTGAATTATAAAAAAAAAACATTGAACAGAGTTGAGGAATTTTGTAAAACGCGTAACAGGAATGTCGGGGTAAAGAAAAAAAAACAGACATTTCATGAAATCTGTGCATAGTAATTCGATGTACAGGGTGTTTCGTGAAACATTAGGTCTTTCTTTCTTTCATATTATACTAGATTTTCGGTTGACGAAAGTGTATACATCTGAAATAGGATTTTATTCATATACAGGGTGTTTCATACATCATTAAGATTTTCAGTTTTGAATTTTCAGCTTACCATAGTAGGAATTTTATTTTCATAGAGGATTGTCTTCGTAGTAGGGAGATTAAAGACAATGGATTTCAACTGATTGTTCACAATAATTGTTGCAACTGTCATCTTTGAGACTCATTCCTTTAGTTTAGGGTCTTCAGAAAAAAACTTTATCAATTCCAAATTATAAAGTATACAGGTTGTTTGACTGTCTGTTTTGAAAAATATGCAGAGCATTAAGGAAAAAAAGTTTTTAAATCAAATAATTAAGTATAATGGATGTTTTCGGTTGTCTGTTTGATGAAAAATATACAGGGTCTTTAGAAAAAAAAATTTCTTAATTTCAAATTACAAAGTATAATGGATGTTTCCGGCTGTCTATTTGAGGAAAAATATACAGGGTCTATAGAAAAAAGTTATTCAATTTCAAATTATGAAGTATACAAGGCGTTTGACAGGCTGGTTTGAAAAATATACAGAGCATTTTAGAAAAAGTTTTTCAAATCCAAATTATAAAGTATACACGGCGTTTGACAGGCTGGTTTGAAAAATATACAGAGCATCTATCAAATATTTTATTGACAAATGAGATAATAACAATCTATATCATTTTATATTTTTTTCTTGAAACAATCTTCACACCATGCTGTGAAAATGTTGGCGCCTATCCCTTTTCTATCAGTGGTGTAGTCTTCGATCACATGACGAACCCCCTCTTTGCGGCAGAAAGAGCAGAAACTAGGTTTGCAGTCACTGCAATTGCATGGTCTACCCCAGGCACAGTTTGGCATTGCTGATTACGTCTGTACTGTTGGAGAGCTGCCGAAATACTGAAGTCATACATTGATATTAACCAGTTCGTATAAGTCCTGAAACATAGTATGAATAGCTTTGTTTCCACACCACCCTCGGGGTAAAAGCCTTTTGGCGCGTTTTGCTTTTTTTTTTCTTTGTTCTGAATGTGGATAAAAGCATTCCCCTTTAGGCCTATACAAAACCACATACACTCTAAAGATTGAAGGTGAATAATTCATTATAGAACAGATGACTGTTGGTATATGAAATCAGAGCAGTTTTTGTTTGTTCTATATCTAGCTGCACGAAGATCGATTTCTAAATCAATAGAAACACTTCATCAATTTGCCAGATAATGCCCATTGTTTTTTTTCAGTAGAACAGGTGACTGTTGAAATATAAAATCAGAGCAGTTTTTGTTTGTTCTATTTGTAGCTGCACGAAGATCAATTTTTAACTTAATAAAAACACTTCATCAGTTCGCTACATGGTTAGGGCCTTTTTTTCTTTCATTGAACTATTCACCTCAAATTTTTAAAGTAGCCGTGAAAACGGCTGATTTGATCAAAAATTCATTGTATAGATCCGGTCGTGATAACGATTGCTTTTACTTTCTCTCTCTCTCGAGCTTTGTGCCGGATATTTTTAATCGAATTTTACACAGAACGCTGATAAAAAACTTCAATCGCAATTTGTTTACCACTGTCTGATAAAGAGAAAAAAAAAAGGAATGACGACGCTGTGATTCATAGAATATTAATAATGATTTCCGCTTTTTGAAACCGTAAGGTACAGAAGTGTGATCTTCGAGAAATTTCCGCTTCAAACTTACAGGCTTGTACTTTTTGGTTACATCAACTGTGATGACCTCATGTTCCTTGGTTCGACGGAACTGTTTGCTTAAAATTTCGACAGGGGAACCAGGGTTCAGAATCATATCTCTAATTGATTCAAAGTTAACAAGCTGTGAAGTAGCATGGTTAAGGGAGAGGCCTTTAACTTTACAAACAACTTTGAACTCTTGTTCCTTGGTTGACCATAGCTTGTAAGCATAATTTTTCGGGCCACCAGATACAAACTCTGTAATATGGGAACCAGGGCCGTAACATTCCATTTCATCGGTCATATCACCAATAAATTGACCAGTGGGAATGTCGAATTCCCCTTGTCTGGAAACATAGATAACAGAGTCCGTGTCATAGTATAACACCCTTTCCCCAAGCTGCTGTAAATAGCTGTAAAGTTTCAACCGAGCTAGGGCTGTTACATATGCAGCAATTACAACATTGACTGTGGAAAGAGTGTCATAGCTCTCCTCCTTATACTCCCAATTAACAATGAGGGTATCCTCGTTTATCAGGAGTACTGTATTGACAATAAGGGAAGGATCCGTCATCATAAAAAAGAATTCCGAGGGCTGATTGATGATTGAAGTTTTCGGCTGGTTTTCACGCTGACCAAACTTACCCCAGAAGGAATTTAGCATAAGCTTGGCCAGTGCTCTCAACCCGGGATTATCGGTGATTTTAGAAAATTCCAGCAAAACATCCTCCCGTTGTAAAAACTCATCAATATACCTTTCTTTTTCCTCTTTGGTCTTACAATGCTTTGGCCAATCTGATGACTCCTGTTTCACCTTGATGAATTTATTCATCATGTCTGTGAATAGACCAGAAACGTCCTCACCAAATTGCACAGTGTCGTAGGACCAAATCTCTTTGATCTCGATAATCCGATAGCCCACCTCAAGGGCTTTCAATATCTCTTCAACAGTCCATGTTCCTGTTGATGTTCGTTCTTCATCAGCGTGATGACAACTACTAGTATTATAGTTTTCACCACATACACGACAAAGAACAAACATCAGCTTGTTGTTCATTTTCTGTGGTAAAACAGGATGAAAAAGATCTTGAGGCGGGAGAATCGCACATTTAACGAGACCTGAGATAGAGGAAAGTGACACCATAGAAGCCTCCTCACCAACGAGTACTTTCGGATGACCCACAGGAAATTTGCCATATTTACATACCCATGGGTAGAGCGAACAAACGTCAGCGTATTTAATTTGTTCACCATCCCCGGCCTTGTAATATTCGACAATATTTCCCGTTCGACCACCATAGAAAGCATCTCGGGGGTCAAGGGGTAGATTTCTAAGCAGGGGATGATTGGTGACAAAGTGGCAAAGTTCGTCACCGCTGGAAAGTTCTCTGCGAAAATCACACTCCCATTTTTCAATAACCTCATACCCTAAGGATTTGATTTTATTGATTTTGGCAATGGTCGTGTCATAACGATGGTTCATAGTTTCGGAAGGACAGTTTTTGAGAGGAGTATCTCTCTGATCAATATAGCAACGGGGACAACCGTGATAGAAGCAGCCTTGGAACTCGAACACTTGTTTGGTTTCCTCCGAATAGCCATCAACTTTGAGATTACCGATATGGGCCTCTGAAGATCGGCAAGCCTGTTGGATTTTTATATTCCGTAGTTTCTCCTGCCAAAGTAACCACTGGGTGGCTATCACAGATTGATTATCACGATGTCTGTAGCCGCCCTTGGGAATGATGCCTATGGTGTTTGGTTTGAGAAAATTTCTACGGAAAACCTTATTGCATGTCGAAGCGATCGTTACTGCTTCTGTGAAAGGACACACATTAGTTTCAGACAACATGAGCTGTCGAAATTTCAAACAGGCCTTGGTCAGAATATCTACATCAGAAATACAATAGTCTAGAACTGTAGAGCTGGGATAGGGCCCTTGTAATTCTGATTCTCTATACGATTGAAAAGGTGAGGGAAATATCCCTTCTTCAATTCAGAGAATCCGAAAGATTTAGGCAGTTTTGCCAGGGCCATTGGGAAGTAATTGAGAGAGTCCAAGAACTTGACATTTCCAACAGTCATGGAAATCAATTGTGTACCTCTCATTATAAGATCAGGTTTTAGGGACGTTTTGGTTAAGATATAATTCAAAATGAAAGCATGATCGAATTTTCCGCCGTTGTGAGCAATAACAATGACATTTTTGGATTTCTTCCTTATTGTCAATACATGATGAACAAATGGAGATATGGGGTCGTTACATTTGAGAATTTGTAAACGAACCCCGCATTTCGAACAAATCTGCTGTGTGGTATCGATGCAAACGTCACAGCATTGGCGAAAGACACACAGATTGGGTTCATGGAGAAGAGATCCGTCGGCTTGTACCCTCTCCTGACGAGTCTCCAGATCATAGAAGACAAACAAGAGATCATCAGTCTTGGGTACTTTCGTGTCGGGCTGAATATAGCATAAATGATCAGCGGCCTGATGCTTGTTGCAAATCTTGCAATAGATCTCTCCGCAGGTGTGAGTTCTATTGATGGGGACAATTTTGAAACATTCCTCACAACGTTTAATCTCACTACAAACGCCGTTCTGAATATGGTTATCAAAGCAGCCCTGTCCACGGAAAGATCTTTTACAAGAGTTGCAGGCAACTTTTACACTATTTTTGGAACATGGTGGTGATGCTCGGCACGAAAAACAAGTACCACCACAGCGATATTCGTGTTTATTGTTATAGGGGATATTGCATTCCTCACAATGAAACACACAACAAGAGGCGGATGTAAGTGAGGTAATGACATTATAGTGGCCCTCATGATGGAGTAAATTCAGTGAGAGACCCTCATTCCCACCCTTGAAAATGATGTTACGGCCCTTGTTCCCATATCGATATACTGTTATTTTATATGACGAGAGATATTGCTGGAACTGTTGTAGCTCTGGTATTCCGCATCCCTCCGTAGGTACGGTAACCCCAGCATCAGAAACTAACTGCAGAGCACGCTGATTCTGCAATTTTCTAATATTCCTACGTACATCATTATATTTCGGATCTTTGTCTGCGAATGCCTGAGCTACAACAAGTGCTCGAGGAAGACATAAATTGTCTTTATTCTTTATAGCTATAATCCCCTGATGTTTGCTACATTCCTCGTCAAAAGAGTTGTAGCAACGCCCTCTTCCTTTGCCAGCAGGTAACCTACAAGAGGTTACGCTGAGACAAAAGGTCTCGGTGTTTAGGCCACAAGAGTTTGATTGATAAATGGATGATATTTTTTTCGAAAATATCATCCACCGATACCTCTGAAGCAGTTTTGAAAGCTATCCACCCTGGTCCCCTCGCGAAATCTTTAGAACAAAACGAGAAACCTACCTTATCGGTTGGATGCAGGCCCTCAGTGCCTTTTAAAACAATGTCGGTGACTGCATCCTTGATATAGGCCACCGGTTCCTTGTTTTGAGGAATAGGTTTTATATTAAACTCTAAAGTACGAGCCTGTACGCCGAAGCGATAATTTTTCTTGACCACGTCTTTAACAATCAAAAATTTCTCCATTATGAATATAACACTCAAATAAATCACACTATCGTCGAATGATAAAAATCGATGCAAGCACAACTATATATATATAGAGAAAACTGAAGATGATGTCGGTGAGATGTAACGATTGAAATTTTCTAGAATCAGCAATTAAAAAAAAACCAAAATTATCGACAAATCCAAAATTTCGAAAAAGTCAAAAATTCTCAAAAATCAATATCAACAAAGAAGCGAGCTGTATGCAAACTGCGAAACTGAAAAATAAGCAAGATAGATAATCAGATTATTTCTTACACAGAGAGAGAGAGTGAGAGAGCAACCGATCACCACGAATACTGAGCAGGAAATGAAGTTGGATCATCATTGCTATTAGGGTATTCGCCACACCTAGGATGAGTTCATTATCGGTGAATAGGAGTGGAGGGGGTAGGATGAGCAGCTCTAATCACGTTTGGACGAGTCTATTTTGGGGAAAAAGGTAATGCGATAACTACGCAGTGCTTCGACACGTGTCAAGGTCATTTTGTGGTAACTGAGCGTATACAGCAGTACAATATTGTGCCACACCTCTCCACAGCATATGTTTCAATCTTTTTTTTTTAATGTTTTCAAAATCAGTTCGTTTCCATACATACCGATGATTTCCAAAGTTTCGATATCCTTAAAATGAAGGAAATCTATAAATAGACATTTGAGATTATTGAATACGCACATTATGCTCGTGTCTTTGACGATTTGAGTTTTCATTGTACAGCTTGCTTTATGACATCCTCAACAGGTAACTTTTCCCTTTCGACTTTATAGTTTATGCTGTGGAGTACTACTGAGATCAGCATCATCAGGAGTTTTGGGTTAAACAAATGGTACGACCAAGTGGTTCAAACAAGAGCGGTTCAGTGGCTTGAAGTTGATAAAGTCCAGGTAACATCGTAACAGGTATGTGTACTATGTTTTTATTCATAAATAATAATAATCAATGATACTATTTTCATTCATTTTTCAATTTTGACATCTTCTTTATCTTCTGGAACGATCTCATGTTACAAAAAAAAAATCAAAAGTTGGGGTCGTTTCCACACAGTGTTCATAAATGAACAACAATGGTAGAAAACAACTACTTTCCTGGCTGATGCCCCAGCAGTGGATTACATTCTCCTGAAATCTGTGCATCGACTCGTACAAACGAATACCGATACAAGTGTTGACCTATTGATTTTGACCTAGCCAGGCCACGCTCCAGACACCTACAGACCGGTTTCGAGTTCTTAGGACTCAGCTTTTTCAGCGTAGAGTCTACCAACTTCCTAGTTGGGCGTCGATCCGACTGGAATGCTCTGTTCCATTTCCGTTTTTTTTTGGTGACGGCTCGGGAGAAAAATGTTATAGTTATATTTCTACTATTGTGCGACCAGACCACTCTCCAGACACCTACAGACAGGTTTCGAGTTCTTTGACTCACACGATCTTATGTGTTCTATCACGAACATGCTCACTCTTTCGCAAGCATCGCAACAACATTAACAATCGCCTGTGAATACAGCAGCACCATATCTTCATAATTTTCATAACATTCACATTAAAAAACTAAATTCTTGGTATAAAAATTGATCAATTTCAATGATAATAATAAACATTTCAGAACTTATAATCTCCAGAAGTTCAAGAAAATTCCAATAAGTACCTCCTTTCCCCCCCTATCCTCCATAGGAACGCACGATGTTCTTCGAACATTATAGGGATCTCCTTTCGTGCGCTCCAAGCGATAAAAAGTGGATGTACTAAAATACCTATAGACCAAACACCTGAAAATTAAACCTACCCACTCCGTTAGAAGCCTAACGTTGACCCTTTTCCGTATGTTTTCCATGGTCTTACCGAAAACAGCATTATTCATATGTTTGAACAGGTTCTTTTCAAATTTATTCTTTGCCTGTTCACGGAGGTCAGTGTTGAGGTCTATATAGGATTTGAGCCATGGTGATTGGCGGAATCTGATGATTCTTGTTTTATCTTCATGAATTTGTTCATCATATCAGTAAAAACGCTTATACTCTCCATCAGTTTCTTAAAATAGCTATACTGGGACATTTTCCATAATATCTTCAATTCTGGATAGTTCAGAAATGAAGACATACATAATTCCTTCGATTTTTCGACTTCTAGTTATTTCTATATTTTTCTCAGGTTCTATTTTATCACTTGAATATCCTTACCAATATTGAAATCACTAGTGTAGTTGTCCAGTATAGTGGTAATCCTCAACCCAGCTTGAGAAACAAACTAATTTAATGACAATGTATATTTACATCAACTAAAATTCATAAATACCTGATGTGTGTTCAGATCAATTCACATAAAAATCAAAAGGTTACATTTGGAATAAAAGAACTGTCACAAATATGTCTTACAATGCAACACAAATTATTTTCACTTGATCAAACCACTTACACTCAAGATTGGTATTTTGGTGCCCCAGGCCTTTTGCATTTGGGAACACTAATTTTTGTTGATTCTATTCTCATACCTGATGGAAAAAACACCCATCTAAGCCCTTCCCCAAATTTGCTGATTACCCAGTATAATCCTTGACATGTATTCTGAATAGAGCTCTGCAATCGGTCAAGAAAGCAGCAGGATCCTTATGTTTCAAATTTGAGATAACTCCAGTCCGAATCCTACTATTAAAAGCAGATTGGAAGTCTTCCCAACGAACTCTGTACCAAGCAGTTTCCTTTCTTGATGCAAGTCCGGCTCCCTTCTTCTGAAGTGCTTTCATCTGGTTCCGGAGAGTTTTCAGATTTCGTAGGCAAGCTTCGAGATGCTGCTTCTCACCGAAATTATCAGAATTCTTCAAAGCCCTGTTGAGCCGCTTTATTCCTTTTCCGCATTCTCGTATTCCTTCCTGTGCAACTTTCTCATTATTATTCGGAGTTAGAAGCCCCAAAATGGATGCGATATGCTTAACCAAATCGGCAAACAGCGACATTTTTTCACAACTAGAAAAATAACAACTCTAATTGTTGATTCATCCAACACCTTTGAGCTCTGCTATTGAAATCTGCCTGAAAATATCCCATTTTGGCATTTGAGGCTCAATCCTCTCCTTTTTTTTTTTGTTGCATTTTCGCAAAACCAACTAGTTTTCCATTTATACATACATATATGATCTGAATAATATCATTATTGTGGAAATATTTTCAAAAGGATTAACGATGGGTTTGCTCTTCATTCATCCGAGATTGAAGCAGTGGGGGTTTTAGTGGAGGATGACAAGAGCTGTCCAAGACTGGGACCCAACCCCAGTGGCGGATTTTTCCATCTAAACCTTGAAATATTTTCATATTATAATGAACTTTATTTGTACACATACTGAGACCTTGCGTCTCATGCTCTACTGCAGTTTCAGATTACATCTCATTGGTGAAACGGAGGACCAGCTGTTTGAAGTATCGGATGCATGATGATGATGAGAGAACAGCAAGCCAGCAGTAGCCAACCATGTCAGATTTATGCACAATTGATCGTAAAACAGAAGACAAGCAAGCAACGTTGAAAATCACTGTTCGAGTAAGCATGCGCATGCGCATGCGGTTTTGCTCTAAATGCTGAGAATATAGGGGCCAGAGGTGAATATATTTTATTTATCAAGATAATGTGGGACCTGTCTATCAATCTTGTCATTTGTCACCTTGACATCATTTTTTTTGTAAGATGTCGAGTGTGAATAAAAAATTCAACGTGATTCAAAGAAATACAATTTATTTCAACTAAAATACCAAACGACCTCTACACAATCTATGCTCTAATTTTATTTCATCTGCTTTCCTGGAGCTTCCTTCTATCATTCCACCTCTCCTCAGAATGTCGAAGCTGCTGTCATCTCTTGGTGAATACCGAGTACTTTTATGGCCATTCTGAATGTGAGATGAATACTTGACAGGACACAACTCCTGGTTTTGTTTTGACTTGGTTATCTTCAGACATGTTGAATTTGAACGCTTCATAGGTACTTTAACGTCAGCCAGTTGTTCAAGCGCCAAATATTTATTTCTTACGATCTCAGATAGGTCCATAATTTTCTGATCTCTATCTTCGATTTCATTCTCACAAGGATCATCCGTGATAGCATCATTTTGACTCAACTGCTGACCAATCTCAGAATTCGACTGGCTTTGGGACAATAATTGGTGATCACTATCAATGGAGTTCGGCTCATTTCGTTGATCAGTGGTGATCGATTCGTTTTGGGGATTAACCAGGTCGTTCCCTTTGTGCTTTCTCACCAAATGTTTTCTCATGCTATCCAATCTTGTGAATTTGTCCACACAATAATGACAATTGAAAACTTTTTCGTCATGACTATCCATATGCCGCTTCAATCCATAGGCCCACTTGAATTTCTTGTTGCATTGCTGACAAGCAAACATCTCAAGACGTAATATATTTTTCTTCCTACTATGATGTTAACAGTATGAAGTCAGGACAACAACTGACATCTTTATGAATCCGACACTAACCATACCGTCACACCATTCACACCGCCATTCACACCGCCATTCACACCACCACACTGCCATTCACACCGCCATTCACCCTGACACACCGCCATTCACACCACCACACCGCCATTCACACCGCCACACTGCCATTCTCACCGCCATTCACACCGTCGCACCGCCATTCACACCGCCACAACGCCATTCACACCGCCACACTGCCATCCACATCGCCACAACGTCATTCACACCGCCACAACGCCATTCACACCACCATTCACACCGCCACACTGCCATTCACACAGCCATTAACTCCTGTCATACTACCACTTGGTTAGCCCTGTCACTTATATAGAGTGACGTTTTTTTTTGTGACGCCTGCGCACACCTCTTTCAAACTGATGGCCTATTTGATTCGCGAGAATTTGTACAACACTTGCAACTCACATTATGTTTCAGTTTCACCACTTTCAGTTACTTCCAACCAGCACCGTACAACAAAAGAGGGCCACGACACCATTGAAATAACAAGAAGGGGAATATAAGACATATAGAAGGGCAATGAGGTGTGTTGCTGTCTGTACGAGAAGCCTACGAGCCCTACCGCTGAGGTGTGTTACTGTCTGTGAAAGTATGCGGAGGCTAAGATATCTATGTGCCCTGATGAAATGTGAAGGGTGGGTTGTTTGAAGAGCAAAGTAGGTAGGTAGTGCAATGTAGTTGGTTTTCGTGAGTATAGTCATCATTTTCTTGAGTACATCAATATTTCAGTGTACAATATCTTATTTCTTTGAACAATTCAGTCGAAGTCTGTATTTCCATGCTGTTATTATTCATGTTATCTCGGAAATTGGCTATTTTTTCAATACACACACACACACACACAGAGAAAATTGCGCCGAGGGGCAGGAAATCGTAATCTCGGGCTGTTTCAGTCACCTATAATGAATTATTAAATATTCGAATACTTTTCCTTCTAATCTTCTACGAACTGAAAATGCCAATGTTATACAGGGTGGCTCGAAAAGAAATACCTTTTTTTTCAGTGGGGCACTATATGTATAATATTCCTAAGTGTTGATTATCCCTGCCAATATTAACATGTCAACATGACATAGAGGTCTTGATCATTCAGTGGCACTATATTATTATATATGTTGTACGAGTTAAAACATACCATAGGAAGAATAAATAAATTTGCTATACCGAATGTCTGAAATGGAACATAACCTCGAAAACATTGTATCGTTTGTCTAGTATTGATGTATGATAGCGTTTTTTTTTGGTCATCTGTCAAATGTCAAACGTCAGGCCATGAGTGCCCTATGTGAGTTTGTATTGCTATTCAAACAACCTGTATATCAAACGGATACTCTATCATACGTATGTTTTGCTGAGTGTACCTGTGAGACGCCCTATTTCTTATCGCTATTGCTAACTCAAACATCCAGTATATTAAATTATTAGGTAGCGGGTAGTCTACTTGCAGGTCATCTAGTCACGTCGTGTCATCAATCCTTTGTTAACTGTCAAATGTTTTATGTAATACGTTAGTTGTCTAATCCCGCAAAAGTGGGTGAGGCGTCCAGTATATTTTTTTCTTTAATTGCTATCCAACTCAAACGCCCTGTATATATCATGTTATAGTGGGTAGCCTTTATATGTGTGTAGTCTACTCTTCGGAGAGGTATAACGCCTTTTTGGGTTCACCCTATATTTTTTTCCCAACTATTACCCAACTCAAACACCTTGTATATAGCCGTTGTTAAGTGAAAAAATGGAATGAAATGCGCGCCGTAATCTCTAGAACGGATCTATCGCAGTCCAGCCGATGATGACGACCCGTTTGCTGGGCCGCGAGTAGCTAGCCGAGTCAGGCCGGCCTGTGATTGGTCGGCCGAGTCACGTGGTAGGTGGAGTGGAGGGGCTGGACTGGGGTGCCCCGACCCCTACTAGCGAACCCAAATTCTTTTCATGGGACGAAAAATTGAGTGGGATATTATCGATCGTACAGTTGATTAATGGTGCCACACGAGCTCTAGTGGCTCTAAGATTTTCATCACATTATGTGATAGAGCTTGTGTTTTTACACAAGGGAAAAATAGTTGCAGTAGGCTCACATAAAAAAACAACTAGAACAGGAATAAAAAACGAAATAACAAAATCAATTATAAAAAGGGGTCATACTCGAACTTATCTAGTAAGAACATCTGTTCTTATAAATTTTTGCAATTGTTTCACTAAAACAACGGTTTGTCAGTGTCACTCGTACAATTAGTCACCACAGTTTCATTATTATGGCTCGTTCAAGAAAGGATAGAAATTCTAATGATGGTAGGTTACGGCGATCGCCTTCGAAGTCATGAAGAAGCATGTGCTTCTTTAACGCAACACATTTTGAAAGACCTCCAATTGCTAGACGCACAGTAAGCAGAATTGTTGCAAGATTTGATGCAACGGGAAGCGTGAGGGATGCTCCAAAATCTGGACGACCAGGAATAAGTGACGATGTGAAGTTAGATATTTTGCATTCAGTAGAAGAACACCCTCACGCAACTACAACAGAAATTGCCTTACAAGAAAATGTTAGTCAGTCGTTTGTAGTCAAGATGTTAAAAAAATAAAAACTTCACCCATACAAATTTCATCTTGTTCACGAACTCTCAGTAGATGATCCGGACAGACGCTTGGAATTTTGTGAAATCTTCATGCGGCATTGTGACGAAAATCCAAATTTTCTTAATAGTGAAGTATTTTCCGTAAAGGCAACGTTTTGTCTAATAGACTGTTGGCCCGCGACACAGGGTTTATCGATGTTCCAAGTCGGTATGCCATTTAAGGGATCCACTCACTCAGTCCGAGTTAACAATAAGAAGTGCCTCGGAGGGTCGCAACCCAGTCCTTGCCCCGGCCCTGTCCTCACCTTTCGGGTGGAAAAACTTTCAAAATTTAGTTTAAGAAGAAGCTCGGCAATAAAGTGCAATGATCTTATCTCACGAAAATTGGGGCGCTTGCCGGTTTGCATACGCCTAGGTCACTCCCCAAGGGCGGCATACGAACCGGAAGTGGCAATTGTTCAGTGTTATAGTCGATGATCGAAGAATGTATGCCCTTGGTTTTCAAATATGTACATATTTGGAAATGTTAATATTTCATTATCAATGAAAGCATCTCTGCAATCATCCTGATACCCAAGGCAGCTCAAAATCCAGACGGCTCTGCGCTGCAAGGAGAACACTCTGCGCCACTGTGGGGCATGGCCCCAAGCAACAATGGCATAGGACACCAGTGAGTGAAATAACGAAAAGTATGCAGTTCGCAACACCCCATCTGAAACTATGCCTGATAAATTTCGCAACACAAAAATTTCACTTTTTAAACGCTTTGAAAGAGACTCTATATGGGTGTCCCACCGAAGACCAGTGTCAAGATGCACCCCCAAGAATTTTGTTGCCTCACGGGAGAGTGTGCAGTCCGTAGGTACTTCTCTCAAGGAGAATATCATACGGCTCGTCTTCGAGTTGTTCAGTATAAGACTATTGTTCCGAAACCAGTTTTCAGCCCTCGACTGCGCCCCACAGACCTCATCCATTAAACTTGCAAAGTCAGAATCCCTAACGAAAATTGTGGTGTCATCAGCGAACAGGACATATCGTTTTGTATTGCCTATACAAGGTAAGATGTTAATGTCCCTGACGACACCCCATCAACCACTACTCTTTGGACTCTATTTTTCAAATATGAATTTATGAGTTCAATGCTATTTACATTGAACCCATAGTACTTCAGCATTCTGATGAGCAGTTCATCTGACATACAGTCAAATGCCTTACTAAGATCACAGAAAACAGTGCCAGTATGCTCTCTGTTTTCAAAACCATCCATCATGAAGGCAACCAAGTTTAATATGCCGAGCACGGTACTGCGACCGCCGCAGAACCCAAACTGTTGTTCGCTAAGCATTAAATTTCTCTCCAGCTACTCAGTCGTCTGCAGAGCCATACATGTTTCTATTATTTTTGAAAATATAGGGAGATTGGCCTGTAATTTGAAACTTCCTCCCTATCACCCTTTTTGAATATCGGAATGATAATGGCTTCTTTGAGGCAATCTGGAAAACAATTTCCTTTTAGACATATGTTAATTATTTTTGTCAAGGGGATAACAATTTGCTCACGCACAACTTTAACAATTCCAACATTCAAACCAAATACATCTCTAGAATTTTTATTTTTTAGAGATCTAATTATATCTCTAACCTGAATGATGCTCACTTCTCTAAAAGAGAAAGTTGCATTTAGTTCCCAGTGAGACTGAAATGGGACATCCTCCGTTGAGTGTTTTATGTTTCTTATGTGAGCCCTACTGCAACTATTTTTCCCTTGTGTGAAAACACAAGCTCTATCACATAATGTAATGAAAATCTCAGCTTCCCATTAAAAAAATTTGCTGATGACGTCATAACTTTGACAACTTTGTAACTAATGTCAAAATATGCGGAAAAAAAAGAACAGTTTGACGTGTTTTTGCATTTTTTTCAAAAGTGATCGTTGAACGTTTTATGAATTTTGTGCATTACTTTATCATAACCCTGTATATTAACTAACTGTTACTTATCTTGAACAGCTGCCACCCCCAGAAAAAATTTAAAGAATTTAATCTGAATTCATATATTGACATCAAATTCAACCAAATAGGTGGACCACCAAAGAATATCCTAGGAATGAATTCAAAATAATGAAACTATTCCAGTTTCAACCCAAAACATTGCAAACAAAAATTTTAGTTCACCATGTATATGGAAAGATGAAATTTTTTAGTAAGAACTTATTTATCATCAAATAATCACCCGAAATGTGAAGTTATCAAGTACCAATATACCAGCTTGAAGAATTCAAGGACGAAATATTGAGTTCACAAAGTGTTTCAAAAAAATAGGAAGAATATTCAACTAACTCAACGGTCACTCTTTTCCCACGTTGGGCGCCAAATTCTTGTAAAGGTATGGTTTCCTTCACGCCGTCAGCGGCTGCCGTTGGAAGCATGCCGCCAAACGCATCCACTACTTGAATTGAAAATACGTACAAGCGGTTTCCCCGACGCAGCGCGTTCGCTAGAAGCGACCGCCGACAGCGTGCGTCTGCGGTTGCACTGCTGGTCGAGGAGTCAAAACGCATCGCAAAGTCGCCGCAGCGTGTTTCAACTTGTATTATTTTCGACCAATAAAATGTCTACCGGACTGAAATTTTCGGCACGCGAAGATGAAAATTTAGTTCATGCAATGGCTTCACATCCTTGCATATATAATAGTGAGAACAAGGATTATAAAAATTTGCAAATAAAATCAAATGTGTGGAAGGCGATTTCAGAGATTGTTGGAAGATCAGGTTAGTACAATTATTAATTAGTTATTTTCATTTACACAACAAATGTTCATTTACTTATTTACATACAATTTATGTGGTTGACAAACGAGTTACATATCTATTCTGCCAATCTAATACTCCAATTTGATTGAAGCAAGTTGTGAACTTGTCCCTGATTTCAAATCCTTCTTGATTTGCGAATCCGCCGATTCTTGTGAAAGTTGCCAAACCACCTGGTGAATCTTCATTTGGATCGTACGTGTAATACGGTTTCCCATTTTCTTCTAAATAAGAATTTCTTAATAAATTGTGGAAACAACAAGCAGCAAGAATCAGTTTATCACATGTTTCCGGATTTATTGCAATAATTGGAGTAAAAAATACTCTAAACGTTTGGGAAAGAATTCCAAATGCATTTTCTGTTACTCTTCTGGCCCTGCAAAGCCTATAATTAAATATCGCCTTTGCTTTATCTGTATGTGCAGTTTCTTTTGTATAAGGCTTCATCAAATGTTTATGAAGACGAAATGCTTCATCCCCAACAACCACGTAGGACATCGTTTCATTCAAACCTGCCAGATCTTCATCCGGTGGGAACAAATCTCCGGAGTAAACTTGTTTTCCCAAGTTGGATTTTGCAAAGATACCACTGTCTCCTTCCTTGCCATACGAGCCTACATCAACAGCTAAGAATCTGTAGTTTGCGTCAACCATAGCAAGTAAAACTATTGAAAAATAGTTCTTATAATTAAAGAATAATGATCCGCTTTTTTCTGGGCACACAATCCTCACATGTTTCCCATCAATTGCTGCAACACAATGTGGAAAATTCCATTTCTGTGAGAATTCTTCAGATTCGTGTTTCAAACTTGCATAATTGGGTGTTGGCAAGAATATAGGAAGAAGGTGTCTAAAAATCGCATTCAAAGTACTCTTAACTATTACACTGATGTAGCTGTGTGATATGCGGAATGCGAATGCAAGCGATCGAAATGACTCTCCTGTAACAAATACGGTTCATTAAATTAGTTATAAGATACATATTTTCAGAGGAAGAATGCAAAAGGAGATGGCGAGCAATCAAGGACAATTTTCTTAAAATAAAAAAGAGCCAAAAGCAGGGGACCGGATCGGCGAGAGATACAAAATCAGTAAAGTGGCATCTTTATGAGCATTTGAAATTTTTAGAAACAGTCAAATACGAAAGAAGGTGAGTACTTAAAGCGTCTTGAGGGAGGTGGGTAGTCAATTGTCGTTTATTCTATGTAGGTCGTACAATACAATTGCAGAAGAGCAAAACTCTCCACTTGACTCACAAGAAATACAGGAATCACAAAATTCGGATCAGGAAGAAGATGATCCTCAGAGTTATGGCCATGAATCAGGAAGAGAAACTACCAGTGTTCATTCTTCATGCAACAAGACTGCTTCTATGTCTGAAAGAAATGAAAACGATGAGGCAGGCGAATCTTCTGCGCCAAGCACTTCTAAAAAAAGGCGAACACGAAACATTGTGCTAGCAACATTAGAAAAACGGGCTGCGGAAAGAACAAAAATTCTCCAAGAGATATGTTCAAACGATGAAGATGACGTAGATATGTTTATGAAAAGTGTTGCGGCCACAGTGAAAAAGCTATCACCAAGACAAATTGCAGACGTAAAAATGCGAATTTTATCACTCATTACAGAAATACAATTTCCTCCAGAAGCTCCTGTTCAGCAGAATCATGCCTCTGTGACGGTTCCTTCTAGTAATGTACAATATCCACAACACATTACAATACTACCGCCTAATTATGCAGTACAACAACCACAGAGTACACCGCCACAACCATCACTTCAGCCTGATGACGATTCCACAGAATTTTCTGATAGAGTTTTGCGGTGCCTCTACTAGTTTTTTATTTTCACATGTTCAGTTCATCACTGCTTATATTTACTACAAAAAAAGAATGATACAGTTTTTGTTTTTGAAAAGTCCCATTTGTATTTTGTGTTAATGGTGAATTTGCAGTTTTTACTATAAAAAAATCGAATTAGGTATATTTTTTTTTGGAGTTTCAGACATTTTTCATTCACAGCAATATAAAACTTGAATAAATAATTAGTTATTTAATACTTACCTCAGAGTAACTGCAAGTTTCTCTTCTGGTGTGATAGGATTTTTAACAACATAAGTCGCCTCCTTTCTGAGATCTTCTCCAATCAGACCAGTTACGAAAGAAAACTGTTCGCGATTTAACCGAAAAAATTGTCGAAATTTAACTTCATCACTTGTCAGTCTCCTATTGATTAATATGTTGAAAAATCCTTCTGTTTCGCGGTTTTCAAACAAGTCATGGTGAGGTTTTCTTTTTCCAGTTAATTCATTCACAAGCACTTCATCATCTTCCTCCTCTTCTTGTAGCAAAACGAGACACATAGCCTTTCTTTTCTGATCATTCCTCATTTTGCTCCCCGGCGACACAATACAACCATCCATGGACGTTGACATTAAAAACTAGATAAAATATATACTGTTGACGGTGTAGGGGAAACCAGCCAATCAAACCGTCAGCGGCAACCTTCAGCGGCATGCTTCCAACGGCAGCCGCTGACGGCGTGAAGGAAACCATACCTTAACCTACTTTAGACAATTTTTTCTGAGATGGTAAAAAAATCAAATATTGCGCAAAAATAGAGTTATCAAGGCACAGTAGCTTTTCGTCTGGTGGGCTATGATCATGAGTTCGAGACTTTGTTGAAATACCGGGAAAGGGGGCGCCACTTAGTTTGTATCAGAATAAAAAACCAAGAAAATATAATAGATATTATCAACCTCAACTACTTCCTGAAAGAGAAAATAATTGAAACACTGTGTGAACTCAATGATGATTTGATTATATGTTAATAGTAAAAGCCAGATTAACATTTACATGGAGTAATCACTACACTTAAGTTTTTCAGGATGAAAAAATTATCAAAATCAGATTCACAGTCACTGATATGAATTATATGTGAATTCCCTTCCATAGATCTATAACAGGGCAAAAATTTTGTGTCAAAATATGTATAATAAATGTGAAGAAATGTAAAATGTGAACTCGTAATTAAATGGTATATTTAAGTATGACTTAAGCTGATAATCATCATCAGATGCTGGTAAATGGTAATTTCATAAAAACGCAAAAAAAAGGACAGGGCCACTTTAGTAGTCCATCTTGCTATGTTGAAGAAAGGCATCCCGTGTGCAGGTTGATGATTAGGTATAGAGAGTGGTATGAGTGTGTGAAGGGATACCTGTAGAACACGAAATACCTTGGTGGCCATCTGGATGTCGCGTCTGGCATTTAAAAGGAAGTGGGGAAGGGGGGGTTTGGTAGGCTGAAACCTAAATTGGTTTATAACTCGTTAAATATCAAAATTACAAAAAAAAGTCAGGTGATCGAAATTGAAGATCATCAGTTTCTCTACAATATTTGTCCCCAACATCTTGTTCTACGAGGTATGGTTCATGAGAAAATTAGTGTTGTCATTTATGACACAATAAAAATAATAAAAATTTTTATTCGATTATGATATTTATTGATATTAGGTAACCAATGAGTAGATCTATCTATTTTTCAGCAACTAGAGTCTTCTTATTCGTCGTCACTGATAGTTTCTATTACATTGTGAATGTTATTACAAGTTTGTTCTTCGCCAAGACAAGCACACATCTCGGTACATGGAAGTTGACTCAAAACACATTTGCATTTTTGTGCACACCTTCCGCGACTGCACGAGCACTTCGTGAGCAAAATCAGTTCTTCTGGTCCACACGGAAGGTCACAAAGTTGAGGTACCAACTTTCTATCTTCAATCTTCCATCCAAAGTCTTGAGCTGGTGGAAGAGAAGGATGTGGTACGTCACATCGACTCCACTCCATAGACTGGTAGTTTGCCCTACGTACTGCAGGTCGCAAAGCTGCACTCGTTGGTGGCATATGTCCTGCAACAGCCTGCTTTTGCGTGAAAAACCACAATCTCAACTCTTTCAGAGTATAAATTCGATTATGTTCTGTTGGACGTAGGTACACGGTGCACACATATTTTTCAATGATCTCGTACGTTTCATCTTTGATGATTGAATCACCTAGTGATGCCAACGCTTTCAACACATCCTCAACTGCATCTATGAATCTCCTCCAGAAAGAAGTTTTTCCTTTGCCATTGAAAGCCCCAGTAACATCTGCGCCAGAAATAGCATGCATTCCCAACAAAGCTGCGTCTCGATCTGTCCCAAGGGCACTATACGCCTTTCCGAGAGATATCTCACGTCTCTTTGCTCCTGAAATGACCATATGGCTGTCTTTCGAAAAATGTGGGTAATTCTGTACAGCCAAAATGAGAACGTCTGTATCTGGCGAGGAAATACAGAGGCTAGATGCACCTCTCTTTGTGGCATCAATAGCGTGAAAAATTAGCTTAGCATCTGCTTCCTCGTGGGAACTTTTTAGATGTGCTACAGATAATTCAGATGCTTCTGCAGTTTCTCTGTGTGCAACAACTGAATCTTTGGTCTATATATGTGAGAGTAGTTTTTGTAACGTTAATGCTTTGATATTTGTATTTGCCTCAATTTTGTATTGGATAGGTGGAATACCTTTCCGACGACGTAACCGTTCAGCTGCTTTCAGTGAATTATCGATGTATGTATCGAAAACAATATGAATTTCTGAAAGATGTCTATACTTTGTGAAAATTTTATCACAAAATTGATCGGCTAAATCAGAACATGTAGATGATAATAATAATAATAATAATAATAATATCATTTATTCATAGATAAAGGTATAAATACAGTGGACATAATATAAGTTTATGATAAATGATCGATACTCGATAAGTAACTGTTTATTTGTTTCGAGAACAAAAACATACATAATTTGAGATACTTGTTTCAGCTTCATGGACTGTAGCTCAGCCATACCATCAATTATTGCAACAGATTCCGAAGTTCGTTCAACTATATGATGCACATCAATCGTTGGCATTTCACTTCTATTATCATCATTTTCGGTTGGAAACTGAATGGCAATCAATTCTTCAATATGGTGGATCAGCTTACTTTTTTCACTTACATGATGCATTGTTCCGTCTCCTGAAAAAAGTGCTCGTGGAACTACAGTGGGTTCATATTTGCTGATACATTCTCTGAGATCCATATCAGGTCTTGATCGGCAAAGTACAATAAGACGATGGAATAGAGCCCTATCTTCTTTCAGTTCGATAGTGCCCCCTTTGGTTTGAATTTTTACCATTTTAGCTGTAGTTCTGCAAAGCTGCAGATTAGTTGTGTCCCATAGATTGCCTTCTCCTTCAACAATCCATTTATCAACAAAATCTGTATATAATTTCATTCCAATATCAGGCATACCGAACACGTCATTTTCAACATTTTCAGGTGCAACAAACATTGTCAGCAAAATCACGAGCTCTCCGCTCTACTGAAAAGGATTTGTGTATGAGCTTAAGCATTGTAGAAGAGCAATCACGTTGCGATTTTGCCTTGTTGATATTGCATTGTTCACTTCATGATGCATGGCCTTATTCGAAGAGCTAGATACAACATCTGCTTGTCGGGTCAGTTTTGCTATTTCTGGTGATGCTAGAAAGTACTTCGTGAGAGTTTGCTGGCGCCTTGTGATTCCAACAATTCCGCCTAACACTTTCAATCTTCTATTCTCTTGTTCCAGAGCTTCATCTACCCCTAAACAACAGAATGGATTATTACTTTTATTGGGGTACCAATTGCCACTTTTCAGTTGGGTCAAGGTTTCATGGTCTAGTATCTCTAAAGATCTGACCTCAGAAATATACCATGCACACAAAAAAGCATAGTTACGTAAATCTAGTGCAAAGAAGTACTTGGTGAAGTCATCTAGAGCTGCGATACGCAGATTCCAGTTTGCATTCCTTGTTGAACGAGCGAAAGCTAGCATAGAAAAAACCATATGCATGTAGTTTTTCACCATCTTGAACGTTGGGCTCAGTTCACTCTTCTCTTTAAAGAAATTTTCCAATTTGAGAGGAAAATCCAAATCCTTCAGTCTTTCTCTCATTGAATGTGATTGTGTAGTAATATCACAACGGTCCTTCGTTTTCCAGATATTCCTCATTTCAATAGCTATAGCACTACATCCTTCTTTCAAATAGTGATTTTTTTCAAAGAAACTTTCAAGTAATAATATAGAAAGGGAAGTTACTGTTACTATATGGGCTTTCAATGATCGCCGACCAGGTTTTCCGTCCAGTATGTGCTTTACAGTTGTTTCACTGTACAAGCCACTCTCGACCCATGCCTCAGGAATACCAGTGAGTTCAATGTAGTTTCCAATAGCTCCCAATTGGGCCATCTGGATATGTAAATCTCCTGGAACTAAAAACCAATTGCGCTGCGATAACGCCATCTGCAATTGCAGAACCGGTCTGTACAAACCAAGGTCGAGAGTAACAATGAGTTTTTTGTCGTTACCTTGAAGATATTTGTTTATTCTTTCAAGGTTTTGCATAGCCGTTACCTGAACAGAATTTTTCGGTTTTACCTCAATAATTAGGGAATTATAAGCGGCCCACGTTGAACCGGGTTCCAATCGAGCAGGCATAGTAGATTCATCAGCAAAGACTTCTTCAACTGTAGAAGCTAATATCCACATGAGATCTTCTAGGGTTGATGAATTTAAAAGTTCATTATTTTCATCTGTCTTGTTATATCCTTTGATCGTAGTTAACGTACGACTTCTTTGTTTTAGGTTTTTTGGAAAGTTGCAAGTTGCTATCTCATACATGGTATCTGGAATAGTAGTTTGTTGCTCTTCCGGAACAAGAGTAAAGGCAGCTGATTCATCTTCCTTTCATGAGTTTGGTATGCAACAAGCATTGTTCCATGCAAAGTGTTTTTGCCATCAGTGGTATCTTCTTGGAAGTCGATGTTGTCTATTGCAAAGTGGGTAAACCTATTATTAACAAAATCTGATGGAACGTATATACCTTGGGATTCTTTCATCCCTGCAAGGACCGATCTCGCAATACGAGTTTCGATGTTCAAAATACGAGCATATGGTACAGATACTCCAATGTTGTAGAGATATTCTACTAGTTGTGCACTGCGTGTAGATTGATGAACTGAAAGACCAACTGCTACTTGCATAGGCATTTCACGTGAATGCCGGAGACTTTCTGCTGCAGAATTTGATACCTGACAACTTGAAAGACACTCATACAAGAGAGTTTGCGATAGGCGATTTGTCCTTTCATCAATCTCACTACCACGTTTCGACTGGAATGAAATACTGTTTTTGCCAACCAAGCACCATTTGAAAAACAGAGACACTTCTTCCGGAACCACATCAGCACTACAGAGATTTCCCTCAAAATTCCATTTATCTTTTTTTAATATGATTTTTCTAAGTAGTTTGGCAGCTTCATATATAACCTTCAACTGGTGTGCTTGACACCCTTCTTCTAGTTGAATCAGAGCAGCATCTGCTGTTCTCTTTAGTGATACCCGTTCAGAAGCATTTTTACGTTTGGGACATGAAAATACTACACATGGTATTTCACACTCGATGGAAGATTTAAGTTGTCGTCGAGACTTCACATTTTTATCAATTACATCCAAGCCATTCAAACCTATTCAAATAGGTGGTATAGAGATCGGCCATGCAGGCAACATTGCCAGACTCTAAAAAATCAGTCAGCAAGCTGATAAATTCTACATCAGAAGCCGATAATGCCATACAGCATAGGTCTGTTGAATTACTGGAACTTGCTTTTCTCAAAACATTCACAACATTCTTTGCCCAGCATTCACGGTGATGAAGAACATCAATAGCATGCAAGGGCGGTCATAAGGGGGGGGCCATGGGGGCCATGGCCCCCCCCCAAAGGTGGCAATGCACTTAGGATACATTCTGTTCGACCGGCCTGGTCTAGTGTTCAGTAACACAGGATACTAGATACTATGGTGACACCTTAAATGGCCTAAATCGATATATTTTAAATGATTACTTTGTAAATTAAATTAATCCAGATATTCATTCCTCCACAGAATACTTCAGAATAACGATATATATTCCTTTACTTGAAAGTATTATTTCCGACATTGAGTGTCGTTTCCAGCAAGAAACTATGGATTTATTCAATCTGCAAATATGTGTTCCTGTTATATTAATTAATTCAAATGAAGATGGCATCCATTCCGCCGTAGAAATTTTGATTGAAAAATATGGAAGTTTGTTTGCAACATGTAGAGACGTGCTGAAGTCAACTTTCATTGCAGAGCTGCATTTATGGAAAATGAGATGGATACACAGCAAAGAATTGGAAATTCCCAGCGATGGACTGAATGCTCTCAATCAATGTGATAAAATTATGTATCCAATCATTCATGACATTTTGAAAATACTGTGTACTCTTCCAGTGAGTGTTGCATCTGCAGAGAGGAGTTTTTCAGGACTGAGAAGACTTAAGAGTTGGCTGAGGGCCAATATGGGTGAAGATCGTTTGAGTGGCCTTGCACTAATGCATGTCCATAAGGACATTGTCATCAACGAATCTAATGTTATAGAACGTTTCGCTAATAGTGGGGTGAGACGAAACATGGAGTTCGTCATGTAAAATATCAGTTTCTGTTAATTATTTCATTCGAATGATTTTTATTTTAAATATGTAATATAAAAATAATATTCCATTCTGTGTTTTCTGATTGAATTGGAATTAATGACTGATATGTAATTGTACAAAATGGCCCCCCCCCAGAATCAAGATATATGACCGCCCTTGATAGCATGTGCATCAGTTTCACTTATGCATTCACTGAGCCTAACTTTCCACCCGTTGTTTCCACTCATCTCAACGGCTTTTTTCAGGTTCTTTCCGCCAGTATCATAAGAAACATGATGTAGAGGATATTTTTTTGTTTCTCTCCCATCACAAAAAAAAACATGAATGCTTGTCATATTCTACAGTTTGGCCCCGCGTAAATGGCACTGTGTAGCTTGTACTCGGATGATCAGCATCAGTAGTACTCTCCTGCTGGTCTTGAACAGCTTGATTTTGGAATTTTTTGGCAACAGTGTTCCGTTTCTTCTTATGTTCTCAGCATTTGATTCCTTCAACTTAATTAGCGACGCAGCAATTGCACGATAGTCTTGCAATCAGGATCATTCCATGAAGATAAGGTGGTAATTGTCTCAGAAAATACTTGGTAAGACACTTCAGAACGATTGAAGACGAACTTTTCCCTTGTTGATGATTGGCAAATTATGCAAGTGCTTGAATCAACCTTCTTTGTTGCTTTACCAGCGGATGTGTGAACTTTTGCAAGAGCCTGCATGCTGGTTATATTGATGTTCCGATACTAGTCCTCTGAATAAAAAAAAAATTTGTTAGATGATAATGGATGATTTTTTAAATTTCCACGGTCAAATGAATTTCGAACATCAAAAAAATCATTAAATCGTGTTTATATCGCGAACCTAACGAGTAGCAGATATAAGTATGGAACAAATATTATAGAAAAACATGTCCTCTTTAAATTTTGTCTCCTGACATTTTCACGTAAATATGATGGTTACAGAGTTATCAGCTGATATAGGTTCCAGCTCACCGAACCCCACTTCCCCCTACTTTTGAAACTCCTGACGCGACTCTCAGATGGCCACCATCGCTTCTTGTGATGTACGCGTCCCCCTTAACGCATTGATATAACTCCCCATACTTAATCATTTATCTGCACACGGGATTACATAACTGTATGTCCTATAGCTCTCACTCTCATCTTCAACTCTACTCATGACTGTGCAGAGACTGCGGGGACTGCAGTGAAGACTGCAGAGACTGCAGTGGAGACAGCAGCGTAGACTCAGGAGTAGGCCTAGGGGTACTACCAGCAGGTTGATAGCAATGTATTAGCAGGTGCAGCCCATGTGATTCCCGGTCAAATCGAGGAAGACTGCAGAGGTCGGCGTGATCAAAATTGCAAAGCCCAGAGGAGACGTAAGCAAAAACAGTAGTCGAGGCGGCCGGCGAGGTAACAGTCGAGGTGTCCGACAAAATGCCCTACGAGGTATCTGGTAGGGAATCCGGTAAGGCCCAAAATCTGCGGCAATATACCATACTTATAGCCACCCGAATAAGAATACAAAGTGGGATTTTATCCCTATCAGGTTCAACACTTACCCCTAAAATTAGGACAGGCCTCACTACCTCTAAAGTCTACTGAATCAGAGTGCGAACCATGATGGTGTCAAAGGAAGTGAAGGAACGACACCACCAATTTAGGAAGGGCTAACTCCTGCGCCTTCTAGAATTTTTTCAACAAAATTTTATTAATAAAAAAACTATGGAATCATCTGCGCAACTTGAAGTATCGAAAATAACAGGAAGCGTTGCTCACGTGATGATCATCCTCATCTGTGACTGGTCAGCTCCGGCGGCACCGCGGCAGCATACACGAGACTACCCGATCGATTCCGAGGCCCGAAACCCCACAGAACACCAATCATATGACCACGGAACGAATCGGAACATAGCCAGTGCATAGCCTCAGTTCACGATACTACGTCATCGTACTCCAACAGAACCAATGGAACAACCTACACCGGTGAGTTCGCAGCCCGCAGACTTTTTGCACTACTTGATACCACGACTCGTATGTCATTGCTCGTATGCACATGACATAACCCAGTCATTACTCTCAAATATCAAAATACCACAAAGAAATAATATCAACATAACATCATCAATATCAATTAATAATACTTAACAATATTCTTGAAATACATAAGACCATAATTCAGGGAAAGCGGAATTGTCTTTCAGTTGTGAGAGTGCTTTTCAAATCAAAATAACTACCATTTGAAATTTGTTTTATATTTACCATCATACTCATTTATTTCTAGGTGGGAGCGAATCAAAAAGACATCTAGACATCAAGACATATTTCAAAGAAACAGCTAAGAGTATTGGTGAGTAACTTACAACCTTCCTATTATTGTTGTATACTTATTATTGTTGTATACTTATTATTGTTGTATACTTATATGTTTTGATAATTTCAGATAAAGGACCACTCTACACTGTGGACCATTCAAGGCAGAATACATCAAATACTTTAGTATCATGTACTTCAAACTTGAATAAAAACATTACATACAGTGTGAGTGCTTATTCAGTGGTTGACATTGAGAAACATCCTCAAAACACTTGACAATCAATGAACTCCACCAAGGAACTGGAAATTTGAGGAGAATGGTAAATTTTCATGTTACATGATATAACATCGGGACCTATCGAAGAAACTCCCAAGTGGTTGACTGATTACTGTCTGGATTATAGAGCATCTGCATGGCCCAGTTTTAGTAGTGATATTTATTATATAGATTCAATTTCGAGACTAATTTCATTTTAACGTGATATTCTTATGCAGAGTTTCAAACCAAACACTATTTCACAGGAAAATATAAATTTTATGCTACTTCCATTCAATTCCAGAGGAAATCACTGGATTTTGGTGTAATTGGACATGCACCACTATGACATTCATATTTCAAACCCAGGCTACACCAGATCGATGATCAGATTCCATCACAATGGGAAATTTTGAGACATACAAAAAAAAAACGCATATCCCAAACAAATGTACTCACATAACTGTAGTGTATATGTTTACATTACATTTACATATTATCTCAAACAAGAACCCTCGAGTCTTTTTGGAGATATGTTCGTCCACAAGATACATTTGATCCAGAGCGTTTTCGATTTCCAGTGCAAAGGATTATTCTAGTTTCTTCAGAAAATGTGTCCGAAGTATGTCATATGTGTGGCACGAATGAGGAAGGTAGCTTCATCAAATGTAGTAACTGTAAAATTTGGGGCTAGCGGAAACTGACCCTTGCCGCTTTTGCAATACTGCGAAACGTCGGAAATCATAATTTACTCATGCCAAAAACTGATTCATCTAGAACACAGATTAAAAAGTCAATCTGTGGTTCTTATAATATTTCAATTAGGGTTGTCTCTCCCTACGGGCAGATATACCGCGAAAGATCATTAATCGATGGCAACCAAATAAAATTGAGTACTGATGGGTAGGCTCCTAATGATTGTCCCAACGAGCTCCTATAGTGGAATTCAATATCAGAGATTTTAAATTCACCATAAAATTTGCTTGACAACGTCGGCATATTGATAGAGATATGAAAACATAACGTCAGCTGAGTATTAAATTTTTCTATCTCCACTTTTGTTTAGCATTGTTTTATATCCAATGAAATCGTCAATAATAATTGTTGAAATGATAAGAATTCAGTAAACTTTTATGCTAGATACCCATTGATTATCAATTCCGTTAAACTTATATCGTTCTTCATCCCCGAATGGATTTGGTGTATTCTTTGGCCTAATTTTTCATCTTTGGAGTCGATTTTATGATGTTCTATATCCTTCAACCATTTAAACACAATGAGAAGTATCTCAGTATTGAATTGTTCTATATCCAGTTGGACATTGGTGTATACACACGCTTATTACGTTCTGAAAAATATTTTGTGATTTGATTCAGAATCAGTTGATAACAGTTGATTACATTCATTCAATATGAAAAGTTGTGAATAAAATACGACGGAATAATCGTTGAGGAAGAGTTGAAAAATACTGAAATGTACGTATGAGAGTCAAAACATTGAAGCTGACATTCCTAACCTCAATTGTTTCTATCCACTGATTTATTCCTTTTACAGCTGTATAGATGAAGACCAAACAAGTGTGAAAAGTTCTCCTCCTCCTGGAAAACCTTCATCTTGTGCGAGTGATGTCTGGGAGTAATTTCTAAGAATTATCATAAACAGAGGCAACATTAATATTTTATATTTTCTTTACAGTTCACTTTATCGAATCATAACAGACAGCTGCAGCAGGAGTGGTGAAAAAAGTTGAGAAAAAACTAGAGAAAGAGAATGAGACATCCAAACAGTTACGAACAAGATATTGAAAGAACTAAATGCCAACATGGACAGGAACGTATCAACCGAAAAGGAAATTTACTACCAGAGAAATGTGCCATAAAGCATCTTGCAACAGTCCGGTTTGTAACTTCCAGTGCAATAAGAAGAAGAACGAGATAATATAATTAGAAAGTTCTGGAGTCTCACGGATGATGAGAAAAATTACTTCTATACAAAACATGTAAAGAGACATCTAGCTATCATTATCCCATCGAGTAGTAGTAGAAGTAGTATTGTGGGGAGGCTGTAGTCAGGCAAGAAGGCCCCCATGGGCCCTTTTTGTCAACCCCTGCTCTCCACATCCCTCTTTTAGTTGTCCTTTTCGAACCTTCCCGTCCTTCTGATGAAGGCCAGGATGTCCGTCCACTCTAATTCGACCAAATCTTCTTGTTGTAGTTTATCTACTCCAAAGATTTCGAATCTTATCCTTCCATACGCCTCACACTCTCCGAGGAAGTGAAGTGATGTCTCCTCATCTTCTCCGCATTCACGGCAAGTGGGACTGTCTTCCACACCTATGAGTGATAGGTGTCTGCGTAACCTGTTGTGCCCTGTCAGTATCCCTATAAGAAGGCGCAGGACTTGGTGATTCCTGCCCAGTAACCAAGCCGTCTTTGGCTTGCTTGGACCGGCCACCAGGTCTCTCGATTGCCTGCAGCCGCCTATACGCCTCCAATATCCTTCTAGTGCCTCGTCCGCCCATTTGTTAAGGGCAGACGAAGTTTGGCCACCTCGTTCACGGGCACCCCACTGTGCCCCGGAACCCATACTAGTTCGACTTTCTTCTGTTCAGCTAGTTTCTCAAGAGCATCACCACATTCCTGTACCAAAGCTGAGCTTGGTTTGGAATGGCAGACAGCCCTGAGAGCCGCCTGACTATCCGAGCAGATGTAAATCTTCTGCTCTGGTCCCTCTTTCACCTCTTGCCTCTCCGCTACTGCCAGAATGACAATGACTTCAGCCTGGAAAACTGTGGTATACTTTCCAAGAGCGTAGCTCTTTCTTATGCCTATTCCTTTCAAGTAAATTCCTTCACCTGAGTCCTGTTCGTCAGTTAGGCGCGATCCGTCCGTATAACATACTAGACTCCTCAGGCGGAATTCCACTCTGCTCTCTTCCCATTGTTCCCTGCTTGGAATAGTGAGGGTAAACCTTCTATTCTATCTCAGCCTACTTTGAGCGTTCTCTACTCTTAGGGTGGGGATAGGGATCTCCCACTCCACCCATGTGACCTGTCACTGCTCCTCCGTTAGCCCAACTCCTAGAGTCCCGCATCCTCATATAGGTCGCCATTGCTTCCCTCTTAATCCAGATTGGAAGCGGCGGCAGTCCCAGCAGTACCTCCACCGTTGCAGTTGGCGTCGTCCTCATTGCTCCTGTGATCGCCAGGCAGGCCATCCTCTGATCGCCAGGCAGGCCATCCTCTGAACTTTACTAAGATTTCGACTAGTTGTGCTGGTTTCTGCACCTGGCCACCACACAGCTGATCCATACTGAATCTTTGGTCTTACGACCGCTATGTATAGCCAGCGCATAATCTCGGGGTTAATAACTCAAGTTCTCACAACGACCCTCCTTTAGTTGCCAAAGAATTGCCACCGACTTTTGCACGATCCTATCTACGTGTAGCCTCCATGAGAGTCTTGGGTCCAAGACGACACCTAGGTATTTGACTTGTTGGACTAACTCCAACTCTTGGCCAAACATAACAGGTGGTTTGAACCCGTCCTTTTTCCTTCGGTTGGTGAATAGGATCATCTATGTTTTTGTAGGATTGACAAAGAGCCCCGCTTCATCACACCATCTTTCGATTATCCTGCAGGCTACCTGCATACGCTCACAGACAACCCCTAGGAATCGGCCGCTCACCAGAACCAATCCATCGTCTGCGTATGCCTGCGCCTCGAAACCTCCTTTGGTAAGCCTGCACAAGAGTTCATACATGACCAAGCACCATAGGTGGGGAGAAAGGCAACTTCCCTAGGGACAGCCCCCATCAACCACCGTACTCAGTCTATGGTCTCCCTGAACTACTTCCACCTTTCTACTTGTCAGTGACGATACTACCCAGCTGACCATTGCTAGATGAGTTCCTCTGGCCTGTAGTGCTGCCTTTATAGTGTCTGTCGAAGGCCCTCTCTATGTCGAAGAACACCCCCAGCGTTACCTCTTTGAATTCTAATGTCTTTTCGATCCTTCGCATTACAGCATGGAGGGCCGTTTCAGTCGACCTTTCCTCTCTGTATGCATGTTGGTTCCTGTAGAAGGGGCTCGCCCTCAGGGGCCCCTCTAGCAGAAACCTGTCCACCACCCTCTCTAGCGCTTTGAGCAGCAAGGATGTTAGACTAATGGGTCTGCAAGACTTTTTTTTCCTTTTTTCCCATTTCTGGGATGCTGATTTCCAGGCTGTCGGAACATATCCCAGCGCCAGACTAGCCCGGAAAATCCCTACCAATACCGGGGTGATTAGTCCCAGGCCCCTCTGAAGCATTGCCGGAGAAGTTCCGTCAGGACCTGCTGCCTTAGATGGTTTGAACTTATTCACTGCCCAGGCTATGGCGCCATCGGTAACGCCCCTCTCCGCCAGCTGCCAGTCCTCCTGAGGGACCAGCAATACTTGCGGAGCAGGCTGGTCAACACCGCCTCCTCCCGGGAAGTGTACCTCCAGTAGATGTCTGAGCGAATCTACAGAGGATGTTGTCCAAGTGTCATCTGCCCTCTTCAAGGTTGTTGCGGTACCTTCTACCTCGTTGCTCAGAATACTAATGAGTCTAGCTGATTCCGTTAGGGAGTTAATTTCTCCACAATAGGTTCTCCAGTTGTTTCTCTTACTTTTTCTCAACTCCTTTTTGAACTCCCTTCTCGCGGATTTATAGTCATACCACGCCCCTTCATCTCCTGTCTTAGTCGCTTTGTTGTGCGCTTTCCTGGTTCCTCAGTTCTTTAAAGCTTGGTTCCACGACCGTACGCGACGAGTTGGTGTCGCTCTCAAGAGACATGCTTCTCCAAACGCCTTGATCAATGTATTGCCAAGTGTGTCTAACTCCTGATCCAGTTGTTCCTAGGAGCGGATCTCCACATATTCCCCTCCTCGAGAGAACATCTAGGAAGGTCTCCCAATTGGTCGCTCTAGGGTTTCGGCGTAGCGGAGCCTCCTTTACCTCAGCGTGAATGCTGAACCTGATCATTCGGTGATCTGACATCGAAATGTCTTCCGATACCCTCCAGTCCTTGATGCTCCTGAAGATACCTATCGTCGCCAACGTGACGTCAATCACTTCCAGTCGAATGCGATTGACGAATGTTGGTTCCGTTCCCCTATTCAGAATCTCTAAATTGGTAGTCGCTAGATATTCGAGTAGAGCTGCACCACGCGCATTCACATTTGTGCTGCCCCACATCGTGTTATGCGCGTTCGCATCACACCCTAATATCAGTTGTATACCATTAATCCTATTATACCTTACTATATTCAATAATTCCTCCGTTGGAGATAAGTGCACATTATCATATGGTGAATACACACTTCCTACCTTCACCTTATGTTAAGTCCCTCCTATCTTAATTTCCAAGACGACGACAGTAGCATCCCTGTTCCCCAGTTGCGGCACATGGACAACTTCGGGGTCCTTGGATGCCAGGATCGCTGTCCTTGGTGCTTCCTCCTCTGCCTCCTCGCCTACTAGAAGACGGTGGCCGCTGCTTCCCAGTCCTCTAACTTTCTTCCTGTGAACATATGGCTCCTGGATTAAGACTATTTCGGACTTACCAGTGAGGATGCTTGCCAGTTTCCCGATCGCATCCTTGCTGTGCTGCAGATTAATCTGACTCACCGTTACCTTCCCCTCCATTGCTGCCTCATTTGTGTGGAGTTGGTCCTTTTACGGTCTTGTCCGGGGGATCGCCGCCTTGCTTAGCACTCTCCGCACCGCCAGGATGAACAGCTCATGAAAGAGCCCCATGCCCTGCTCCTTCAAGGCCCGGGCAGTCTCCTGGCTGACCATGAAGGTCAGGAACCACCCTCCAGCCTCTCCTACAGTCTCCAGGTTCCTCCACCTCTCCACATTCAAAGAACGGTTCTGGAGGCTAAGCACTCTGGTGACTCTGGCAACGTCCACCTCCTGAGACTTGAGCCAGAAACCGATCCTCACCGGCCATGGGGTATCTGCTGAGGGCACAGCCCTGAACTCGACGTCCTTCATGACCGGCGAGGTCCAGCCCTTCAGGAGCCACTCCAGCGACGTCTGATCCTAGGCGGTTATAAGAAACCATCCCGGTTGCACGACGCCGGAGTTCCTGAAGCGCAGCTCTGGGCCTTGGGGTCCCCCTTCGGGGCCCTCCATGGTCCGGAGCAGTTGTTCTATCAGGTTGGCCCTGATGGCCTCGATTGGAGGCCACGCAAGGACCTTCTGCTGCCTCTTCTCTCTCCTGGCATCGGGTCCCCTCTTAGGCCTTGACCAGGATCCGGAACCACGACGCCGGGCCTAGGAGTCCCTAGTAGGACTTCCTGTTCCGGCTCGCAATTCCGGTGCGCTCACTTGCTGGGTCTGGAGGTCCTTACTGAAACCTCCTGACCCGGCTTGCAGCGCTTCCTCCGTGGTCTCCGGGGTGCCCTCGGATGGTCTGGTTAGACCATCTGTTTCAGACAACCTCCGCCTGTGTTCCCTTTCCTTCTCCTTGTCATCTTGCCTCCTTCTTGCCCTCTGCCTATTTTTGTGGGCCTTTCTCTTTTCCTTCCATTGCAGAGCTGTCTGTCGAGTGATACGTTGATCCCTCAGCAGCACCGTTCTCGAAGCCCGGTGATCGGAGAAGTTCCTCTTCTCTCCGCGTTTCCGCTTCCTCTCTTTCAGAGCCAGGGCGCTCTCCCTCCACTTCCATCTGCATGTTGACAGTTTCTTCTCCTTGATTTCTATTCATGATGTAATTGTAGATCTTTGTGTGTCGTGTGTGCGTGTTGTCAAAGCGCGATCCTTCAGCCCACCTCTTCGTGGAAGCCTTGGTGGGGCTGATTCTCAGTCGGACGGTGCAGCAGCCACGGGCGAAGCCCCTCGGATAGTACATCAGGGCTCTTTTCCAGGCGCCACCTGGCACTAATATACAGTCCGAGATTTTTCCGTGGGTGAAAAGGCAGCCCCCTACGATGGCTAGGCAAGGGTGAGCCTTTGTACTACTCACCAGCCTAGGTGTGCAATCCTTAGTTTCTTTCGCCGGCTACCAGTCCCACAGCATCCGAATCTAAGGCCCCTCCTCGGCTCCCTCTGAAGATATTCTTTCCGGCTCCCGCACTCCTCTGTACTATGTGTGTGTGTATAGTGTTGGTGAGTATGTGTTGCGTGTCGGGAGAGAGGATGTGTGTTTTTGGCGTCGGTGTAGAGGGAGCTGGGAGCCCACGGGTCGCTACCCCCGTTGACTGCGGCGCCTCAGCCATCCCTAGGATCGCTTTGCTCTCGTTAGCCGTCCAGACAAGTCTTGACGTTGCCCAGGGTTCACCGCGAGGAGGTGATAGTTGCGTTGGAGTGTTTGACTTTAGACACTCCCTTGAATCCCGTTTCAATCCCATCAATATTCCTTGTATATGTGTCTGGTGTGAACATCAAATTTTGTCAGGAATTTTTTCTCAATACACTGAATATTACGTCGTTGAGATGTGAATATCTCCAATGTGACATATTTGGTCAAAATGGTATTTTTGCAGCATTCTAATCAGTTGTACATTCCGCGCAAGTTAATAATACCTCCAATCCAGAAATAGTTATCCTATAATTTAAAAGTCCATGTTCAATTTCCTCCAATGTGATAGGTTCATCATATAGGAGACAGAAATATCTCCAGTGTGAAGAAGTGTTACATGGGAGATATTGCAATGCAGTCTTGTGTTTTGTTGTGAACCCTTTTACCGATACTTCGGAGATATTCCATAGAGGTATTGCAGTGTATCCACCGAGTTGGTTGTTGATTATAGCTGCAAAATGAATGGTAAGTTTTCGTATGATTTAGGCTCCTTTATTTTGAATACTTTCGTGTTCCTCTCATTAAATTATTTGTCATCTATATTCAGTAGATTATTTCCATAAGGAATACCCTCTAGCAAAAAAATTTAGCATAACCTCAAATTCATCATGTAATAATATTTTGAACCTATTATAGATAAAATGTACTCATCAAGAACCAGGCGGATGATGTTAGCTCTAACTAACAAAAATAATAATGAATCTATGATTGTTAATGAGAACAGTAATGAAAATGGACTTGGTCAATCAATGATAAGCAATGAGATTGTCAACGACAATGATGTAGGTGATGGAGCCATGATGAGTAATGGAAACGAAGAAGTTGGTGGACCTGTGGATGGTGAAAATATTGTAATTCTACTTATTACTCTCTATTTACCTATGCGAGGCGAAGCGATAACGAAGTCGTGCACGCAAAATTTCAGTACATCAGAGTCACTTTTGATCCGAATGAAACATGCTATTTTTTCTGCAACCAATAAAATTGATATTGTCAAGCTTGAGGAAAAATCCCATAATCTGATTGATTTCACGAACCAAATATAAAATCAATTACTAAAATCATTTTATTCAACAGTATAGATATTATTTGTTAAATTCATATTTCGCTTCCATTTCCGATATGCAGTCTCAGCTAGGCGAGTTCATTCCCTGCGGGCATTGTACTTGCTTGCTGATACTGCATTGATCATCAATAATTATATTCAACCTGAGGAGTAGGGAAATCAATCAGAGGGACAGTCGTACTTGCCGAGCCCAACGATGAGGTCGTGGTTTGACACATCTCTACCCTGGTGAGTAACCCTTGTGTCAGATAGGATTTATTTCATATGTTGTTCAGGTTTTGTATTCATTCTAGTGTTTTCCACTTTGCTTCATTTGATTCAAATAAACTGTTTTACATTTCTACGTAATTGCCTCGTTATTTCCAAGTCATGAATGCATAAAACTACCCCTAAAGCTACGCCCTAGACCGAACACTATGCACAGGTGTGACATATGGTGGAGGCGCACACAAACGCAAACATGTCGATGAGAAAGGTTGATTTACTTGATTTATCATACAAAGATCGAAATACTTTGTATAAATACTCTGAACAAATTGCAGCTAAATTTAAGGATAGTGAAGATTTAGCAACCTTTGCTAGAGACATTTTCAGAACAAAAACTGACGAGTCTTTTGAGGTAAATTTGAAGAGCCTTGCTGACACTCTTGAGTATACTGGATTTTCTCCAGAACAAGTAATCAGAGAATTCTGGAAGAGGGGCTCTAAGATTGATAAAGACGATACATGGTACATCTATGCCAATGAAGAGACAAGAGAACAGATAATAATGACTATAAAGTCAAAAGATATAAATCAGCACCTAATCTTGCATATCTTGTTCTTCGTTATGAGAGGAACAGCAACTGAAAAAGCCATGGAGAAGATACAAAAACAATGGGTAGCTCCTCTATCATTCATTTTCCAAGCATACAAAACCACAAGTAGAAAGAGAGGAAACTTGACTCCATTAGCCAGAAATGAACCAACTATAGCTAGATTGGCTAGTTGTTTTCCTCACATCGTATGCTACTTTTTGTCTCAAGGAATTGGAAAAACTTACATTGATGGGGAAATAATTGAAAAGCTTTCAGGCCGAAGGTTGCCGAGGGCAATCTTAACAATCAATCAATCAATCAATCAAAATATACTTTATTGTCAGAAGAAACAAATTCTTGTTGACAAAGCATGATAATAAATAAATAAATATAAATATAGTGAATGAAGTGAATAAAAAATTTCACAGTCAAAGTTGAACCCATTAAAATACAAAATAGATGAATACAAAAACAAAAATACATATAGATAGTTCAAAACATTAACAATTAAAATAAATGATAAAATATAAATGATGAAATTATTGTATAGACATGCACTCATATTGGAATACAGATATATATATATATATAAAACAGATGAAAAATAAATAAAATTTAAGGTAAAAAAGTAATAGGTTTTGAACATAATATAATTAATAAAAATGTGTTGCACTTATTACATTTAGGAATGTACAAGCCAGTCAAATTTGTTAGGTATGTAGGAAAGGCATAAATAACAAATAACATGTAACATAACATATAACAGTTAAAAGTCAATAATCACTCCAACTTATCGTCAAAAAAATCCTGTAGAGAATAATAGGTCTTTTCGATAAACAACCTATTCACAGCCTTTCTGAATGCCTTTGGTTCCTCAATTTGTTTAATATGTAATGGCAAATGATTGAACATTTTGATTCCATTAAAAATCATCGAATCCCTAACTAGAGAACTATTTGGAATTGGAAGATCTAGGTTACAGGTAGGTCGACGGGTATTGTACGATGAAACATGCCTGGCGAAAGAGGTTTTATGTTTCATTATCAGACATACTGATTCCAGAATAAAAATGGAAATTACTGTTAAGATTCCATGTGCCTTGAATAATGGTTTGCAGTTATCTCTTACTTTTGCCTTGCAAACGTACCGTAATGCCCTTTTTTGTAATACAAAAATCATATCCAAGAGTTCTCTTGAACAAACTCCCCAGAAAGCTATTCCATATCTGATGTGGCAGTCTACTAAAGCAAAGTAGGCTGTTCTTGATAGGGAATATCCCAACTCATCAGAAATGACTCTCAGAGCATAACAACCAGATGCTACTTTCTTACTCAACTTCACTACATGGTCTCTGAATTTCAAATTATCATCTACAGTAAGTCCAAGAAATGTGGAATTGTTCTTCTTATTTATTAAATCATTTCCTAGCCAAATATCAGGTAATGCACATCTGAAGGTGATAATACTCGTTTTGCCTATATTGAAAGAGAGTTTGTTCGAATCACACCATTTTTTTATTTTATTTATGTCATGAGATATTGAATTATGCAACTCGTCCAGCTTTCTATTGTGCCACAAGATAGTAGTGTCATCTGCGAAGAGAGTTAAGGCGCCTGTTATATTCACAAGGGTTAGATCGTTTATATATAGGAGAAAGAGAGTTGGGCCCAGTACTGATCCTTGAGGGACACCGCATCTGACAGACTGCTCAGATGAATATTTCGTAGTTTTTACAATTTGGTTACGATTTGATAAATACGATTCGAACAAATATGTTTGTTGGGATAGTCCCCAGAAGTGCTGCAGGGGATCGGTTGGCTATGTTCTGTAGGATCTACCATTTCATGTTGGACCTTAAATTGTCATCCAGGACTCCTAGGTCATTAGACGATATTAGGAAAGATGTCCTAACATACACAGAGGCAGCAATGAACTCTACTTTTGTGGAACAAGAAGTAAAGGCTTTCTTCTTAGATGTTTTTGGAGTAACCAAAAATGGTGTTCTGTTGCCAGAAATGGAAGCAATTTGCACAGCTTCTACTGCTCTCTGGGATCACATAGTTCTGTCCAAAGACATAAATGATTACTCAATTCGTGTAAATGCCATGGCAACTGTAGCTGTGATTAATCCATACCCTGCAGTTAAAGAGATAAATTCAATATCAGCTCTACTAGGACCAGCTCTAGCAGCTCATTTAGTTTCCTATATATCAGGTGCAGAGGTCCCTGAAGGAGTTTGGCCTGAAGAAATGAAAGGACTACCTCAGATGGCTGCTGGAACCACAACAATGCAGGATATCACAACTAATATGCAAGCATTAACATATGTTCATAACATTGTATATCTGATCATGCTTAGCACTGTGTTAAATAACAAGTCATATTATAGAGCCATAACTGCATACTTAACCAGTGGTGGTAAAATGATAGCTATATTTGCTGCGTCTTTAGGGAGCCCGAGGGAATTTGGAAGAATTATTATCACTGGCTCTGATGGAGTTCCTGACGAAACATTATCAGATTTTTCAAAGGTTCTAACAAATGAAGACAATTATTTCCAGGATGGGGGTTAGGAACGAATTGCCGGAACTATCAGAAAGTCAAAGTTTTAATTGTATTCTACATGAAGTAGACAAGGAAATATAAGTGTTATAATTGAAGTATTCCCCGGAAGATTACAAGAAGAAGGGTATGGAGGATGGTTCAGTAGGACTGAATACCCACCTTTATTGTTATAAGATTATCGATAATATAGATAATAGTTCTTTAGGATAGCAAATGAATAGGGACGGTAGAACATGGGTTCTACAAGTAAGATTGGCTTATAGGAAATCTTGGAAGATGGTTGAAAGATACTGAAAGATTTCCTATTCAAGGAATGTGATGGTAATTTACAAATTTGTGGAAAGATATTTCTCCACATGAAGTTGGTCAATAGAAAATCTTGGAAGATGGTTGAAATAATACTGAAAGATTTTCTATTTAAGGGTGCGAAATGTTTATTAATTGAAGATTTTGTGGAACGATATTTCTCCACAGAAATATGAGCAAATACGAAATCTTGGATAAGATTTCCTGTTTGTGTGAATTGAGAATACCATAATCTTCCGGAAAATACACTCATTTGATTGATCACTGATGAAAATTCATAAGAATATAGTTTGAGGCATACACGCCTGCGGTGGATGTTTTATTTCTGTTCCAAGTCGAAACTGACTCAAGAATTGAAAGAATGGTGAGAGTAAATGGATATTTGGAAAATATTGAGTAATGAATATAGTATAAGTGAAAGGGGAATAGTATTCAATAGCGAGAAAATAAAAAAAAACAAAATCCGAATGTATATAGAGATAATGGGAAAAAAAATATTCAAATGTGAAATTATGTAATGAAGAATGTGAATTGTACACAAAATATATATATGCAATATATTAATTCTTTTAAATGAACGTTCTTGTAGATGTAGAAACAATTTTAGAACAATTTAGAATTTTTTTGTAGATAGTATGTAGTTAGTTAAGTAATTAGGGGTTACCAAGCTGGCCAAATCCATAGTATAAGCAAAATTTTATTTCTATTTCTTCGCCTTAATATTGGGTTAGGTAGTAACGTGAAATGAAACAAATTTTTTTTTTATCAATTTTTTTTCTCGAATACTTTAATGAACAATTATCTTGAACTAACTGTTATGTACAATAAGGACTTACTGGCACAATTTTGTTTCATGTAACGGAGGACCAATCACAACGAGTTCGAGGCGTTGGACACTATAAGAGATCAAACAAGTCACGAAATGGTGATGGCTATCTGGGATGCAGTAAGGAAGCGTGCGGGGTTGGCTGGATGCGATTGGAATCATCGAGATTTCAAATCTACATGAGGAGGTGAAGAGGAAAATCGCACAATCAAAGTTATCCGGGAGAGGCGAATAGTTCACGAGCTATATTTGGGGAACTGAGTACCTGAAAAGCGTGAATTGAAAGGCCTCCCGATGACGGTGACTGGGATCTAAACCATAATGCAGTCAACACTTATGCAAGGTTTCTGGGTGACAGGAATTCACGGTTCGTCTGTGGGGAATTGAGTACCTATTTAACGGCGCGAATTGAGGAAAACCCGAAGAGACCAGATAATACCCTCGGAGCTGAGAAAAACTGCAACGAGTTGTCCAAGTGAGAGGTTGATCGCTGAGGACAAGAATGAGATGTGATACATTTCGTTCCAACCAATAAAACTACCTACCAGAGATGTGGAGTGAATCAAACGATGAACCATGCCAATCCCGGCTGACCTGCCTACACTGCCAACCATGACCATCTATAACCAAGTCAGAATCAGACCAGACGTAGCATAGCCACAGGTCCGGATCCGCCCTCGGAGTAATGAACAGAGGATATGGTCTCTCAAGAAACAATGTAATGTTATATTCAATGAATTCTGTCCATTTTTTTTCTTTCGACTTTATCATATTAGGTTTTTTCATATGTTTCATTTATGTAGGTATGTATTATTTTTTCGATAGTAATGTTTTGTTAATAGTCAACATGTCCTTTCAAATGATCTTGTTGTGTTTCATAAACTGGAGGGCCAGTTTTCCGAGGGGGGGAAAAGTGTCAAGCTTGAGGAAAAATCCCATATTCTGATTGATTTCACGAACCAAATATAAAATCAATTACTAAAATCATTTTATTCAACAGTATAGATATTATTTGTTGAATTCATATTTCGCTTCCATTTCCGATATGCAGTCTCAGATAGGCGAGTTCATTCCCTGCGGGCATTGTACTTGCTTGCTGATACTGCATTGATCATCAATAATTATATTCAACCTGAGGAGTAGGGAAATCAATCAGAGGGACAGTCGTGGTTTGACACATTTCTACCCTGGTGAGTAACCCTTGTGTCAGATAGGATTTATTTCATATGTTGTTCAGGTTTTGTATTCATTCTAGTGTTTTCCACTTTGCTTCATTTGATTCAAATAAACTGTCTTACATTTCTACGTAATTGCCTCGTTATTTCCAAGTCATGAATGCATAAAACTACCCCTAAAGCTACGCCCTAGACCGAACACTATTCACAGGTGTGACATATGGTGGAGGCGCACACATTGACGGGAGGCGAAAACGCAAACATGTCGATGAGAAAGGTTGATTTACTTGATTCATCATACAAAGATCGAAATACTTTCTATAAATACTCTGAACAAATTGCAGCTAAATTTAAGGATAGTGAAGATTTAGCAACCTTTGCTAGAGACATTTTCAGAACAAAAACTGACGAGTCTTTTAAGGTAAATTTGAAGAGCCTTGCTGACACTCTTGAGTATACTGGATTTTCTTTAGAACAAGTAATCAGAGAATTCTGGAAGAGGGGCTCTAAGATTGATAAAGACGATACATGGTACATCTATGCCAATAAAGAGACAAGAGAACAGATAATAATGACTATAAAGTCAAAAGATATAAATCAGCACCTAATCTTGCATATCTTGTTCTTCGTTATGAGAGGAACAGCAACTGAAAAAGCCATGGAGAAGATACAAAAACAATGGGTAGCTCCTCTATCATTCATTTTCCAAGCATACAAAACCTCAAGTAGAAAGAGAGGAAACTTGACTCCATTAGCCAGAAATGAACCAACTATAGCTAGATTGGCTAGTTGTTTTCCTCACATCGTATGCTACTTTTTGTCTCAAGGAATTGAAAAAACTTACATTGATGGGGAAATAATTGAAAAGCTTTCAGGCCAAAGGTTGCCGAGGGCAATCTTAACAAATATGTTTGTTGGGATAGTCCCCAGAAGTGCTGCAGGGGATCGGTTGGCTATGTTCTGTAGGATCTACCATTTCATGTTGGACCTTAAATTGTCATCCAGGACTCCTTGGTCATTAGACGATATTAGGAAAGATGTCCTAACATACACAGAGGCAGCAATGAACTCTACTTTTGTGGAACAAGAAGTAAAGGCTTTCTTCTTAGATGTTTTTGGAGTAACCAAAAATGGTGTTCTGTTGCCAGAAATGGAAGCAATTTGCACAGCTTCTACTGCTCTCTGGGATCACATAGTTCTGTCCAAAGACATAAATGATTACTCAATTCGTGTAAATGCCATGGCAACTGTAGCTGTGATTAATCCATACCCTGCAGTTAAAGAGATAAATTCAATATCAGCTCTACTAGGACCAGCTCTAGCAGCTCATTTAGTTTCCTATATATCAGGTGCAGAGGTCCCTGAAGGAGTTTGGTCTGAAGAAATGAATGGACTACCTCAGATGGCTGCTGGAACCACAACAATGCAGGATATCACAACTAATATGCAAGCATTAACATATGTTCATAACATTGTATATCTGATCATGCTTAGCACTGTGTTAAATTACAAGTCATATTATAGAGCCATAACTGCATACTTAACCAGTGGTGGTAAAATGATAGCAATATTTGCTGCGTCTTTAGGGAGCCCGAGGGAATTTGGAAGAATTATTATCACTGGCTCTGATGGAGTTCCTGACGAAACATTATCAGATTTTTCAAAGGTTCTAACAAATGAAGACAATTATTTCCAGGATGGAGGTTAGGAACGAATTGCCGGAACTATCAGAAAGTCAAAGTTTTAATTGTATTCTACATGAAGTAGACAAGGAAATATAAGTGTTATAATTGAAGTATTCCCCGGAAGATTACAAGAAGAAGGGTATGGAGGATGGTTCAGTAGGACTGAATACCCACCTTTATTGTTATAAGATTATCGATAATATAGATAATTGTTCTTTAGGATAGCAAATGAATAGGGACGGTAGAACATGGGTTCTACAAGTAAGATTGGCTTATAGGAAATCTTGGAAGATGGTTGAAAGATACTGAAAGATTTCCTATTCAAGAAATGTGATGGTAATTTACAAATTTGTGGAAAGATATTTCTCCACATGAAGTTGGTCAATAGAAAATCTTGGAAGATGGTTGAAATAATACTGAAAGATTTTCTATTTGAGAGTGCGAAATGTTTATTAATTGAAGATTTTGTGGAACGATATTTCTCCACAGAAATATGAGCAAATACGAAATCTTGGATAAGATTTCCTGTTTGTGTGAATTGAGAATACCATAATCTTCCGGAAAATACACTCATTTGATTGATCACTGATGAAAATTCATAAGAATATAGTTTGAGGCATACACGCCTGCGGTGGATGTTTTATTTCTGTTCCAAGTCGAAACTGACTCAAGAATTGAAAGAATGGTGAGAGTAAATGGATATTTGGAAAATATTGAGTTATGAATATAGTATAAGTGAAAGGGGAATAGTATTCAATAGCGAGAAAATAAAAAAAACAAAATCCCAATGTATATAGAGATAATGGGAAAAAAAATATTCAAATGTGAAATTATGTAATGAAGAATGTGAATTGTACACAAAATATATATGCAATATATTAATTCTTTTAAATGAACGTTCTTGTGGATGTAGAAACAATTTTAGAACAATTTAGAATTTTTTTGTAGATAGTATGTAGTTAGTTAAGTAATTAGGGGTTACCAAGCTGGCCAAATCCATAGTATAAGCAAGATTTTATTTCTATTTCTTCGCCTTAATATTGGGTTAGGTAGTAACGTGAAATGAAACAAACTTTTTTTTAATCAATTTTTTTTCTCGAATACTTTAATGAACAATTATCTTGAACTAACTGTTATGTACAATAAGGACTTACTGGCACAATTTTGTTTCATGTAACGGAGGACCAATCACAACGAGTTCGAGGCGTCGGACACTATAAGAGATCAAACAAGTCACGAAATGGTGATGGCTATCTGGGATGCAGTAAGGAAGCGTGCGGGGTTGGCTGGATGCGATTGGAATCATCGAGATTTCAAATCTACATGAGGAGGTGAAGCGGAAAATCGCACAATCAAAGTTATCCGAGAGAGGCGAATAGTTCACGAGCTATATTTGGGGAACTGAGTACCTGAAAAGCGTGAATTGAAAGGCCTCCCGATGACGGTGACTGGGATCTAAACCATAATGCAGTCAACACTTATGCAAGGTTTCTGGGTGACAGGAATTCACGGTTCGTCTGTGGGGAATTGAGTACCTATTTAACGGCGCGAATTGAGGAAAACCCGAAGAGACCAGATAATACCCTCGGAGCTGAGAAAAACTGCAACGAGTTGTCCAAGTGAAAGGTTGATCGCTGAGGACAAGAATGAGATGTGATACATTTCGTTCCAACCAATAAAACTACCTACCAGAGATGTGGAGTGAATCAAACGATGAACCATGCCAATCCCGGCTGACCTGCCTACACTGCCAACCATAACCATCTAGAACCAAGTCAGAATCAGACCAGACGTAGCATAGCCACAGGTCCGGATCCGCCCTCGGAGTAATGAACAGAGGATATGGTCTCTCAAGAAACAATGTAATGTTATATTCAATGAATTCTGTCCATTTTTTTTCTTTCGACTTTATCATATTAGGTTTTTTCATATGTTTCATTTATGTAGGTATGTATTATTTTTTCGATAGTAATGTTTTGTTAATAGTCAACATGTCCTTTCAAATGATCTTGTTGTGTTTCATAAACTGGAGGGCCAGTTTTCCGAGGGGGGGAAAAGTGTCAAGCTTGAGGAAAAATCCCATAATCTGATTGATTCCACGAACCGAATATAAAATCAATTACTAAAATCATTTTATTCAACAGTATAGATATTATTTGTTAAATTCATATTTCGCTTCCATTTCCGATATGCAGTCTCAGCTAGGCGAGTTCATTCCCTGCGGGCATTGTACTTGCTTGCTGATACTGCATTGATCATCAATAAATATATTCAACTTGAGGAGTAGGGAGATCAATCAGAGGGACAGTCGTACTTGCCGAGCCCAACGATGAGGTCGTGGTTTGACACATTTCTACCCTGGTGAGTAACCCTTGTGTCAGATAGGATTTATTTCATATGTTGTTCAGGTTTTGTATTCATTCTAGTGTTTTCCACTTTGCTTCATTTGATTCAAATAAACTGTTTTACATTTCTACGTAATTGCCTCGTTATTTCCAAGTCATG